>VZTA01004105.1:0-108810 GCA_013398855.1 Mohoua ochrocephala
AAGGTGCTTCTCACAAAATCAGAGGGACCTACCAATAGGTAAGAGATGAGGAGAAGTAATGATTTCAATCTGGCCGGGGCTTACTTTCTCTGCCTCATTACCTAATCACCTCACAAATCCCTGGCATAAGAGCTGTGAGGAGAATCCATGGTCAGAGATGGAAGTGTGAAGACGAATAAGTTCCTGCCTGACTGTCATGAAATTTCCCTGTGGTGGAATGTCAGCCTGATGAAGGGCTTCCCAGAGTTCTAGCAGATGGCATCAGCAAAAGGCTACAGTTCACAGCAAGCGGCATTTTTCAGTGCAAAACTGTTTCCAAAAGTCTTCCAGGGTCATCATTGCTTTTAAGATCTAGAACCATTGGCATCCACTAGCACTGACATGCCAAAGGAGGAGAAGAAAGAGAAGAAAGTCTGCCCAGCTGTTCCTAGAATGAGAGTCTCACAGACTAAAGCCCCGCTCCAATTGCCCTCCATGCATGGGTCCAGTGACTACATTCTGGCCAGCTGAAGGATTAGGTCCAAAAGCAGCAAAAGCAACATTTTTTATCAGTTCAGCATCCTTCTAAGCTGGGCACCAGCATGAAATTTCTCATTGGAGCCTTCTTGAGTCAGAGAAGACAAGACCTTCACCCTAGGACCCCTAAATCCTTGTTCTTCTAAACCAGACAGCCTAAAGGCCAGTTTTGAGCACAGCCACTTCAGGAGATGCACAGTAATTACTCCAATCTGCAATCCCATGGGGACGCACTAAAGGAGGCGCTAAGGCACCTTCATTTCTTCCATAGCAAAGGAACACATCAGAGTATTGGCCAGAGAATTACCTGGAGTCGGTAGGGTGGTGGTGTACGTTGGCGTTGGTGAGGATGTGCTTGAAGTAGTTGAGGTGGGTGTTGGTGATCCAGTACCAGTGGTGGTTGTGCTCGGAGGGATGGTGGTGGTGCGAGTCTCTGGCGGCGAGGGAGTGGTTGTCGATTTTGGTGTGCTCGGTGTGGATGAAGGTGGGGCTGTTAGAAACAGCAGGGACAGAGAAAACAGACAAAGGCACAAAGGCATCAATGGCACTCCACAGGAACTGAACAGAAGCTGCGCATGAGGCAGCTGCCACAGACAGAGGTCAGCCCACCCTTAGCACAGCAAAGGGCCCTAGCACCAGCCTTCCCTTTCTGGCCCCAGAAAGAATCCTTGACATCCATGCACAGAGAGGGTCATGGGCCCCCTTTCCTAGTGAAGAGATTAGGCATGGTGCTGGAAGGTGCTTCTCACAAAATCAGAAAGACCATGTCAGTCTGAAGAAGGAAGCCTGTGCAGCCTCACCCAGAAAATGCCTCTAGCAACAGGAGTTTGAAGCATGGCCTACTCTTTTGTCACACAGCAGGTCCTTCTGGGAATATTGTCTCCAGCACAAACTTAAAACTCCAAACCCTCCTAAGTAAGACTTCCTTCCGGATCAACGTTTTCTATGACTGTGACCTGCCTTTAGTAGCCAATAGCCCTTTATTTCTCCAATGGTAAAGTAAGATGACAGAGTATTTTTCTGTTAAATACCTGTAGATGTTGAAGTCACTGGAGTGGGGACTGATGGTGTATGCTCACTTGTTGTGGAATGGATGTGTACGGGCGGGGTGGTAATTTCTGTTGAAGTCCTGGTTGTAGTGGTGGTGGGTATTGTTGTACTGGTGGTGGTTGAAGTTGGAGTTTGTGGTGTAGTAGGTGTACTTGTAGGCTCACAAGGAATTTGTTGCCACTCACAACAGTTTACTCTGATTTCATAATTATAGCAAAGTTGCCACATAGTTACATCTTGCTCCTCATTTTTACAGATGAGTCCATATGTAACATTACACTCTACTTTCTGACCAAGTGCTTCTAAGCTCACATCAGGTTTATCCTTAGCCCTGCATTCAATTTTTTCAGGAGCTGTACATATTTTGTTTCCATGTTCTCTTATTTTATCATATGTTTCATAGTCACCATCTCCTTCTTCAGGTTTACTAACATCAAACCACTCAGTCCAGTCACAGACTAGTCCAAAGCATGGAGCTGCAAGAAAAGACCGAGATTTCAGAGTGTACAGAGAACATCCGGAGACAATCCATTTTTTTATTTTCTTCCATTAAGGACTAGAGGAGTGCATTGGAATTTGTCATCTTTCCAAGGAAAAGAGTTCTAAAATCGGTTCTGTATTACCGGCCTTTAAACCAGAAGTTTTGCATCAAAATAAAATCACCAAGTGGATTTAAAGGTCCTTCTTCTCTCTCTACTAATGACACTTTTGAAATTATAAAAAACCTATTCATTTTTGTTTGAAATACATTTTTCTGTAGTAATTGTATTTAATTTACTCTTCCTTTAAACATTCCTTTGACATTTTTAACAACTTTGGTTTGTATTTATAACTTACTTGTAGTTACTGGATGGCTTGTAGTGGTAACTGAAATAGAAAAAAAAAAAGATTACTCTATCATTTCGAAAGAAATACAACAGTATATTTTTTTTCTGACACTCCTGACAATATTTCTACTATCCCATTAGGATATTGAAAAGCTAACACGGTTTTTCAGAAATAGGAAGGCACCCTGTACATTTATACTTAAAATTTCTTTCATAAGAAATAAATCAACTCAAAACGCTAAAAGTCTTTCTTAGTGTGGTATGATAAAACAATCCATAAATATTGCTCTATCTGTGTCAACTATAATCTCATATAATTGTACATTCTGTATTTAAAATACTTTCCTTAAAGAAAACAATTTTGAGATCACATCTGTATTGACGATTTACCTGTGGTGGTGGTGGTAAGAGTACTGGTAGGGAAGGAGGTTGAAATGGTTGTAGGTGAAGATGTTGGACAAGGATAGACTTCACCAGGAACTACAGAACCATTTTCTGCACAAATGTATATTATACATATGTCGCCATCCTGTACTTGTCCCACAGTAGCACCCACTTCATAACTCGTTCCATTGATGACACAAGGACACCCTGCAAAGAAAGAGCTCTACTGTGCAATTTTGCTACTACCATGTAACAGGCAGAGGCAAAACACTTACGGACAAGAGAGCATTTACATGCGTCATGCATGTTTTTCAGAGATGTACCTGGAGCTCAGAGCTACTATATTGTGCTAATTTATTTTCACATTTAAAGCAGTGTTAGAACATATTTAATCAAGTCCTGCATAAAATGTCTGGTGGTGCAGACTTAGAAAGTAGGTTTTAAAATGTTCTGAGAGAAATAATAATTGCAACCTATTATCTGACGCTTTTATATAATAACTACAGGTTCAGGAAGTGCAAACTCTTGTAGTGAAATCCATTATTCCATTGGATATGGGACATGAGGAGAAAGAATGAAGGGACATGAGAAAAAGGTTGAACCAGAAGTTCTAACAGCAAGGTTCAATGAAAGTGCTGCCAAACTTTCTTTAGTCACAACTTTCACTAGCACTGGTGAAATTATTCTAAATCAATACTAAGTCATTTGTAGAGTCAGACGTAGCAGTTCTATGCATTCTTTTCTTTTTGTTTCCAGAAAAACCCAAACGTTATTTACCTGGGACTGGTTTACACTGTATGGATCCTGAAGGGACACAGACACTAAAAGAAAAAAATTCAAAAATTAAAATATTGCTGATGTTTTATGACACTCGTTAGCAGAGTCAAGAGCACAGAAACATATGTATTTGTCACTTGATCTTCATTCACACTACTGGATATTTTTCTGGGTATATTTTCTAGTATTGCCTACCATTTTTCTTTCAAACTAAGTTACCACTTTTAGTACAACATCTTAAAACTGTCATGAAACGCTTTGTGTTGCAAGTTGCAATACTGCAGCAACAACTGTTTTGCAGAGTGAACTTACAGCTAGATCAGACTATTCTCTGGTCACCATGTGGAGCCAGAGGTGTAAGTGGTGTCGTTGCTAACACTCTAAGCATGAACAGTTGGGACTCAGTCATCTCTTTCAGGGCAAGAGTATTTCAGATTACAGTGATTTTGAAGTCCCAGTTTTAAGTGAGAATGCAAGGCAGAGTAGCCCTTCTCTTCCCAGAGAGTCATGAGAATCGAAAGGTTGTTTTAGAAGTTCACCCAGGCTTCATGCCATTATATAATTTATGACAGTTGACAGGTATAATTAATGAATTTGCTACTGCACTTATTGTAATAACACTACCAACCTGAAATCTGGATTATTATGGGTTTGGAAAATTATGAAATGCAAGAATATACCAGCTCTTCAACTGAAGTTGCATTTCTATTTGTTTGAGGCCCAGTAAAGTAAATGAGGGACTGAGCACACACAAATTATTTCCTGTATTACTGCAAGTAATTTTTATATACCATATTGTACAGTTTTCCTCTGTGGGTACTTCTTGCCCAGGGGGTATATGGATTCCACCTTCGATGTAACACCCACATTGATCTTCAGTCACACATTCCTTTGTCTCTTCATTATAAATAGGCTTGTCCATAGGGCATCTGGGGTAGCAACCTATTGATGACAGGTAGAACAGAATAAGGGATGAAGAAAAAGTATAAAGAGTTAACTCAGCGATACGTTACCTTCTGAAGGTAAATTATTCTCACTGAATCAAGCATAGTGAAAGAAATCTACAACTTCCCATCCAAGTCAATCTGTGGACAATTAGTCTTTCCAAAAGACTGAAGCAGTTCTCATTGATAATACTGGGGTGAGGAGGATTAAGTAAGAGGTTTTTTTATGAAAACTAGTGGTGTTTCCTTTTCCTTAGTTCAATACCTTGGAGAAATCCCTAATTTATACTCATTTCTATGGGCAGCTAGTAATTCTAAGGCAAAGAAACACCCCAATTTTTGTATAGATCACTATATCAAGAATACATTTGTGCGGAATATGGAAGCAGATTCAGCAACAAACAGGTTTTTGGAACACTAGACTTTGTTTATATGCCTTGAATACAGCAGGTATCTCTCTCTCACAGACAATTTATCTCTGTTTTTCCTTACCCTCAGGCAGTGATCCAAACTTCACTGCAAGGGATTAACTGACTGTCAATTCTCATTTCATTTTTCATGTAAATACACTTAAAAATATTATTCTGTTATTATTATTATATCTCCTTCCTCCAAATAAAATCTTATTAAGTCCAATTATTAATGACATGAAGTCCTCTTTATACTGTACTGGAGTTCTAAATAGCCTTTAAAATGAAGCACCATGTAATTAACTAGCACTTAAAAGTCACTTTACACTGCCAGACTGTGCTTAAGATGTCCTTACAAAAATATGTGTGCTCTATATTTCTATTGAAATTGAGCAACAAAAATAATTCAGAAAGATAACTGGATATATAATAATCTGCCTTCTGACACTTCCCAAATCTTTCTAATAATATAAGACAATTTATTTTAAAACTCAGAGGTTTGTGGGGTTATAAAAAATATTTCACTAAGGGATTTTTGTTGATTTTTTTTTTTACTGGGGTTTTTTGGTGTGTTTTCTTTTGTTTTGTTTCTCTTGAGTTTTGGTTTGTTTGATTTTTTTCTTTTAATTTTTTTACCAGCAGTTCAAAACAAAGTCAAACTCAAGGCATTTCTTGCCAATCCCTAAACTGGAGATAAGTGCTTCAAGTCCAGACCAAAAAGACCATATGGCTAAAAATATGGCTTTTTTCTCCAGCTTTACCATGTGGTAAACGAGAAGATACTTGTAAAGTCTTTCACATTCTTGGATCATTGCAGTCCCTTTAATGTGAAATTCCTGTTCCATTATCAACCACAAGGACTGTCACCTACTAATTTTGCATCTACAAATGAAATAGGATCTCCATTAAGAATCCAATATATAGCAGCATCAGTGTGTCTGCTATGAAAGATATTTATTTTCCATTGTAAAGGCAGGTGAATGCTGCACATTAATCCAGTAAAGACAAGATGATCTGATGCATAAAAAATGATAAGCTTAAAAACCCCCAACTATCAGTGACTTGCTTCTTTGCCATATTAAAGATTTTCCTTCTTTTGAAACACTTTAGCATGGGATTCAAAATAATCATGATGTAATAATATTGCATGTTTCAGGATATTATCCAAGCAGAGACCTAGTTTTATGTAACTACCACCCACTGGTGTTAATAAATAATAAATTACATTATAAGAAACATTTATGTAAGACTGGAGGCAAATTCAACATAGCAGATTTAGGAGCATCTCATCAAGGTGACTGACTAGTCCATGATTATTAAAAAATACCTGAACAAAGTTATACAAAGCACAATCTAAAATGGCAAGGAATTTATTACCTTCCAGTAATGGTATTGTAAAGTTGGTGCTGACATTATTGATCATCCTGCAGGTTGTGATATTACTGCCACAAGGCTCATAGTGCCAGTCACACTCATTGCGAGGGTTGTAGTAGTCACAGAATATCGCTGATGAGAAAAGAGAGAAGCTGATTAAAAACAAGGTTGCCAGAATGCAGTTCTGAGCAGGCCTTTAAAGGTACAAGCTACATGAATCTACAAGTTAAGCCAGCCAAATTTCTCTTGAGGTACAAGACCTGGACTTTCTGCTACTCTGCTTAAACTTAGGATACATCAAAACACTGGTGCCCAAGATTTTCATTCTAATATTCAAGCCACTGGGTAAAAAGGCTTCAAATCATGAAGAAAAAAAAATTATTTTAATTTAAAATGAAGGGTGTATTTCTGAGAGTAGTTTTTTCTGTAGCTACTAGCAAACACCTCAATATTATTGCATTTTATACAAAAGAGTTCCATCTTGTTGTACCACATAGGCTGCGAGTCCAAGAGGAAGCGTATGAGACATTATGAATACAACTTAAATTCAGCTGAGATAGCTACAGACAGAGGAAGGAGCCTTTATAATTTATATATCAGAGCTGAATGTAACTTAAAATTTTTGTTTCACTGGCTTCTGACACTTAAAAACTCAAATTAGTCCAAATTCTGAATCTGACTGAATTTTTAAAATTAAAAAATTATTAATTTCTGCTACTTAGAATCTCAAAATTTTGACTTGAGCACTTTTTGGGTAATACTAATTTAAATGTTATTTACAATAATTTATGATGTACTGGTATGAGTATTGGCACCACTAATAGACACTGCTTAACATACACAACACTGATTAGGTTCAGTGCTACAGCACAGGAGTGCTATGTACTTTTTGCTAAAATCAAATTCTGAATAATTTGAAGAACCAAGAGAGAATAAAGATAACAGAGGAAGAGAAGAGAGGAGAAGAAGAGAAGAAGAGAAGAGAAGAGAAGAGAAGAGAAGAGAAGAGAAGAGAAGAGAAGAGAAGAGAAGAGAAGAGAAGAGAAGAGAAGAGAAGAGAAGAGAAGAGAAGAGAAGAGAAGAGAAGAGAAGAGAGGCAGGCTGAATAAAAGACAATTGAAATATACAAATTTACTAGCCCTGTTTTCTCCCAGATGTGCTGAGAAAATAGATTTCATTGAGTAGCCAGAATGACCTTGCAGTGCCAGTAGTAATGACTTATTTGACTGGCTTTCTGACAGCAGCTAGAAAGATGCAGTTGTGTTTATCTGTTACTCACGGCAGATATCAGGAGTTCTCCAGAAAACACAGGCCTCAGCCTTGATACACTCTTGGGCGTATGCAGCAACTGCAGAGCAGAAGCACTCGCAATCTCCACCGCTGTCACAAGAGCAGGCATCGTGAACACAAGCTTCATAGAAAGGAAGTGGGTCCACCTGTCAGGGAAAGAAATGATGCCCCATTTCATCTCTAAATTAGTTTTCAAACTAATACATTTGAGGGCTCTTGATATAAGCTGGGCAGGAATGAGACTAAGAGTGTCTAAGAGTTACCAAATCACAAACAAACATTTACAGGCTTGAAGCTGCTCAATATATTTTGGGGAATAATAAACTTAAAATAATATAGCTCCTTCACAAGTTGCTATGACTGAAAAAACAAAGTAAGAGTCCTTGGCAGTGCCCACATTTTCTAACAGAGCTCCATTTTAATGCTCTCAAAGCCAAGTTGAATTGATGCCAGTGAAGTCTTATCTTTCAGCAAGCTTTGCCAACCAAATGGTGAACAATGTCAGAAAGGCTGCATTCACAGCAAATATGAAGCATATAATTTTGTGCTTGTCAGTTTTTGGAGTTTATCCAATGACACATTAAAAAAAAAAGCTTTTTTTTTTTGTTTGAGACCACAAGAGGAGAAACATAGACTGGATTTTTGCTGCTGAAGTAAACCATGTGGAAACACATAATAAATTAATTTAATTAATAATTGTTTGTGACTTTTCCACTGTGAGTTAAGAACAAACTGTTGTTAATATTACCATACTTCAGGAAAGAGATGAGAAATAAAGAGGAATGCTCTCTGTGCGCTGTACTCTGGAAGCTGTGGGCAGTCACAGTGTTTGCTGTGGCTATTTGGAGGCACAGTACCAGCAGCTGTCTGTCTAAACTATGCGATGTTGGTGGTCTCCAAGAAGACCCTTTCATGGGTTGCACACTACAAGAAGTTGTAGCCTCTTCAACAGCCACCTTTCAAGTTTAGTATGAATTTCCATCAGGAGATGGGTCTGATGACTGTAAGGTCCTTCAGTACTTATAATACTGTCTTTCAACAAGAGATGGTGCAACTGCAGCAAACATCTGTTCAGGCTACATTTCTGAAGCTAACCTGCACAGCAGTAGCAGGGAAACTGTGATGATGAATATGAGTTTGTACAGCTGGGGCTGCCACCACCACTGACAGTCCCATTGCCACCGAGACTCAGACTACTTTGACTAAGGCCACGTGAAATGTGCTGACACCTGCAGCTGTACTGAAGACTTAATTGAAGATCACTCTATTTAACCACCTCTTCATTCATTTCTGATGGTCTTTTTGGTTCTGCATTATCAGAAATTCACTGCGCTGTCCCATCACCTACTGTCTTCTACAAACCTTGGAGTGACAAATTTTGAAGACTTCGCTCTGGATGATGCTGCATTCTTTCTCTGCCCAGGACTTCCGGTGTGGTTTCAGATCACAGGGCTTAATCTCTTGTGTGACATCTGGACACATGGGAGACTGTTTCCAGGAATTTCCAAAATTCAGAGGATTAGAGTCCTGCAGTCCACTCCTTGTTGTAAAGTCATTGTTTGCCTTGTCATCAAAGTTGCCACACAGACCACACACTTTGCCCTGGAAAATAAAATTGTGTTTTTAAGTACACCGTGGAAGTGAGAAACAGGCTCTGGTAAAGTAAGAGCAAAACATTGACATGAAAAATGACAAATGACTGTCTGTGTGAATGATGACCTTCCTCTTCACTGTCAAATCATTTGTACAGAAAATAAATCTTTATTTGTCCATCCTCAGCAAACTATTCAGCTGCCATGTCTTCCCTCCTTGAAATCAAATATATCTCGTGCATTTCCATATCTGTCTCCATATCTACCTTAAAACATTAAAGGGTGCCCAAGCCTCTTACAGCTGAGAAGAATTAATTTATTATCCATTCTTCTCAATTTATCATAACTCACCTATTAATATAAGCCTGAGGTAATTCATTTCTGCTCAAAGTCGTTTTTATTAAAAGTTTCTAACATAATGAGCACCATTTCTTCTTTCATGGAAAAGAAATGACAGGGACTCATTTTTCTTGAAAGAAAATGTATCAATCTGCCCTCGGTAGTGAATTTTTGGTAGTGTTATTTAAGTCCCCAAAGGAAACGGTATGTCACCATTTGTACAATGCCTCAATACTCTCCAATTCAGCATGCTGATTTTCAGGAACCAGTACCATGGCCATACATTGCATAGGGAGTTTGGTTTTAACACAGGGCTGACATTGCATGTAGGCTTCCAAACACATATGCAGTCAGTCCATATTTCCTAAATTACTCTGGATGATTGACTATCACTACTCACAAACTCAAGAGTGCCTGAGGTGTTTATCTCTATTGCAATAACACCCTATGCATTCTGTGCAATGCATTGTGATAGACTGTAAGAAACCCCAGAAACACTTCTGCAAGCTGTGATAGTAACAATGCAAGCTAATCATCAGTGCACAGAGGATATAGGAATTAGGCATGGAGTCAGAATAAAAGAACATTTATGTTTCCTTGTCTATTCATAATACTACTTCAGAAAAAGACAGACAGGCACTAACTTTGTAATCAGGGCTCAGCTTGATGAAAACAGTAGTCTTCTTGTCCCAGATCAGCATCACACCGTTGCTCGCTTCAATAACCAGGTACAGGCCGACTGTCCTGTTCCAATACTGCACATCATCACCAACATCTCGCTGAATTTCTTTGTACTCTTTGTTCTCCAATTTCAGTTCAGTTTTCTGAAAGATAAAAAGAGAAGTATTGTAATACCAACTTCTATGATGAGATAGAACAGTAGACACTCGTAACGATGGAACTCATTCTGAAACCAATAGCTCAAACTCTGGGATGACTTCCAAGATGGCAGGGAGTGCTGTAGCATTTCTGTTTGAGAGAGTTTTCATCACCTGAGAACCTACACCTTTGCAGAATAATTCGGTAGGGCCCCTAATGCTTGTTACAGCTGCTTTTAGGGGCGTGACTTTGGAGCATTACTTTTTTGGTAATACTTGATTACTGATATGTACTGACTATCATCACTCACCCCAAGGAACATTTTGATAGCCTTTGAGCAGGTGACTCCTGTAGTTCCACAAGGGACATTCTCTGTGATGATACTGAACGAGCCGCTGGAATTTTTGTCACCACAGAAGTCCTATTGAAAAAGAAAAAAAAAGAGCATGAGAAAATTAGGTAGAATATTTCATTTTAGTTAAATCTCATAGTAATTGCAATCATTTAAATCTTCACAATGTAGAAATAGTTACTGCTCCTTCAAATGTGAGATCCTACATAAATATATTTTTACGGAATCATGTAAAACTTCTATGCGCACATATAAACAGTTAACACAGTCTCAGCCTGGGAAAAAGAGTGGAACAATAAAACAAAATGAGGAATATATCTTTAAATATAAGTTTCAAGTTTCTAAGCTTAGAATTTGGATTTATTTCACAAATGATAGTTAGGTCTCACTATAACATAGTTCTGCTACATATAATTGATGATATCTGTATCTGAAAAAAAAAAGCCACATTCACACAGCTTGCCTGCACTGAAAATACACAATTTATCCTGGCAGAATGTGTGAACACCTCAGGAACAGTGATGGCAGGCAATAAGGAAAAACAAAACCAAAGAGGAAAGTAGATTTTCAAGGCAATCAAATTCCATTTCAGCCATCCTAATGAGTGTTACCTGAGTAGCCACATATTCACAGCTCCCATCAAAGTCATAGAATTTCCCATCAAAAGTGTTGTAATGGCCACTTCCATATATCGTACAAGTCCCATAGCACACGTCATCAGTGCATTTCCAAACCCCTTTCTGGCAGGTACTAGAAAAGAGCAGAAAAGTTGAATTTTCAGATCTCACCAAGAGTGTGTGGTTTGAAAAACTGCAGAACAAACCAAGCAGCTGCCTGATATAATGTGATAGTGTGCAAAATATCCAAGCCTTAACTTCAATTGTTTAGCCTGTTTTTAAGCCTATAACATGCTTTTTACTCTGTTCAGCTACAATCTTTAGATCTGATAGCATTTATATTTAAAAAATGAGTGAGTTTTTCCAACGAGAGACGCCTACTGAAAACAGAGGTAACTACTACCCCCATATTTTCAGCAGAGTCTGTATTTTCTCAGATAGCAATAAGTATTCCTGAAAATTGACGATACTTCCAGTTTTTGCAGCCCCTGTAGTACATAAACCTAAACGTGACTATTAATATACTGCATAGAATATATTCTAGAAGAGAGTATAAAATTATAACTCACCAGGTGTTGCAGTCCACTTTTATCTTCTCTCCAGAAGAATACCACTCGTTGTTATGAACGCATGGGCAGTCCTTTTGCTCAACACAGCCCCCTCTGCCATCATCATACAGACCTTCAGGACACACACAGCCTGAGACACACTCTGTCTGGAACTAAGGAATATAAGGAGAAATGGTTACCTTATGACAAAGCACTGCATCTTAATTCCACTTCCTCACAAGCCCTCTTTAAAAACTGCAGTTACAACCACACAGCCTAATATTGATTTGTTTTATAAGGTTCTTTTTTAATAGGTTTCTAATATTTTTCTTTTGTCACTTGGAAATTATGACTCTACTGAAGACACTGGAAAAATAAAGAGGAGAGGGAAACCATAAGGGGAATCATCATGAAAACGGCAACAGATTAATATCATGGGGGGAGGCGGGGAGGGAAGGGTAGATTAAACCAAAGAGAAACAAACTGTTAGTTGCAACGGTATTTGCTGTGTAGCACCATGTCATGTAAAGAACACAAAATAAAGAAAGCATGACACAAAGAGGAGTTGAATACATACATGATCCGTTTGAGCAAGACAGCTAAGTTGTACAGGTGTTTGCGAAGTCCACTTCGAGGATGCATTGCAGTCAAAGAATGTCTTGTTAGAAGAACATTCTTTTTCACCTGAAAGGCACGTTGTTGGTTTAGAACAATCAAGAAAAAGCAAAAGAAATGTGAGTGAGAGGTGGTAGTTTCTGAGACAGAAATCTCAGTCTATCATTATGAAAAAAATGGGCTCTGTGAAGAGAGAACAAAGTGAAAATGTGCTACTGTTTTACATAAAGAGGAAAAAACCACACAAAACAACTAAGTGGAAAATTCAAAAGGGAAGTAGGTTTGGGTTGAGAGGTTGGTTATGGGTTTTATTCTAGTTTAGTTTATAGAATGTCACTTACTTTTCATGCTTATTTTCACTGAAGTGCACTGGATCTTTGCATTTCGGCAAACACTAGAAAAGTGAAGTAAGTAGAAATTTTTTAAAAAAGCAAGCTCAATATCTTCAATTTAAGTCTAAGGATTTGTTTATATAAATTTGAGAGTATTTATCAAAGATGTCTTGCATAATTTCTACTGAAATTTCAAGGTCAATCCTATTGAATCACACTCATGAATTTTTCGTTGGAGAAAAAACGTAGCAAGATTTTAGGCGTAACGCACAGAAAGGTTGTTTTAAGGAATGACAGCTACTCTATTAATCCTTAATACTGTTTCATGACAACTCAGGAATTAGATAATAATGAAACAAAGCCTCCATTTGGATACACAGTGTATTTTCTTGCCTATTCAACTCATATGCTGCAAATTTGTTGACTTATATGCTGCTTCTGCTGGATGAGAGAAGGCATTTCACTGTTTGCACCGATGACTCAAGCAGCAAACAGTTGCCAGAGTTCATGGTAAAATATAACAGAATCATGTACGTTGTTTTCAAAAGCCTATGATACAGTAAATATATATCAAGGGGACCTTCCTCCAGTGGAAAACACAAGCAACCTGTGTCTGCTAGAAAAGGAAACATGACGTATAGCTGGCCTTTTATCTTCCTTCCACTCTTCTGCCTAACAAAGCCTTATTAACAGTGCAGCTTCAGAACAACATTTATCTGTGAAGGCCAGTACTCACACCTCCAAAGCAAGCTGCTCCTCCCAATTTTTGATAAATTGCATTGCAACAGGATAACGCTTTGCTCAGCATGAAGATGTTGTGAAATGCATTACAAATACTCATTAAAGTACAAGAAAGCTAAGCACCTTACACCTAATAAGCCATTTTTTAAAGGGCTTTTTCCCCACAAACAAGAAGCCAAAATAAAGCATACCAGCGTTCTCCATCTTTTGTGAAATACTGGCCGGGTTCCAGGTATGACCCCTTGTAATAACATGGGCACTGGGAGATAGGCACACAGTTATCCTGGTTATCCAAGTATGTATTGGATGGGCAGCCACAGCCATCCACAGGAGCAAAGTCTTGCAAGCAATACTTTTCACCATCAGCAAGGGAACGACAGGTTTGCTGGCACATTGTAAGATTGTAAAGGAAGACTTGATTTCCTGGGCAAGAAGACACTTCGCTACCTGGAGGGAAAAAAACCAAACTGATAAATAAGGGATGCAGGATGGACAATATGGCCTTGACATTTCCATTTTGGTTTCTTTGGCTGTGCCAAATGTAATGATAAAAACATTCCCTCAGATCTTATTAAAGTACAAAAATATCAGAAGTCACATGTAACACTGACCTAACTTTAAGTTCAACTTTAAGTTGAAGACTTATTTTTAACTGCTACTAATAGTTTCTCCTTTCATACCCCTATTTGTTTCACATACTGATAATCAGATAGAGAGCACAATACAATAAACTCCTAGTCTCAAGCACACTGAACTGTTGATGAAAAGCAAGAACGATGAGAAACAAAGACACTGATAAAAGCAAATACATGATAAAAGCCTTGATGGCTGGGATTGCATTAGTAAATAGAATGATATTAGTTAAACTGAGGAAAGAAGGTGAAAGTTAAAAATACTGCTTTCTACTTTTAAGTATGTCATGATCAAATTACATCTGAAAAATATAACATAAATTAGTAAACATTATAAGCATTGTCACTTTTAGGTCCATTAGACATTTCTAAGATACTCCAAATCCCTTAACATTGAGATCACTGACAACCAAATTCAGAGAGAGCCTGCTTATTTCTCATGGTTAATTATTTCCAGAGGGATTACTGATCCACTACTTACTGCAGACACTCTTTCTCCAGCCTCCCAGGATGACCCCTTTGAAAGCACAGGCTCTTGAGTAAGAGGACAGGGCAGCACACAAACATTTTTCATTGTCTTCACAGAGGCAGGTGTCATATTTACATTTCTGAAAAAAAGAACAAAAGGGTCGATAAGTCTGCAGGAAATCAATGGGCAATTGCAACTTGGTTGCCACAAAATGCCCTGTCTGCTTTTCCTGATGTTGTTTATATTAATTCCCATGACCAGAGAACAATGGAAGGAACGGACAAAGACCAGAGACCTAAAGTGCTGCTTCATTTCATACACAATGAAAATATTTGGATGCTTATTCTAACCTAAGCTTCTTGACCCTTTAAAAAGCAGTCAGCCTCCTAAGAACACCTTTTTCCAAGGATATTGATACCATTCATTCTCAGTTTCTCATTAGAAATGCAGAGATCCACAAAAACTAGAAATCATAAAGGCAAAATATTGACCAGGTCTATGAAGACCTTCACAACATCTGAGCTCACATTGACTTCCAAGTATAAGCAATGATTTTGGAATTCTTTTTCCTTAGGTAAGCCTCACTTAGTGCTCGACAGATCAGTACAGAGCACAGAGGAAAAAAATGCCAGGAGATTCTGGCATGAAAATGATTTGGTGTTACATTCCAGAAAATATATGGAAACATTTTTTCCCCCAACTTTATAGAAACTAATGTTTAAGGGTAGGCTTAAACTGCGCACATCTGCATCTCTTGCATCTTCTTTTCAGTCCAAATATCCAAGCCAATAAAAACATACATTAGACACAAAACATAAGAACGCAAAAAAACAAATGTATATTTTTCTTCAGCAGCAGCCCATAAGGATCTCATCACAGGAGGTACTTTGGATGCTATGCTGCTTCAATCAGTCAATGCAAAAACTTCAGCAGCTCTTATGGACAAGCTACTCAGAGATGTCTCAAATGTTCAAACAACGGTAAAAGTCTACAGTTAACCATCAGAAATAATGCAGTACTAAAAGAGTGCAAAATTACAATACCTTATAGTATTCTGAAGGATCAATGACTGAGTGACATCTTGCAAAAGGACCCTTCGGGTTTCTCAACAAAGAACACCAATGCTCAGCATAATTTGCTGCCGAAAAAAAAGAGAAATTCATCACATTTCCTTATCTTTCTTGTGCCATGTTTAGTTATGCTGACACATAAATGCAGTGCAGCAATACAAATGAGAGAACTGTGTGCATTTTGGGGAGTGGAGAAACTACACGCAATCACTGTACAGGTATTTCTGTTCCTTGATTCAGAGACATGCAATCACAAAATCAAAAATTGTATCTAATTGTTGCAACTTGTTTACATGGAATTGTGACAGCTCTTTCCATTTGGAGACCATAAAGCTAAGTTAAACGTAAGGATAAATAACTAGGAGATACAAGCTGTATTTGCAGTTAATACAAATTAACGACGGGTTTTCTCAACCTTCCACCTTAAGATTCTTTTACAATCACCCCTTAAACTTTCACTTCAATTTGATGGGATATCAGTGCTTGTCTGTACACGTACTTGCAGATATTAATTAATTTGACAGTCCTGTAAAAAATCTTCAGTGCCCCACCACAAGTCTTACATGCCCGTTGCAGTAATGCACAGCAGACACTGCTCATCCCGGCAGAAGCCAACCATCTGACTTATTAATGTGCTTACCACTTTCAATGCTGAGACTGCAGGGGTCTTCCAGCTTTTCTGCCTGGTCCGTGCAGGTGGACTGAGCTTTCCACGTGTTAGCAAAGGCAGATCCTGTAGCCTCAATCAGCCCGCTGGTTGTTCTAAAGTCATCACCTTCCATTCCATTGAAGTTTCCACAAAGACCTATTCAAAAACAAGGTAAAAATTTTACATAATCTGTACTTATTCTCGTACTAAAAGGTCAAAGGAAAGGGACAACTGACCACAAACACTAGAAACAGCTGATTATTCCACATCAATATTAATGCATACTATAAGTACTGAAGTTTTAGAAGCCTTGTTTTAAATCTTTAACATCTTCAAGAATAGTCATCATGAAGATATCTAGGCTTCAGGAGATTACTACCCTAACCTGTATTTTTTTATGTTTTCTGATGATACTGAAACCACAAAATGCACCAAAAAACAGGTTTTGTGGATAGTTAAAAATTAAACTGAATACAAAAATAAGGAATGTTCTAAGAAACACCTGTGTACTGGCACCAGAGTCATAGGTCATTTCAATATCAAAAAACGAAAACACATTTCTAGTTTGCTTGAGTCGATTTTCTTTCAGTTTTCTCCTCTTGTATCAACAAGTAGCATAACTTGTCACTCATATAAAGAATACATGACTATTCAGCAGTGACAGCATGGCTTTGCTTCCCCTTTCCATAGACACTTGCCTTGAAGTTTTCCTTTAACTGATTGATCCACAGTCACAAACAGCTGCATGACTCGAAACAGCTGGATCTGCATCTGAAGCCCAAAAGAAGTTTGTACAACAAAGTAGTTGGAAGACGGCTTGAATACTGAGAAGCTGGCTGAAAAACAAAACATGAACTGTTGTAGTAAACACACACACAGAGGCTGCCAAAAGAAACACTTCTCACCAGATTCTAATGTATCACCTGTCATGAAAACTCTGAGACCAGGATCAAATTAATAGTTTTTTTCCTTTAAAAGTCACTGGCCAACTAGGTAAGATGCTGGTCCTCACTAACAAGCTGATTATCTATAACAACTGGTCTCTGGGATCAGAACCAAATGGGCATGCCCACACCATGTGGCCAGATTTGGAAAGTGCTAAATACCTCTCTTCTACTCCTGCCTCTAAAAAAATACACCCCTACATGAGAAGTCAGGTGTGTGACACTTGACATACCAGGCTGTGTCCCTTACCTGACACATGAGGCACGTTCACTGTCATCTCATTCAGTAGCACACTGCCATCTGATCTGAAAACCACCACCTGTGTAACGGCAAATGGAATCAATGAGCTTCCGGGGACTGAGGAAAACGAACTAATATAAAGAAAATTAACAGAAAGGGCATTTTACACATTTAGACTGTGTCTAGAACTCCATATTTTCGAAAGGAAGAATCTGTCTGAAAATTGAATATGGCAGCAGCCCTATAGGGTACAAGTAAGGTTTTGTCTTGCTATTCACTATTCCTCTTACACCCACCTACAAGAATTCATAGCAGTAATGAAATGAAAAACTCATTTATATTGGGCACTGTGGTTTCAGCAAGTAGAAGAAAATATCAGGTCTTCAGAATCTGTAGCAAGTTGTTATTCCTTATTAAAGCACATGCCACAGCTTCTGTGTAATGGTTTAGTATGATTCTGACATGGTAAGAAAGCAGTTTATTAAGTTTCCTCATAAAATGCTAGTCTGTACATATAGAAACATAAAATTACTGGGTTTTGATTTGGTTTTCTTATGTTCTAGTTATGCTGGCAAGGACATGGAAGTCCATAAATATGTGAGGAAAATCATGTGCATATGTATGTAAATTATGTATAGATATAGTCTATATATTCTTATAAACAAAGAGAATACTAAAGTGAATATTTGAGAAGGTTGGATTGTATCAGCATTCAAAACCAGGATTTCTTCTGAAAAAGACTCAATTAGATCTAAAAAATTATATCTAAAGTAAAATAGTATGAGGGGAAGAAGAATGGTACTCTCGCTTCGAGACACCTGGAATCCCGTGAGAATAATCATATCGCACAGAGCAGAGGAAGGAAGAGGAGGTAATGCCAGCTGGTTTGAATCTCCTCTTTTCTTAAGTTTAGGCCTATTTTGAATTCTCGAGGCAGAAACCTGAGTTGTTCTTCAGCCTGTCTGAGGTGCCTTATCTATCCACAATGTTGACTCCAGAAGAAATAAGGATTCACCCACAGTAAGGGAAATATGCTAATTTTCAAAATATCTAGCAGAATCCACAGAACAACACTTACATTTTTTTTGTTATCCACTAACAGCACAACAGTCTTCAAGCAGGTCTGTTTGTCTGTGGAGCCACAGGGAGTCAGCTCTGCCAGGAGAGCATACCTCTCCTCTGCAGTACCCTACAATCACAGGGAAATAAATGTCCATTAGTAAAATTAAAAATCTCATGAGATGATTTCCACAACAAAGACTAAATTCATCAGTTACAGTAGCTTTCCCAGCTCAACAAGATTTTCGTCGGTCTCTAGAACGGACACCAGATATTTTAGGGACAGATGAATGAAACAGCTGCCTACCTTTTTTCCCTACCTGACTTCGACACTCAGAAATTGCTATTACAGAAGTGGCCAAGAACATCTGATCCTGAGTCCTTTTGATTTCTTATATACAAAGGACTCCACTGGATAATGGCAGCACAGGTAGTCTCCTATCTCACTGATTTAATCACCCATTGCAACCAGTCCCAGGCTTCCCCCCAAGGCTATTACAGCTAATACTGAATTTTCTGGTACAACTTTCAGCATTTCTGCTTCCCTCATCCAATGGAAGTGGAATAGAACAACTCCCAGCTGATACATATCAGCCCACAGACACTTGTTTCAGTCTACAAGAGAACAGCCCCACAGCACACAGTACCTTGGCCAACACATAGTAGCAGTCTCCATGGAAGGTGTATTTCTTCCCATCAAAGGTGGTAATATGGGAACCTCCTTCCAGTGAGCATGTGCCTGGACAGGGTAAATCTTTGCAGGTCCATCTGCCTGAATTACAGGTGCTATAAACAGACAAATAATACAGAAAAAATGCTTGTAGTTATTACAGGAGCTGGGAGCACTGAAAGTATCTGTATACCTAGCCAACAGCAAGATATCCCCAGGTATTTTAAAACTGTATGCTTGATTATTTCCTTGAAATTTTCCCTCTGGCATATGCCACAGAGTCAAGAAAACTTTTCAGAAATTTTGTTCTATAGACATGCAACACAAACATTAAATTCAGAGTGTTTTCAGGACACCTCCTATGACCAAGTGGGAATTTGAAAAATGCAGACCCATTCACAATCACTGAAAGAAAGGTGTATAACAACCAGGATCCTTACCATTCTTCACATTCTTTGGAAATGCTTTCTCCAGGTGCATACACCTTTCCACCAAGTTTGCAGTGGCACTGGCTAACAGGGATGCAGCCTTTTTCACTGATATCATCATACACGGTTCCTATAAAGCACAACATTAACTATTCCAGCTCTTTTTCAAATAATCAATTTCCACAGAGGAAAAACTCTAACTTGTCACACAGGCTGAGTTTATCAAAATTATGAAGAATACTATTTCTACTTTTTGTAATAAAAGACACATGGAAAGCACTTTTATTCAGCTTTGAAAATCCAAGTCTGTTCATTTATATAACTATACACATACAGAAAGGTTATTGCAAGCATATAAGAACAATCTCAGAATGTCACATGTTTAGATTTTTAGTCCTTTTTGGCACACTGTGAAGACTATCACTGTAATCTTCTTTCCCAAGGTTGACAGCAAGCCTGAGAATTTCACTCACTGTCCCTCATTGCCACTCTGGGCGAATGATTTCCATTGTCTCAGAACTATTCAACCTAAAAAGTGTGACTTACTATATAGTATCAGAAGCCCACTCGTTGAGAATCAAAAAACAGGTTTATTACCTGTCATTGTGTTAATATGTTTGAATGATAAAATAATTAATTAATCAGTTATTACCTCCTTAGAAAATTTTACAGTTATGTTCCTCTAGGGGGAAAATAATGAGTAGCACTACTCATTTCTAAGATATAATTTGACTACCTGTAGTATTTTAGTATGACTTCCTTAGCCAGGGCTCTTGGTTTTGTCCCAAATGCAACAGCTAGAATAGCACTTACCTTCAGGGCAGAAACAGCCATCCATGTAGTGCTCCTCACAAAGGCTGCTGATCTCCAAGTGTGAGCAAGTATCCATGCAGGGTGAGCTGCTTTCTCTATAGACCATGGTAGCAGGACAGCTCTTGGCTGAAAGAATAAGAAAGACACCAGGAGTTATTTGAGTGTTAAGTCCATCATTTCTCAGAAACCACAGATCACACACCCCATTCCCTTCAAGTCAGTGGTGTCTCAAGCCAGACTCCACATGGCAAAGCATGTTCATCTGTTTCTGAATTGCTTTCCCTGGTTTTTATATTTACATCTTTTGGTTTCAAATAGCTCAAATTATTCCCATCTCCTGCAGCATCAGATCTCAGTTTTTTAATGGGAACAGAATTTGCTGAAAAAGATTTCTTAATAGCAAGAATAATAAAAGAAGAAAACAGGGAGTACATCATATTTTTTTGCACTACTGGTATGAAATTTATAATACATGCCAACAGTTTTGTAAAGAAGTAATGAATTTAAATTTTGTGGTGCTACATCCATGAAACATTTGGATCTTTGCAAAATTTGTGTGGCTGCTTACGGCAAAAGTTCTGTGTCCTCCATTCTCCCGGGTGGCCGCCTGCGTGCGAACACTGGCGGGAGTACTCGGAGATGGTGCTGCAGAGGCAGGAGGAGTCCTCCTTCCCATTGCAGGCACACTTGTCCTGCATGCAGGCTTGGATGTACATTTCCAAATTAAGACGTAGCCGACAATCGGCAAATGCAGGGGAAGTCAGCAACCTCTGACACTCGTCACGCTGAGGAGGAAGAGGAATAATGTTTAAGAAATTTGCAAGCATCTGAGCTTCTAGACATTTCCGGTCTTGCAAAAAATCTGTTGTCTTCTGAACAGCTATTCAAGAAAGGAAAAAGTAACCATTTATCCTGGAAGGGACAGTCCTCACAGCTCCTTGCAACTAACTCCCCGTTGCACAAGGATGTCTCCCTGTGCCCATGCAAATGAAGTTCACCACAAGAAATACTTACATGCTCATTACAGCTTGGAAGAGCCTGAGTTTCATCTGGATCTTCACATTTGGCATTGGGTTTGCTGATCTTCTGCAAATTCCCATAAGTAATTGAATTGTAGCTTACATCTATGACAAAAAAAATAGAAAGAGAACTTGCTGAGCCCCAAAAATTGACAACAAGGAGCATCTGATTCCTGGACCTCTACTGATCGAGGGAAACAGTTACTATGGTATCAAGCATGTCTGTTAGACACAGGTATCTGCTCTGAATGATGTCTAACTGTGCTTAAAAATGCAAAAGGGAAACAGGAAAAGAAGGCTAGTAAAGAACAAAAAGATTAATCTGGAATAGAATAAACTTAGACCAGGAATGCAGCACTGAAACTTAATATTTACTCTGGGGCAATCACAGAAACCTCTTAAGTGAAATTTGCTCTCCTGTGATGTTTCTATGCACAGTGCTTGTCAGCCTATCTTCAGTGATGACTGTCAGTATGGTGGGGCGACTCACCTCCATTGATGAACTCATTGTAGATTGGAATTCCATTGTAATCCCCACAGAGACCACAGGTATAGTTATTAAATTTGTTGTCCAGCTCCACCTAAATAATGAAAAGAAAAAGCACAAAAGAATTAATTTTTTTTCTTCCTTTTTTCCTCTCCTTTTTTTTTTTTTTCTACTGAGACAGAGAAATATCTCAGGAAACCCAGGAAATACCAATAAAAAATACTTTGAACATACATACCATCAGGGCATCCTGCTGGTTCCACATCAGAACCATGCCTAATTTGGCATAAATCTTGGTGTAAATCTCACCGCTCTCAATAAGGACACCAGAGGTGTAGTAAGGTGTCTTCACACTAGGAAGAAAATCACAGACTTGGCATTAGTTAGGAAAACACAAGGGCTGACATGAATGTCTGTAATAAGCCAAATACCCCAAGGACTACAGAAACTAGTCTGACTACCTCATCCTAACTGCACAGGATGCCTTGTTTTAATGAGGCATAAAGTCCTCTGTCTCTGACACTTGGGACAATAACTCATTGCAAAAACTCATTTAAAAGGCAAAGCAATTTCAGAGGAAAAGCTTACCCAACACTTTGGGCTCTTTAATTTAAAAAAAAAAATCAAAATGTCAGATGTCTTCGAATTAATCAAAGGAAAATCCATCATCATTGTGGTATTAACAGAGGATATTCACTCATTAATAATTTATGTCAATGAAAGGAGCTAGGACATAAATGAAAGCTTTTCTTTACCAAAATATCTCCTAGCCATTTCAGAGAGAATGAATGTTCAATTGCAAGGAACTGCCTCCTTAAGAGAGAGTTCAGAAAGCACAGGCAGATACAGGGACTGCCAAGAAAATTTTGAAGAGGAAGGAGCATGTTAAGAGGAATTCAGTAGTTCTTTCAGTAGTTAGTTACTTAGTTTTTAGTGGACAGGACTGAGCTTGTTAACAGTGACAGAAGACACTTTGCAGAGGGCTGAGCATAGATATCTTTGTGTGATAACAATTCAATTCACCAGATCTCTTCCCTTTTAGGTCTGTCTTACAAGTCAAACTGAACTGCTGAATTTCATTCAGCAATAAATGGATTGTGGCAGGCAACCTCATCCTATAAAAGCTAGAGAACGAGAGTCTGTTGCAACAGAAGTAATGTAAACTGGAATCCAGTCAAAATAACTGGTTCATTTTCTACAGATTTGTCAATGTAATTGCTATCCATCAGGATTCACGCATGTTTATGCACATCTCTTAACTAGTCTCTTGACTGGGAGAGCTTTATCTCCCAATTTCTTGTCAGTGGGGTTTTTCCAATTATTTACCTCAGGCATTTTTAACATGCCCAAATGACTTGCACATCTAAATACCAGGTGCAAGCTCAGAGATCATTATTTCTACTTTTGACTGCATTGTTCATCATTAAACAATGAAATCTTGAGAGATTAGGTTTCTTGAGAGGGACCATAAAATGTGAGACATCTTTTCAGCTTTCTGCTATCAAAGCATGGAATATTTATCTTTATTCTATTCGTAGGACATTCAATCAGTCGGCGGATCAGGTACCTGAAGGCTAATCCATACACTTTTCTACTTTACAGTTTTTACTTGAGTACTGCGAAATGCTATTTTATATGACAACTGACCATTTATCACTTCAAGATCAGTATGGAAACTTAAAAAGTTCTACAAAAAATAAAATCCCCATGTAGCAAAAACCTGTTCAGAAGGGATCTATTGTTTTATGAACACTATCTAAGACAAAAAAAGGGCTCGGTTTAAGAGAAACAGTTTTAAAAGGATTTCTAACTTGTTTTTCATGGAGGTCTTTTTAAGGCTTTAGTACACAATAAAGAGTTTTTTCAATTTGAGGCAAGGATGCATTTTTTATAACTTTCTGTCATTTTGTTATGCATTCCGGTATGATTTTTGGAAAATTAAATGTTACTTTCAATCTTTGAACATATTTTCATTACAGTGGTTTCCAAACTTTAGAGCAAAAGCCAAATTCTGGGCAAAACCGAGTCCTACAATGACAATTAAAAAGTTCTCCCATTTTGTCAATTATGCTAAAACATACTAATTGACTCATGTGTTGCTTCACTTGCTTCACAGTATAAATGCACACACTAAAAGGATAAGCTAATGATAAGACTAGGTTAAGACACTACTTAGCATCAGTAATAGTGTCAGACTATTTTCTTGTGTAACCATGTTACAGGAGGAGAAAAATAACACTGCTTACTGTGAAAAAGTACATATTGCCACAGATAAATTAGTGTAAATTTTGACCTGTGTCATATCTCTAAAATCCCTTGCGGAATGGCCATCAGCTCCTAAAGAATTATTTATGAAGATCAGAGAAAAACCCACCTCTCTTCTGTCACAAAATAAGAGGAAAAGACCTCAGAGAAATGCATTTCCTTTACAAGGATTTGCTAGACCATCTGCTTAGGTAAACTCAAGGTGATGCCGTGAAACAAATTAAGCTATGTCATTTTAAGCCAGTGAAAGATCTGAAAGATCTGGCTCACGTTATGCACAATTTTCTGCACAACTGGAAGAACAATTCACTCAAACCTATTCCTGACTTGCATTTAAACAATCCCTTACGCCAGTGTAGAAATGACAATTAAAACTAATGCCTCTCTCCAAAGCAATTTTAATGCTGAATTTCAAAAGGCTTTTTTGTTTGTTTGTTTGTTTATGGAAATGCTTTGCAGCAGTTTCCACAACGGTACACAGACAGTTGTGTAAAGAATAAATTGATCCTGCTTTTATCTTCCCAGCACCACTTCTCTGAAATACCATTATATTAAAGGAACTTACATCCGCCCATCCACCACAACCAGGTTTGGTTTGAGGTAGACCGTAATATCCTTGATTTTCATCAGGATATACTGGATCTCAGGGTGGCCATTGCTGTTGAGAGCACGCTGGATGTGGACAGAGAACTCCTTGTAGGCCTCTCGGCAGTCGGAAACAAAATTATACTCGCAAATGCCAGGGAATTGGTAGACGTCTCCATCAAAAGTTTTGAAATGGTTGTTTCCCCAAGTGCTGCAGACATAGTGGCCATGGCTTCTTGTCCTTCCTGTTAAGCGATGAAAAAGAAATAGAGATGAAAAGAAGTGCAATAAACAATCTAGTGTGAAAAAAGATAAGTGTTCCATTTTACAGTGGAAACCACTTGCAATTATGTGCACAGTGATTCCAGAGATTTCAAGCCTGGTCAAGTATCTGCCAGTTCAGCAGAAAATACGCAAATCGCTAATGGAAAATACGATATTAATAAATAATTCTGAGACCAGGGTATATCCTCTAATCCTCACTGAGGTGAAGGAACTTGTCTGCATGAGGTGGGGAAACTTAATACTGACCACTAACAAGTTGGTGCATCAGTGCAACAGAGCTTCTGTGCCAAGCATATGATTTTATTCTGAATCATAGCATTATTTTTATCAATATTAAATAATTCCAAGAACTGTCTTCTTCCCTGATGACACATGTACTAGAAACAAAACAGGTAGGAAACCAAGAAAGTACTACCTACTCTGGAAGGAAAACAGTTTAAAGGTTATGAAAGTGCTTGTGCACAAGAGGAGATTTCAGGGAATTACTTCTTTTCCTAAAAGCAGTAGTGATTTCTATTACTGCAAGACAGAAATTTTTCAGAAGATAGGTCAGAAAATAACCATGGTAGGGTAGGAGGGAAAAAAAGAAGTTTTTGCAATAGCAAAATATGAAGATGATTTGGTCCTTTCCCTGCCATCTATACCAACAACTAATGCAAATGAACACAATATCAGATATCTCTCCAGATACTATAAGATTAGGAGTGAATCATAAAAGCTGAGCATCTTTTGGAATCTTGACATGTCTCTCATCTTCACAAGAACTTCTTGCAGCATTTAACATGAGAAAGCAAAACTGCTACGAAAACCTCTAGGCTACTGTACTTTGATGGTATCAATCATACCAGATACATCCAGCCAAGCTGGAACACTTCCTTTCCCAGAATGAAGGCTGCACAGAGACCCTCCCAGAGCTCACAACTGGGAGACCAAATGCAAGGTAAAGCTTTCCTCCCATTGCTGAATTCACGACACAGCAGACCAAGCTCAATGGCCCGAACCCGACTGCTGGATAAAATTCATCACCTATTCCTCTAAAAAGCAGTTTTCAGTAAGATTGCTCCATTCCATTACTTCAAAGTTGATAGCAAATACAGTAAGTTAGAGATTTTATAGAAGATTAATAATGTCCTAAATGACAAAATTAGCTTTTTTCAATGTTATTACATTCATTTTTGAAGAATAATTTATGTTGTTCCAAAGTAAGAGAAGACACAATCATCCACTTCCTTCATTGCCTTAACAATGAACCTCTCAAACTCCCACAGTTGCTTTCTGCCAAGTAGTTGCCATACCTAGTAAAGACTCAATGCATGGAAAGAAAAGCAACATTGAAAATATTTTTCAGCACATCAAACTAGAAATCAATGCAGTAGATAGAGGCACTAATCTCTCCAAGGAAAGTAGTATCTACCAATTTTGTCCAAGCCATGCAGCCTCAGTATTTGACAGCTTAAGCAATTTAAGGCATCCTAAAACTCCAGAGCATTATTTAAATGCACTGCCTCATTCTAGCTCCGCAGCGATATTTTAATTCTCTCCCTCTTTTCCGGAAGGCAATCTGCTACCTTTTCATCTCTAGAGCTTACCCTTTTTTATTTCGTTGGCAGAAGAAAGAGCCAGCCAGAGTAGGAAGAGGCTGGCCGCTCTTAGCCCCATGGTGGCTAAGGTGGGTGAATGGGAGCTCCACTGAAAACTCGGCTTTTTATAATACCCACCGGGGCAATTGATTCTATCACAGGGGAGGAGATTCAAAGGGAGGAGGCAAGAGGAGGGGTAAAACAACAGGTGTGATATTTACAGAAGATAAGAAGTAAACAGACAATCATTTTTCACCATAAATGAAGGAATTCAGCATACAGGAAACGGCATAATATTGATTCAGTAATCACGCATTTTTTTATTGCTCCATTTCATCTACAGGATGCTGTGCTTTTAAATCCTTCAAATGCTCACGCCAAGTTTAACCTTCAGTAACTCCTATAACAAATAATGAATTTTGGGGTGGCTGAACAAAGAAATCCCTTGAAGAACTTTTAAGGGGAGACCCTAAAATAAAGACTTCAAAACCAATGAATTTTTCATTTTTCATCAACACACAGAATGATTTCTGTAAAAATTAAGTGATGCTTATGAAGCTCCTTGTAGTTAACAGTAACCCTTACAAATAAAAATGGCACATCATGTGTTGTAAAATTATTTTGCAGGCAATTATTGGATTCCTTTAATTTGTAAAGCTCTTGGGAACATCTGAACCAAAATACTGCCCATACTGCATATTGTGCCCAAAACATAATTGAGACAGGGTGACAAGGCAAGTTCAAGGAACTTACAGTAAAAGAGGTGCTCTTTCAAACATTGTCATGGTGCAACAGAAAGTCCATCAAAGTTGTAGAGATTCTCACATCATATTAAGCTTTAGAGAAAAGGTTTTTAAAAAGGGAAAATGGGAAAACGTTACTGTCCTTAATCCCCTTAAACATTCTTGTTTGTTCTTGCTTACTTTCTACATAAATGATAAATTTACAGTCTGCTGTCCCACATCAGATCCTACAAAAGCTATAGGGTCAGCTTTGCTTCATGCAGAGAAAGATGGACTGGGTCCTTGGGAGAAGAAGAAATCAGAAAACAGAACCAGGAACCAGTTCAGAATGCTGCTTCAGAAATACAAGATTTCCACACACACATTACTGTGTGCTGAAAAGTTCCTTTGACAAGGTGTTTCTGCAACTCTCTTCAGAAGACAAAACACAGGCTTCTTGAGGTAAAGCACACTTACTTCAAGAGATCTTTCAACACATCTGCTTCACAGCAGTAGCAGGGTTTACTCCTCAAAGCTCCCAGACCAGGCTCCAGATTTCCTCATCAAAAGATTTTCAATGCAGTGTCCAGAAATCTCTAATCCTCTTGATCGTTTAGAGTATTTCTTACTTTCATTGATCCTATTACAAGTAGAACTTTTATATTTTTCAAAACTTTTTACTTAGCCCTTTTGACTGCTCTAGTCAACTAGAAACATCCTTTATCATAAAAGCTGCTATTTTCTTTCATTTAATAATTTTATCTCAGCTATAGCCCAGACTCTATCTGAGCATCTTCCTGTTTTCCCTCAATATGTCTCAAAAAAATTTTCTCCTTTGTTTTTTTGAGAATACAAATGTGCACTTCTCTTGTCCTTACATAGTGTATCACTCAACAATCCTGACTGAAAGTAAGTAGTAGCCATTTTCTCCCTTATGACTCTATCACTGGAAGAATATAATTTTATTTTCCTTCTTGGAAAATAAAAATAAGCCCAGTAATAACCAGTTAGAACCAACCATTCATAGAAAACAAAGAAGAAACGCGGTCTACAGAGATCTTTCCTCAGTGGTTACTTTAGCAGACCTAACTTCTTATGACACCTCAGAGACATCTCCCAACTTGGCATTTTCTGTCTTTTATGCCACCAAAACTCTTAGTTTGGATTTATTTTTTTTTTTTTAAATACTTAGGAGATTCCCAAAGGACAGTATTTTGAGCTTTTCTTTTCTTCCCTGTGTTTTTCTAGGTAGTCTCCTGGCTAGTACTACTACTGCCCCAGAAAAAAAGAGTTTCTATGACTTAATTCCGATACAGTCTTTGCAAACTGTAACAGCAACTCCATGCACACAGCAAACCTGACCCCTTTTTAGTTCAAATTGGATGTGTATGATGACAGGTGTAAGTTGGAAATCTGCATATTTTCCATTCAGGTTTCTTTGCCACAAAAATTCTAGATCTGGAACCAGTCTCATTCATTTCTTTAGACTGGGAAAGGTAATCATCCTTCAACTAAAGTTGCACCATCCCTCAATTCGATATGCTGGTATTTTTATAATTTTAGTTTATTCTGTGCAGGAGAAGAGCTATTTTTAGCCAAGCACCTCTAAATTTTAGAGACCGATTTAGTCTGCTCCAGCTTTGTCCTGCCTGTACAGGGAGCATGATTCCTTCTTGAGCTACGAAGTTACACAGGACTATTTTCCTCCTATGGTCTTTGCTTCTCAGAGTGACCAACAACCTCCCATTGCCTCTTCTTCTGACATATACGTGGCTTGCTGTGACATCCCGAACTGGAGAATAAGGGACATCAACATCTTTAAGCACTGAGACCACTCTTACAGAATTTGCACTTGAGCTTACATGGCTGAAGAGAAGTAAATACAGATCCTTATCTTCCAAAGTCCTAGATATTTGTACTTTTGCTAGCATTAGAAGGTGTCCTAAACTATACTGTCTCTGTTTCCTTATTGCCAGAAGGGTAATGATCCTGTCTACCAGCTGCTTTATATGTCTTCTAGAAATAATCAGTCTTTGAGGTAGACATCATAGCCTGGTTTATTTCTTGCTCAGCTACCTTAAAACTTTTTGGACTACACATTTTAACCCAGAAGAACCTTACTGGTAATGCACAGGTAACATTCATATGTATGCATTAATTTATTTACCACAAATTGTTTGATAACCTGAAGTGATCTATCATTTTGCAACAAAGGTAATTCCGCTTTATCATTACCATCTTTGCCCTAAGCTTACATAAGTTATCTATATCTGAGTTGACCTTTCTGTGGCACTTCATGCCATTCCTTGCTTCTAGTCACCTTAATCAAAATTCACCTTCCTCTTTCCAACATCAGGTGTGCAGGTGCTTTTATTACCAAAGATATTACTTAAAATTCTGCATGCTATCACTGTGCAAGTGGCACCAGAACTAGTGATGAGAAGAAGGATTTTCATATTTAGGTTCCACAGTTGAGTTTTAACAGAGATGGTTTTTTAACAGTTCCTGAAGCCCAGGAGTAGCAATACAACTTCCCATAAGCTTTCACTATATGTCTGACCTAGGAGCCCCAACGCCGGTGCTACAAAAGTCATTGCTAAAATCCAAAACGTAAGAAAGAGAAGTTGGTTGCATAGCAACTGTGTTTGTTATAGCAGCAGATGCAGAAAGAGAGATAAAAGATGTGTTTTGAGTCATAGTTATGTCAATGCATTGTTTCCCTACCCTTAAACTTTTATGAGACTATTTCCAATCGTTCCATCAGCATAGCTAACCTTTAATGTTCATTTAGTTACAGTGTAAATTTATTTTGCAATATACTTGTTGTTAAAAAGAGAATCTACATGGAAGATTATCTTCATTCTGAATCACGCTGCAGAAGAAAAGGGCCTATATATATAATTTATATAACTTTAAGACAAAATTCAGCAAAAACCTGACTGGGTTTATTGTCTTAGGAAGAATAAACAATTTTTCAAGATTGTGGGGTCTGTTTCTATTGGTTCTGTATTATATTATATTGTTTCTATACCAAGAGGAAATCTAATTGCAGTCTTGCCACAGCAATCACAGGATGACCACTGTACAAGTACCTCAAAAAGTACAATTACACTTGGTAAAGGAGTTCTTTTCCATATCTGCTTTTGTAGTCCTGACTTGCTGATCACAGGCTGCCAAACCAAGAAGCAATGTTCCATCAGTAATGCTGGTCTGCAGAAGTGGCCATAGGATTTTGTTCTGCTACTCTTCCGCCTGCCAGAATTTCACCAGAGCACACAAAGCCTTACACATGACCACACAACCACACAATAAACACATCACTCCTTTTGTTTCAAGCACAGAGATAGATTGTCGGAACCCCTTTGGCAGCCATTCTAAAACAGCTCTGGTAAAAACTAGTCAGATTATGAATTCAGAGATGTATCATACACAATCACTGTACTTCCTTGACTGAGACATTTAAGCCCTCTATAACACACCTTGACAAAAACTTAACAAGCAACAGAGACAGGCAGCAGAAGGCTGACAAGTGCATGAAAGAGTGTTAAAGCAATGACATAGAAGTAATGAGGATGAATTTCATTTTGACATGCATGCTGTTAAGAGATTAATCCAAAGCTATCAACACAAAAGGAGTCAATATTTAAATGGATGTAAAACTGATATAGAATTACTGAAATTATTCATTATTTTTATATTATTAAGGAATTAGAAACAAGTGGCAAAAAGCATGCCTATAACCAATCCATTGCTCTCCCAAACTTCCTAATGGGGAGCCACTACTTACTATTTTTATGGAAAGAACTTTAACTCACAGAATGTCCATTTAAATGTATTCAACAGTCAAGGTTTTATTTAAGGTAATGTTACAAAAAGCCACATACTTTTGATTGAGCCTGGGTCCCTTCTGCAATCAGGCCAGTATCATGCAATTAATTATCCTTTCATTTTACCCTAAGGGATTCAATAACCTCAGCTCTGTCCCTAATTTCATCACTGCGACCTTGAGCAGCCTTTGGGTTATGGGCATTACTTTTCATTCCAACAAATACAACAGTGTAAGGTATCTGCTGATGCTGGCTGGAGTATAACGTTCTCACATGCCCTTCTTTAAGTAGTTTGGCATAGAAATTTTAAGAATAGCATCCATTTTCCACTCGTAGTCCTTCCTTCTGTGGAAGCCAGCAGCTCATCCTCTGAGACTAAAGTTGCAAAACATTTCCTTCTCTTCCAGTCAGGTGCAAGTGGGGATAAACATGTGACACACAATTACTGAAAATTAGAAAGGGATGTACGGAATAATAACTTCAACTAGTAAGCTTTCCTACCAACACTGAGCTTCTAGAAAATTTTAGTCTGCAAAAAGCCTCAGCACAGCAGCTTCTACATCAACACACAAGGAAAAATACTTGACGATTTAAAATAATATTAGAACAGTTCTCCTTTGCTCAAGCATCTGTGCGATTTACTACTGGGAAATTGACTGAGCCAAGAAGAGACGGCATGGAAAAGGCATCAAGGGAATTACACCTCACATACCTCACTCTGGTAATACACATACCATACTCTGGTAATTTTACCCCAGGGGAGTGGGATTTTTCAAATCTTTTATTTTCTCTGTAGGAAAAACTGGGAAAAGAAATATTGGCAAAATGTGCTTTTTTTCCTCTGTCCTCTGGAGAGGACTTTTTCTGAAAATACAGCTCACTAAGATGCTAGAAAATATTCCAGACAAAACTTGAGTACCTAAACCTGTGCTCTCTCAATGAAACTCACATATCAAGGAGAGGTTAGAGAGAATTTGAACAAGAAACAAAGTGCATATCCTAGTTTTAATTGCAGATTTCCTCTACTAATATTTTCTACCACCTTCTTGTCTCAGAATTCCTATTGACACTGAAGTGGAACTGAAGTAAATTTGCATTTACTTAATATTTTTATACGGGAAATCAGACTCACTGTCACAAAAAAATTGGAGAGCAAACCCTTCACTCTCTCTTTCCTTTTTGCAGCAGCATATCAATATTGCCTCCAAGTCGACATTTGCTATGAGTTATTTTTTAGCTTTCAAAACAAGAATTTTTGAAAGACATTCCAAATATTACTGCTCAATACTATATTATTGTATTTTTCAGCATGGCCAGCCTAGTCACTTGGCTAAAAGATTAAACTTTTTCCATTTTTCCCAACTCTTAATGGAATGGCTTTCTTTATGGCACATAGTCAACAGCTCTACTGAACTGACAGAATTTCATAAGTTTAAGATTTAATATCAAAGAGCTGAGATAAACAATATTCTGTGCCGTGGTAAAGCTGTGGTGATGGTTCCACAGGCCATTATGAAAATTTGAGTTCATTTGAAGTAAGAATTGCTAAGAATCTTTAATCTTCTTCTTCTTACCACCAAATATTACAATCCTGATGGTATAATTTGCTGTGCTTGCAAAAGTATAGCAAACTTGCCAGAGTTATGGTAAAGTTTAAATTTTTCTGTTATATAAGTCAGCAGTTACGTAGTTAATAGTGCCTTCTGTATTGTAGGACAGGGAATAACTACGTCAAACGCAAGAAGACGTCTGACTCGTATCCAAGTCTTCCAGCTGCCACGCACATTTCCTAACAACATTACTTTACAACTAACATTTGAATCATCAAAAAGGCAATATTGTCAATACAGCACTTTATCATAGCAACATTGTGAATATAACAATGTATATTGAAGAACTCTGAGAGCTGATGAATTAGACAACCTGAAAAAAATTTTCCTTTACACACTTCCATGATATTTGGGCACTATTTGTGTTTGTTTTCCATGCACTTTCAAAATATGAATCAGATTACTCTCAAGGTGTCTTTTGAAAGGGGAGAAAAGGAAAGCAAAACTAAAAAATACTTTTGAGCATTCCTTCATGCTTCTCCTTTTCAGTCGCTGCTTTTTCAAATGTCAATTCTCAGAGCCAATCATCTGCACTATAAAATGCCAGTAGTGAGATTGACAGTCCATGCCATCCAGTCCATTACATCTACTAGGTCTACCTACATTCAAATTTTGTAAGGGCAGGGTAAAAAATGTTTGGAAAAGAGAATCTGATTATAACTTCAAATTGTGGGTAATTAATATTCAAAAGAACTGTTACCCAGAGCATCAGAATATCTCAAGAGTTTTGATATATGCACCTCCACAAAACTCCTGTCCCAATATGTATAACGCATCCAGCATTCTGAGCAAGGAGATGCCTGCCCCAGGCAAGAGGAAAATCTTTTAAAAAAAAATCAGCCCAGAGAAGAGAAAATTCTGCAGAGACCTTAAAGCACCTTCCAGTACTGAAAGGGAACCTACAGGAAAGCCGGAGAGTGACTTTTAACAAGGGCATATAGTGATAGGACAAGAGGGAATGACTTCCAGCTGAAGGAGGGTAGATTTAGATTGGATATTAGAAAGAAATTCACTATTTTGAGGGAGGTGAGAAACGGGGTGAGAAACTGGGGCAAGTTGCCCAGGTAAGCTGTGGATGCCCCATCTCTGAACATGTTAAATGACAATCTATGAGCAAGCTGGTCTAGTGGGAGTTGTCCTTGCCCATGGTGCTCTCCTCATTTTGAAACACTTCAGTTTTGCACAGAATACGTTCTTTTTTCACTTTCCCAAAGACCAGGAAAGCAGGACTGAGCATGACTCTACAATGCAGAAATTAGAGGGAATTACTGATGAGAAAAGGGAGGAGAGAGGTGGTCTCATTTAATCCAAACATTTTATATAAAATATAGCTCATGGGAATAGAAACTTTGGTATGGATGTAAACCCAAATTTTTAAGGTTACTTACAAAGATGTTTCTCAGATTATGCAAAGGGAAAGATTATATAAAAAAAGAAGCTGAATTCTTATCTTGACCTGGAAAGTAAGACTTAGCTGGACATACCACAACAGAACATTGCTGATGTGAACGAGTATGAAGAACATGGATAACAGAGTACAATCCCCTTTCTCTGCCCAGTCTGAAGAACAGTTATTTTTCTGGCAACACTTACGTAGGTTAGAAACATTATAGAGGAAAAAGTATTTCATAACAACTCTGTAAGAGATGTTTGCTGTAGACAAATAGCTTAATAAAAATGTTACATCAAAAGCAAGTTCAGCAGATAAGAGATAATATCTTCTCTGTACTTTCCCAAGACAGAGACCAGACTGAAGTTTCCAGTTCAGAACAGTACTTCACCAATGTTGCGTTAAGTGTTGCTGTAGCCTGGCAAACCTGTAATTAGACACAAAGAATCTTTATTTTTCCATCTGTGATGGGTTTAGCTCGGCTGACCGCAAACCCTCAGCCAGCAGCTCTCTCAGTCCCCTTCCTCAACAGGACATTTCTCCCTCCCCCTCTAACTGCTCCACAGCCTTTTAGCCTTTCTTAAATATAATTCCAAATACATTAATATATTTCCAAGCCACCAGTGTGGCTGATGGGCTCAGCTGTGTGCTGTGGTAGGTCTGGAGCCAGCTGGCAGTGGCTGTGTCTGGCACAGGGCTGTCCAAGTCTCTTCCTACAGAGGCCCCCCTGCAGCTCCCCTGCTACCAAAATCTTACCATGTAAACCCACACACCTGTACGTAAATTATTACAGAAACATCTCTTTACCATCTCAGAGGGCCGTATGATTAATAAAAGATCTTTTTCTGGTATTTCAGGCCAGACTGAACATGCTTGTCTGTAAACTAACAATGCAAATAGGCATTTACTCTGAAGGTTTTGAATCCAAATGCTAAACACTGTCTGACAAGAGGGAGATGTTCTTCTGTATATCACCCATCATTCAAAAAAGGTGCTTAAAACAACAAAAATTATAAAGAAATGGTCAGACTTTAATGTACTTTTATTACAAAGTGCTTAACATAGCTCAGGATATTACAGAAATGGAAAGACTGAGACAAGCACATGAGCTCTTGAAGAAGACTATTATAATAAAATAAAATATAAACCATACTTCTAGGCATCACCCGATAAATTATTGTCATCTGTTATTGTTACATGCATTTGGGAATAAACTTTTCCCTTTCCTTGCAAGAAATTTATGGGAATGCAGATATGTCAAAGAAAAGCCTGTTTTTCAACTCTTTCATTTCATTTCCTAAATTTGGTGGGTTTTTTTGGTTTTGTCATCACAGGAATGTTTCAGATTGAGTCATCCAAATCCAAGCAGAAAATACTCCTGAATTGACTGATGTTTTACTAGATTTTATTTTGCTACTACTTATACAAATGACAGTATTTATTATATACAAACCTATATCAAACACACAGAATATGAATGGAAATACAGATTACAAAACATAGATTATCCAAGTCTTAATAGGAGCTACTTTGTAGCTGGTCCTAGGAAAAACTTCCTCTTTGGTTGAAACTGCCATTTTCATGTCATGACCCTGGACTTGTCAGGTCCCTCTCATGTAAGCTAGTATGTGGAACTGAGCCAAAATAAACTGCCAACACAAAAAGAAAAATTTTTAACTGAGGGGACAGGGTAGTTGAAAAGAGCAATTCACCTCATCCTATATTGGGATGACTAGATGACATTTTCATGAAAAGTGCAGGCAATAATTCAGTAATTTTGAACTAAAAGAATTCGGTTTTATGAAGCTAAACGGTATTTAGACAATCCCGTATGTTATCTTGACCCTGATTATATAAATAATATTAAAGTAGGCCAGCAAACAAAGCACACCTGGATGAACTTGGAAGTGATTGATGCTTAACTTATGGCATTTACCTTCATAATAAACACTCTAATTGACTAAGGAGGTGTATCCTCTTTGCGTGATTACTGAGAAACTCCCATACAATCTGGTAACTCCCATTTCACAAATTAAATGTAAAAAATGTAAAAGGAGTCTGATGTGAACAGAAGATTAGTGCATATTACTGAGTCATGAGCATGAGTTAGGTAAGACTGCATGCACAGTCCACTTGAGACTTAAGAAAAAGCTTTCTAGTTTGATTAGTTGGAAGAGAGCAAAATAGTGACAAGGATACATAGTGAAAATTGAAAGAATAGAAGACTTCAGTTCCTAACTCTACACAATCCATGTCAGACATTTGCATTCAATCCAAGACTTGTATGTCAGAACAAGAAATGCCTAAATACTGTCATTTGGATTTAAAAAAAAAAGCACTTCGTATCTTTCATTGCCACCATTCATATTCTCATCCATTATTACCTCCTCCCATAGTAATCAAATGCATCTCACAAAAGCTACTTCCTGTCTGGAACTCTGTCAATACAAAAATCAATAAATACCATGAGTAAAAATTTGCAAAAGAACAGTAAAAAATCAAAAGCTATTAAAAAAAAAAAAAAAGAGAAAAAGAAGTCCAGTACTGTAAAATGCCATGAACCAACAGGAAAGCAGGACTACCTTACATGTAATAGTTACTTGACAAGACAAAATGCCAGCACTTCAAATGTGTCCCTCCCTTTTTTTCTTCTTCCTCCAGCTTTATATTGCTGAGCATGAAGCCATATAGTCTGGAAAATCTCTTTGGTCAGCTGGAGTCAGCTGTCCTGGCTGTGTCCCCTCACAACTCCTTGTGTATCCCCAGCCTCCTCGCTGATGGGGTGAGGAGCAGAAAGACCTGGACTCTGTGTAACCCCCTGCTCAGGGATAACTAAAACATCCCTGTGTTATCAACTGTTTCCAGCAGAGATCCTAAACACAGCCCCATACCAACTACTGTCAAGAAAATTCAGTCTATCCCAGCCAAAACCAGCACAATTTCCTGGGAACCTTTATCTTGATTCTGGAGAAAACCTAATGAAAAGATTCACAAGATCATGAGCATTGCTGGTCACAAACATATTTCTGTGAGACACAGCCTGATCTTTCTATGCCTCCCCAGTTCCATGACTGAGTTTGCAATCTCCTCTGTAACACCTCACAGAGCACAGTGTCAGAAAGGACAATTAATTCTAAAGCACCTACAGGCCCAACGCCTCTACCCGTGTGTTACACACCAAATTCAGTAAGTTGGCAAAGCTTTCTGTTACAAGTTAAAGGCTTATCTTTGTGGGATGTAAACTGTTCAGCTACTGAAACAGCAGGGTCAAGGAGGCATTTTTAGCTACATTATCAACATTCTTTAAAAGTTACTTTTTTTGCTGGGTAGATTCCCAAATTCTACAGCAATACATTTATAGCAATGATAATTTATTTTTCTTTAATTGCTAGGGGTTGGGGTCGTTTGGGGAGATTTTTTTGTTTTGTTGTTCTTGCCCATAGACATTAGCTAAGAACAAGATTCTCAATAAGTCAGAGACTACCAGAGCTACAGTGTTGGAAATCTGAGTATCAAGCAGTGAGAATTGGGTTGGTAACGTGTTTTTGTGGAGACTTGTCTGCTATAGGTAGGAATGGAGATATGAGATGCTTTAATAATGCTTTAATGGACATAAATCAACACCTATAGGAGTAATAAAGCCATTAATAGCAGATTAATATTTAACTCCTAAAATGAGAAATGCCCATGAACAAATCAATCAAAATAAGGAGTGATCTCGTAGCTGATAGCAGGCACCATATTAAAGACTCAAATAGTTGAATAGTGCAAACCAAAACAAACCTAAAAGGACTAGGAATGAGAACAAAAACCAGTATGGCCAAACACAGCAGTAAGAGAGGCAAAATAACATAGTAGTAAAAACTAAATAAAAAGGAGATTTTAAAATAAATTGATAAACTGAACAGTAAACAAACTTCCAAGACTGGATGGCATTCCTCAAGTGTTCTAAAGAAGCTCAAGTACAAAACTGCTAAATTTCAACAGTACTTGGAGGACAGGCTTCCATGAGCAGTCACCTCCTGGATTACCAACTTTTCTAGACATTTAAACAAAATGTATGAAAGTCATTTGTCACAGCAGACAGAAATAACGGATGGGCTCTGTCGAGGTTTAACAGCAGTGAACTGTGAAGTCACACAATTTGTTAAGAGCCAAGATTATCCAGGAGAGCCAAAATTAAACTGAAAGAGAACTGCTGAACAGTTCACAGCCCGCAAAGTTGAGAGAGGAAAAAAAAACAAAAGATGAAAGCCAGTGACTACCTGTATAAAATGTGAATTCAAAAAAAGAATTCCAGTGTGTCCATGCTGTCTTCCCATCCTTCCTCCTTACAGACTGTCTTCTCATAGACTGTCTTCTTTCCTACAGACACATAAAGGGCACAATGTTAGTTATCAGCTGTCAGGAAAAATATCTTGAAACCAACGTGACAAGTATCAAATAATACCACCTAAGTGACCAGTGACATTCAAAATGTCCATATAGTGTTATTAAAGGCATAGAGAATAAAACACAAAGTAACACTGTATTATTCCATATTGCATTCATGGAGGGATCACCACATTCTAAAAAAAAACCAAACAAAAAAACTCTTATTCTGGTCATTCCATTCCAAGAAGCATATTTTCTTGCTATAAAAGCTCAGAATGCTCACCTGTAAAGTTCAAGTGATGATCTATTAACCACTTATAAGGACCTTGGATGTCTTCAGATGCCTCTCATTGATTGAATATGAACAGCTATGGACACGAATGACTATGGCTGTCTGTATTCTCCTACACCACTTTTTCCATTGCTAAGTGTATATTTTATATATAAAGTGCCACCGAGTGTGAGTTACACCATTAAAAATCAGTGATTTTCAGAACCAGACGATGGTGGTAGGAATGTGAATGCAAATGAAAGGAAATGTGCATGTGTGTAAGCATTGGAAGAAGCGGCAGAACCAGGATTGAAAGAACAGCCCAAAATTATGATTAAGAACACTGTTTCCAAGACTGCTACCAGGGAGAAAGTGAAATTGTGTTGTTTACATACAGAAAAAAAGGGCCTGCATGCTGCTAAGACCACAGCACAGATGACTTGACAGTGGAAGACCTGCATCCTGCAATCAGGAGGATGGAAAGAAGTAGCACCATGTCACGTATTCCATTCCTTTTCCATTAGTTCACCAAGAAAACAGACTAAAGACATATAACTTAAATGGGGGGAAACAGACAATAAGCAGTAATCAGATCTAAGATTTTGGAAAGCTGTAATAAGCCATATTCTGTGGCAAATAACCATGTCTTAAAAGCCAGAGACTACAAAAGGATACACAGATCTGTAGAAAGTAGTTTGTCACCACCAATCGAGGAAAAATAATAAATGTAATGGGCATTGACAGCAACGTCTCTTGTCCTCTACTTTGCACACCAACAATCCTGGCCAAATCTGGTAAAACTTGGCAACCCAAGCTCGATGCTTGCAAATATGTGGGTGTGCAAGGGCAATTGAGTGAAATTCAGGAGAGAAGGAATGAAGAAGATAAAATAAACTCATTTACAAGTTTTGTAAATAAGAATCCCTCTCCTTTTCCAAAAGATTCCACACTTAGTTTTATTACAATTTTTTTTTTTTTACAGGGGATATGCCAGTGATTACTAACTGGGCAGGATTGGGCGGGATGGGGAAGGGCATGAATTATGAAGGTCATTTTTATATTTGATATAGAGGCAGAAAGAGAAGCATAATCATGCACATCCTCCATATTATTTACTCACAACCTAAAGCTAAACTACACCTTCAGATTCAGTTTTGAGTTTCTCATGCTTACTGTGTTTGTCCCATACTTGGAATATGCTTCCTGGAATAAACATTTGAACTCCTAACTTGAAGTGCCGAAGAAGAAGCTAAGTTAGGCACTGTTTAAGGGAACATGACCATCGTTCCCTTTGGGCATTTTTATCTTTCACTTCTGATTAAGAGTTTATAAATATGGTGCAATTTACCTTAAGTACTGGCAGCTCTGACTTACAGGACAAACAAACACACAGTTCATGACTGACTATCAAGAGGAGGAGGGAATCAAGCAGTTGTATGCCTGGTAAATCTCACTGATCATATGCTACTGATCATCCGCTGAATATACAACCAGCAACACATCCATGGAAAGTTATTTTTTAACACAAATTATTTATACATTCCTGTCGTTCTTGTTACATATCCCCTACCTTCTGCCCTGGCCATGGTGCTGAACACCAACACGAGCTTGGGCAAATCATGGACTCATCGAATGGGTGGGTTGGAAGGGGCTTCAAAGATCATGTACTTCTAATCCCCCTGCCATGGACAGGAATACCTTTCACTAGACAAGGTTATTTAGAGCCCCATCCAGCCTGGCCTTGAATACCTCCAGGGATGGGAAGTCCCCAACCTATATACTGTTCCAGGGCCCCACTGCCCTCACAGTAAAAATTCTTTCCTAATATCTAATATAAACCTCCCCTCCTTCAGGTGAAGGCCATTCCCCCTTGTTCTATCACTACATGCCCTTGTGAATAGTCCCACTCCAGTCTTCTCCCAAGGCCCCTTTATGTACTGGAAGGCTGCTCTCAGGTGAGTGCAGTCCAGTCCCATGGTTGTGTCTGCCTTGAGAACTCACACACAAGGTGAATACTCTCCAGAAAGAATGTCTAGTCAGCAAATAATTTTTTCAAACTACCTTAAAAGGTTTTTGTATTTCAGGGGTGGGGGTGGTTTTTCTTCCCAAGTGTGTGTTTTCAAGAGTCCATTTCAGCATCTTTGAAAAAAAACTGTGAGAAAATAAAGAACCATTCCTTTTGAACATTTAACTGCTGTGCATGTATAGTGCTAAGCAGACACACACTCTGTTTTCTCAGCCTTATTTTCTTTCTCTCCTTCTCCTGACTACTTCCTCCACTTCTGCCTTTTCCTATGCTGCATGAATAATCAAAAGCGCACTGACCTCCTCCTACCATGTAACCAACATCTTCCCTACAGTAGGATGGTATTTTGTGTCTACAGCTACTACAGTGATTCCTGTCAGCACAGTGATTTCTGCTCAGTTGTAAACACTGTGCAGAAAAAAAAAAAAAATCTGAATTTCTCTTTGGGACTTAAAGAAAAAAAATGTATTTTGTAGGAAGGGAAAAATACCCCAATATTCAGCACTTTCTCCCAGGATTGGACTTGTGAAATAAAAGCCCCAGTTAGCCCCACAATTAGAACACCAACTGATCCTCTCACTCTGAAGGCTTGACTGCTTAATCCTGTCTCTTCCATCTTCACAGTGAGATGTTATGTAATACATGGGTAACTGGTAGGCCTCTTTTACAGAGTTCATTTCTTAGACCAGACTTGTCCTCTCACCTCTATTTACCTTCTTTATTTAAATGCATCCTTTTTACAAACCAGACTGCTTATGTACACAATCGTTTTATAGACACTGGTGCTAGATCCTTCTTACATAAGAGTTACTTCAAACTGTTGGAAAAAAAGACTGTCTGACAAATAAAAGCCACACTAAGAAAGACTGAATATAACACTACATTTGATCAATTAAGCACATACTGGCATTTCCTGTCAAAGAATACAGACAAATGTGATTGAAAGGTATTCTGTAATTTATCTGAATTTATCTTTTTATCATCTCTGCTTTTTGCAAACATGCTGAAGTTACTTTCTGAAGTATACTTTTTATTTTCTTAAATCTAGATGTAAGTTACTCAAATGATGGCATTTCCAGAAGCTTCCACTGCATAGTCTCCTTCTCTTATTTTTGAACTCCAGAGAAAATTTGTATTCCATTTCTTGACATCTATAGGCTTTGGGTAAGTGTGAGCAAGTGTTAAATTTCCCTTGGTAACTACCTACAGCTCTAATTTTTCTTTATTCATGAGTTAATCATGGTGGTACAATGAAGTGTTATGTCTTTCTTAAATGTATGGCCATCTTTAGGGTGTAATAAACATGCACATTTTGACAGTAGAAAATATCATATATTGTTAATACCTGCAGTGCAGTAGATTGTCAGGGACAATCTAATAATCCCCTTCAAAAGGTAGAGGAAATACGACAGTGAAGAGCAACAGGATAATATTTATCAGAAAAAACCCCAAACATACATGACATACAGACTGACCCATTTGGTACCATTAATACCGAGTGTCTTCTAGCACTTTGTACTGATCTCAATTTTTAAAGCAATAATCGAGTGGCAGGCAGAGTTTAAGAGGTAATAAATAAGAGCACATCATTACAGCTTAGTCTTTTCCTCTTATGTGCCATCTTAAAGTCATAATTAATTCACCACACACCCAGTTTGAAAAGAAACTTTCCCAAATAACTGCAGCTTTTCTAGTGATCAGACATAAAAGTAAGAATGACTGGAAAAAGGGTAAAAGATTAATACTGAGAAGGGGAAAAGGGTAAAAGATAAATACGTAAGAAGCAAAAGCATGAAGACTGAAAGAGGAGTCATGATTTGCATAGTACCATACACTTTAGACCATTAATTTTCTTAATTTTTAGTGGCATTGAGATCTTTTTTATATCTTGGCCAGAAATTGAAAAACAACTGAGATAATGGTACTGAGGTTAAATCACTACAGCTGTAGTAGTACGCATATGAAAGTACTGTGTTCTTTCTAGTGTCTGCAGGCAGGCATTCATCTGACTCAAATCATAATCAAATGCATCAATAATTCCTATATTTTTTTCATTAGTGCCAGTGGTCATTCTGCATCAGCAAAGCTGAGATGAGGCAGGCTGTTGAAGCACAAACAGGCACTGACTGTGTTACATCAACTATGTGGTTATATTAAATGCTTTATAGCCTGAAGTGTCCACATTTATTCCATTCCTTAAGTACTGAAGTAATATTTCAAATAAAAACTGCATACTCCACACCATGTTTCAGTGCACACACTTCAGAACAGTGAAAATTAGAAAATAATTACCAGCTCTGTGCACTGAGTGTTCTTTTAATCTCACAAATACAGCTGCTGCTTGCACAACTATCTCACCAAACAATGTAACTCTATTCTAAACAAAGGATTTCTGCCTTTCAGAACTGCACTGTAATAAGCTGCACTACCATGCAGCTCAAGTGAATGATATTTTATTCATCACAACACAGACGGGTACTTTCAGTTTATTGGACATAACACGCTTATTTTTCATTTACTGGATTTGTGGAGGAAAGCACGTCTAAAATTGGATCACTTTGGTACAGAAAACTCAGACTAGCTTTGGAGAACAACAGGGAAGAGAAGCTGAATGTTCTGAAGAAGTAGTTTTAAATTCTCCAGATGCTGCAGATGCTGTAATCCTGAGATTCTGAAAATGAAAACTCTTTTTACAATAGAGAAACAACAGCACTCACTAAAGAGCTGCCTGGCCCAAGATAAACACACAGTAAGGACACTCATTATTACTCACTCCGCCCAGTTTCCAAAAGGAACAAACAATACACGTTCCAGGAGGAGCTGAAGAATTAACAACAGCTGCTTGCCACAGCTGATAAAAAAATAAAAATTATGAGAGTGCATATATGTGGAGTTTGCACCCATCTTTACGTTTGTGACTTGACTTATGGCAAGTTCCTGGTTCAAGGAAAGGAAGTTCCGGTTTTGTAAACAAATGCTCTTCTTAAAACTCTATGAATATAGGATTCTACAAACCATTTCCTAAGAAAACCAGCCTCTTCCTGTAACTTTAATAAAGACAGTCCTCATACATGCTGATATGTCGTGTTTGTATGCAGCAGAGCAGATCAATGAATTTTGACTGTGACCGTGGGTAAAATGCCACATATTCTGTTGCACAGGGTCCTTTGTTACAATCACCGCACTGAAATGAAGCGACTGTTAAAGCATCTGGATTGAATGCAGGGCTACAAACAGAATTTTAAAACATGAAGGGAAAAAAAAAGCCCAAACGGTATTGTTTAGCTTATGTTCAATAGTATAATGAATTGACCACTGAAATATATCTCACTTTAATGCCTAAGTATATTCATTTTCCTACAAAGAACATTCAAAGATCCAGCTCTCCCATTCTGTAGCAGTAGCATAGATCAGTCCATCCACACATGAATCTGTTGTGCTTAGCACTGAATAACCTCTCCTTCAACTATATTCTTCAACTCAAAGATTTTTTAATCCAATGTTAAAGTCAATGGCATTCATGCAGGGGTAACAACTTCATTATAAATGTGAATTTGTTAACCTTATGGCGACTATCACCACTGTGTAAAAAATTACTTTGTACATTCCAAATAATGGAGCAAAAATCTTATTTTTTTAGAACAAACTAACTTACCCAAGTTGGAGTGAATGCTGTATTTTGGTTAGATCTAGCTAATGCAGTTTAGCTGTTGTGGCCAAGACTGACAGCCGAGAAATTGCATAAAATATTCGGGATGAATACAGCAAGAGAAGAAAGCTGGAAATCTAAGGCCATGCAAAGAGCTGTGGTAGAAATCTCCATAACAAAAATATAGTGTATTTTGAAACTTCTCACATTTTATACAAAAAGAGCATTTTTCATTTGGAGTAGTAACTTCTTTGGCAACAACAGATTCTCTTGCCAAGTCATACACTGATTCTACCATTTTGTTTCACCACTTTGAAAAAAACCAAAACTGTTCATGTCCATTTCAAATCATTCTTCAATAGAACTTGGCTTGAGATAGCATAATAGAGAATTCAAATTCTGAGTGTTTGTATGCAATGCAATTAAATACCCATGAAAAAGGGCCAGAGTAAAGTAAAACTGTTCCACAGCTATGGCTCTGTTGAAGTCCCACTCAGGTGGAACACAGATGTTTTTAACCATCTGAAAATTTAATGGTAAACACAGAGATTTAATATGATTAAGAAATGCATTCAAGTAGCTATAGAAACTAAGAAAGCTATTTCAGATTAGTTTTCATCAATCACAATGTTGATGGGTTCACATTCACAATAATCAGAAGGCACTAGATAAAATAAACTATGTAAGCCTTGTGGTCAGGGTTTCTCACTTCCAAGTTAACTGGGATCCCTCTTTCCTATCAGAGCTCCCTCTAGTTAACTTGCTGACTTATTCACAGTTATTTAGCCTCAGCAGGAATGGAGGGATATCCACCACAATATTCCCACAGTTTTGGTGGTGAAGACACTCTCAAAGTTTATGTTTAAATCTTCTCAGGCTGCAGCAGCAAATAGGAGTATTGGCTATGCAAGGATTTCAATTGCAGTGTCAGTTCACAGAGGTACATTGTATTGACAGCTGATCTATTGAAAACCCAATGAGAACGTTCATGAATAGGGTTTTTAATAACTCTTTTTTTCTATCTTTAATTTGCCCAAGTCTCAAGTACTCAAAGTTAACATGGCAAAACAAAAGACTCTCCAAAACATAGAGAAAAAAGGGGATTTGGAATTTAATAAAAGAGCCCATAAAATAAAATCAGGAAGTAACAGAGGTTACAGAAAAGTCTGCCCTAGAATTCAGGGCATCCAAGTTCCTGTTAGTCTCCTCCCTCTCACCTCTCAGTTCCTTACTTTTCTGCTCACTTTACCCCACTCCTTCATCTCCCCAAATTAACTGTACATGCTTTAGCTTCCTGCTTCAACTCCAATGCATGCTCCTGTTATGGTCCTCCAACCTCAAAGACCATCCACCTTCCTGCGGGGCCCAGGGATGAAATGGTGGGAGACAGTTTGTCCCTCAACTACACCCAAGGAGTCTCCTCTTCCACTTTCCCTTCCTGCTCTTACAAAACTGAGCATGAGAAGAAGCAATGGAAATTCTGATCCCGTTTCAACCATGCGGGGCAGGGCGGATTAGCTTCAGTTTTCTGTGTTAATCCTCCTTTCTTCTGCAGGAGGTTTGACAAATACTTTCTCTGCAGTACACACTTGTCTAAAGACCAGCCTGTTCATTGCAGCATGTCAGACATGCTGTGCCATGTGCAGCAACCCTAACCAGTTGCTTCTCCCAGGAGACAACGAAGGAGGAAAGCTTTCAATTCAAACAATGTCACACAACAGCTGCAATCTGAGACCTCTCAAGATCTGTCCACACTGGCATCAGCATAGGCCTAAACTAGAGAGGGTTTTCTGCAAATTTTTGCCGTGTTTCCTTCCTCATCCTTCCTTGAACTTAAATAGAATTTACTACAACTTGGCCTTTAATTGCCAAAACCCCGGGAAGTCAGAATGATTTCTCTCTAGATTCCTGTGTTATCTACATTCACCACCTTATCATACGGATGAGGTTTCTACATTATGAAAAGCTACTGCTTCCTCTAGTCCACAGCATTTGACATTCAATACTTAACTAATGTCTGGGCATCAGACACAGCATTTGTTTGCACAAAGAAGAAATTGATAATATTCCATTTCCAACCAAAATGCACCTTGCTTCATCCTGCAGTTGTTGAATATGATCAACATCAGAAATACTGTTCTCTTTCAAAGGGAATGGTGTGGTATCACACACCCTTCAGAGCCCCTCTGTGGTTACTCATGAAAAAGCATTCCCACAGCCTTCAAAATGCCTGAGCTTTTAACCACCAGCATCCTGCAACATACCTGAGGTCTGCAAAATTAAGCAAGGTCAAAACAGGAATTTTTATCTGTCTCCTCAGGATCAGCAGTTTCATGAAAAGAGGAAAAAGAGTATCTTTTGTTTTGTGCTCAGAAGACAAAAAGCAACAAAGCCACATGGTACTGAATTAAAGCAAAATATGTTTCAGATAAGGAGAAAAAGGCTGTTTGATTTAATTTATCCTTTTGTTTTGAATATAGGTGTTATACATTTTCCTTTCAATGTTTCTCAGCATCTGCTAGTCATCTGTGAACAGAATTTCAGATGTCCTCAGGTGAAACAGTTCTCTGATGCATTCACAGTTGGTAGTGGGGGTTTGGGGATTGTTTGGGTTTTTTTGCTTTGTTTTGGTTTTGGTTTGGAGTATGGTTTGGTTTTGGGTTTTTTGGTTTTTTTTTACTTTTCCTGCATTTCCAGTAGTTGCACAGAGTTAACACTTAATATCTGGGGAAATAAGCAAAATGGGGTTATAAAACTGATCCAAGAAATGAGTTAAAGACAAAGTTATTGTATGAAGAGGCAGTGGCTTGAGAGAAAAGATTTAAAATCTGAGTCTTGTGAACTAAAGTGAAGCCAGTCTCGAGAAGTTTCCCTCAAACTGAGAAGAGGAATATGAATCGGTCTTCCAAGCTAAACTAAGAGAAGTCCTAGGAATAACCTGCCAGATATGGCATCAGATTATTAAAAGTATCAGAGAGACATTAGTGGTTTTTCTCTGTCTTTCTAGACAATGCCCCAGGTCAGGGGGATCTAAGGAGTACACATTTCAAGAACAAAGGAGAATGTGCCAACTGGCACTGAATCAGTATCTTGCTCTGCTGTCCCCATCCTTGCAAAGCAGCAACATAGTCCCAACATTCCTAGACAGTATTTCACGGCGTTCATTCATGAACTAGGCACTAAAAGACAGATGAGCAGGGTCTGAGAGACCAGCTGTCTCTTCCTGGTGGCCCTACTGTTGAGACCTCTGACTGAGATTAGAGGACCTGAAAATGTTGTTTATTATGAAGGTGGCAATGAAAAGGACCTCCTAGTTTACAGAAAAGGCATAAATTTATTCCCTGTTTCATAGGAAAAAATTGTATTAACACTGTTTCACCGATTAATTAAATTGTAATGAAGATCATGTCATTAATGTTTTATTAAACTCCTTTATTAAGACAAGACCAATGGGTACTTGAAAGGAAAATTTTCTATGTAGATGATTTTCTGATTCAAACCTTCATAAATAACTCATGGACCTCACACAGAAATAATTGCCTCGGTGTGGTAAAGATACGGCCAAGATCAATGAATCAAACATGGAGGGGAAAAAGGATTTGTAACTCGTCAACGGAACACACCAGCTTTAAGAAGGAAGCACCAGAAGCGGCCTGTCCCCGTCCTCTGCCAGCAGATGGCAACATTACTTCTCATTAGGGAAAGGGATCAAGGGAAAAGATGTGTGTCATCAACAAAAGCTGTGGCCACTGTGGAGATATTTTTGCTCTTTTCTTTTCGCGTAAAAATAGAATGCTTTGCCTAAGGTGCCATGTTTGTGCTCCAGTGGACAGCGGCGGATAAAAGTAACCATCTGACCACACCAGGCGGCTGAGAGAAAGAGACAGAAAATACTGAATCTCCCTGTAATGGCACACTACAGATCTGGTAGTTTCTGCCTGTGAAAAAGGTTTATAGGCAGAATTTACAGAAAGAGTTCTGCATCCAATTCAAACCTCATATAAACTGATAGATACTGAATAATTATTTAGGATGTTTTTGCACACAGGAACTACTTGGACACATTTTTTCTTTAAATTCCCCTGTGCAGATGGACTCAGGCCCTGAATTACAATGTTTTTAAACAATTCTTCTATTTCTGCAAATAGATGGCAAGTGATGCAAAAATTCATGAATAATCCTATAAAACGTAACGACAACCCTTGATAATACACAATGGAATGAAGCTGTGTCAAGGGAAGGTCAGGTTGGACGGACATTAGGGAAAGTTCTTCACCCAGAGGGTGGTTGGGCACTGGAACAGATTCCCCATAATGACAGAGAATGAGTAAAAAATATACAGCTATCCTCGTATCCAGCAGTTAGGGAAAAACAAATTATCTGTGAGGTAGCATCCATTGGAAAAAAAAAAAAAAAGCCCCCTTTTTTTTTTTTGCTCATATCTCCACAAATTTTGCATCCAGATTTTAAAATCCAGTGCCTCAACTGTTTTATTTATTTTCAGCAACTCCCACATCTACAGACCATCAGCTGACATTTTTTCCTGAGATCCTTAGAGTTTCAACGCTTTATCCTATAGCTCAGTAACAACAACATAGGTTTACCAAGCCAAACACTGGGATGGTAAACTGGTTGCAATGGGATAACTGATGTCTTGCTAGTGATGTAGCCCCACAATACTGTTGCAATACCCAGGAGCTGTTCCACAGCATTGCTTAAATACCAAACATACATTTCTGCTTCTTAGTCCCCTCCATTTCCAACAACAGAATTCAGTGGAGATCGACACCCCTTTTACTACCTTATGTTTCATTTTTCTCTATCATAGACTGATGAGAGAAATTACTGGAAACAAGACTGTGAAAATACTCAAAGCCATCCTAAAATGACTGACTAACAACACTGTTCTGAGTTTGTTCAAATGCTTGGCTGAGAGGTGTTAAGGTCTCGGCCTTAAAAATTCTCTGAAAGAATAAAAGCAAACTACGAAGCCAACAAAACGGACATGGGAGAACTGTGATTTTATGCCACACTCTTCAGAAAAGCATTTTATAATAGTGCTTGTATCAGATCTAATTTGATCTGACACAAACTAACAGAGAGCTCTGTTTTTCAGCACCGAAATAATTTCCCAACTGTACCATACAGAAGAAGTCACATTCATGCATTGCAGCTGAAGTACTGTGCTTCCACAGCTGGATGCACACAGCTGCAACGAAGCTTTTTGTTTACTATGTCTCAACACTGGGTGAGGCCAATGAATTAAGCTAATACCAGGGAAATCATACTCTTTTTTTAGATTAACTTCTTAATTACCTTTTTTTTTTTCCTTTAAAAGTGGGTATGGATATGTATGTACACACATATTCCTGCAGAGGTGTTCAACAAAACCCATTGACATACTTTTATCCATATATCTGGAATACATCCACTACTTTCACTTTGGCATATCAGGATAACTATCAAGAAGAAATACAGACAATATTAAAAAGTATACTTCTTTCTAGGAATAATTCTTGTATTCTAAAACTATTATTTACCCACTACTGAAGCACAGTTAGACCTGGTATGAAGTGTAGAAGCTATTTAAGCAACAATACAAAACAGTTCTGGCAATAACATGAAAACGTACAGTCATCTGCAGATAATTAGCCTGACAGAAGAATACAATGCCCCAGAAGATGGAACCCTATCAGGCTCTTTTGTTGTTTTTTTTTTTTTTTTTTTTCACTACAGCGGGGCACGAATTTCCTACTCAGAGATAAAACATGTTATTTGTGATGTTTAAAGATCATCCAAGGCCAAAGGTGCTTGAGCAATCAGTTCCATCTGTCTCCGCATACCAGAAGGCGAGATCTGCAGCTCTCCCACAGACTCCCGGCTGCAGAGACCCTCCCAGACTCCCAGTCCGAGCCTTCCCGCAGCCAGCCCTGGTTTCTCTCGGCAAACGGAGAGGACCCGCTGTGCAGGTGGGGACGGGAGCTGGGGCTTCCAGTTCTGCTGACTAGGGACTCGAAGTCCCTCAGCGGCGGCGCTGAGTGCGGGGATCTTCAGGCGTAGCCCATCCCCAGGGTGATTCACTGGGCCGGGCTGTGCTCGGCTCCCTGACTCACTGCGGCACCGGCTCTGCTGCAGCAGCCGCTTCCTGCTCCCTCTGCGACAGGGATCGCTCCGCAGCTTTTCAGTCACGACTTCTCCATTGTGCTCTCTCACTTCTCCCCCCCACGCCATTGGCAAAGTACAGCTGCTACATGGCAGGATAAATTGAATCAGTGAAGCTGCAGTAGTTGAATGATGGAAAGGGCAGGTAAAACAGTAATTTAAGCAGTATTGTAATTTATACAGTAAATCCTACAATTTATGTGTTATTTTATGCTAATCTGGTTTATACTGCATTGCCTAGGAACATGATTTTCAAAGATAAGCTGATGTTGGCAAATGCGCTGAATTGCTAAAATTATAATCTTATTTCTTAATTGTAAAATTAAGAAGAAGGAAGTTGTTCTTCTCAGCTTGGCACCCAGTCTCCAAGAACACAGGTCAAGCAGTGTCACCTAATGCACTTCAGGACTCGGATCTGGCAGCTACCTACTTTGCTTTGCACATTTCTGTCTCAACAGATATGAAGAAAGTGAGCACGTGGAGTGATTGAAGACGGATAAAAAGGTTGACTGGAAGAAGACAAACAGCAAAAGCATCACCATAGACAGAAGCCTCTGTCACAGCAGAGGACTAGCTATGTCAGCCATCTGGGGATGAACTTGGGAAGTGGGAAGAGGAGGAGCTTGAAAAGGTTATTCGAAGTGACTCTGAGCAGAATACCTCAATTTTTCTAAAGAAAAGGGAAATTCCTTTCCTAGGAACCATTTCTAGAGGCAGTTTAGTAGAGAGCTCTCTCTCTCTCTCTAGCAGTAATGCCAACAAACTTTGTAATCATGGATGAGTCACTTCTCCATTTTCTGCTGCAGCAAAACTAACACCATTTGCCGCCCCAGCCTTGTGAGAAATTGCAAGCAGCAGACGGCCTTTATACTGTGTTCCAAAGATGAAACTATTTGAATAAACATCAAGCAGTAGTACTCTGTCAAAAATCACTGGCAACATATGGTGGGGCTGAAAAAAACAGAGACATTGCACAGGAAATGGAAAATAAGAAGAAGGACCTTTCCCTGGTAGGAATTCATTGACCAAAGAAAGGGGGAAAGGACAGGAAGCCTGCAAACAGTAATACCAGTCTCTCTTCATTATTGTGTTTGCTCCCTTTATTCCTGGGCAAGCCCAAAGAATACAGACCCAAACTTGTTCCCATAGGAGGGTGCCAGTTGCCAGTCTCATGCCCTGTGTGACCTCTAATTAGATCCTCTGTCAGCCAACTGTACTGTCCAAATTCCAGAATACAGAAAAAAAAAAAGCCATAGACCAGTCTGTGACCTCTGAAAGTTTGCTATTTACTTTTCTGCATTAATGTGCTCTTCTACAGGAGCTGTTTGTTTCCCACTGGCGTTTCACTGCATATGTTCTAACACACTTCAAAGTGGGCACTCCAAACAAGACACTGCGAACTACTTCATTGTAAAGCGTGCACCATGATCCAGGTCACTCACAATAAACCAACCTGAGGGCACTGTAACTTATTAACCAACTTTCTCTCCTGCTGTTGTTCTCAGTTCTACAGCCACAGGACTGCCGGGAGCCTGCTGCAATCTCCAGCAACCAACCTATCTCAGGAAGTTACTCATGGGTATTACCAGGAAGGAAAGCTGGTTTATGCAGAGTTCTTTGAAATTACTAATAACAGAGTGGGTTCAAATATGGCCTGTTACTGATCCAAAATTAAGCTTTGCAGACACTTCCCCATATGATGATTTATCTTTCATATTCAGTGCCATGAGACACCTCACTGGTGTTCATTGAGAATTCATGATATTATTTGTTTTCTTTAAACTGCAGTATTTAAATCAATCCAGTGCATTTTTACCCTAGATATATGCAAGAATAATGATGACTGGAAGATTTTAAATTTCTCCTTCTACCTGACACAGCGGGCAGAAATACAGAATAACTGTTTCCCTGGAGAGGCAAATACATCTCAGGGGAAAAAAAAAGGAGCCATCAAACTGTAAAAGCTAATAATCCTGGCTGTGAAAATCCTGTGATGCTACCATAGTGGTTAAAGGTGAGACTGACTTTGCTCCAAAACAGGAAAGAACTGCTACTCCCAGAGGGAAATGAGCATAGTGTTTGCTCTCTGGAATCATGACATGCCTGTAACAGCAACACAATGACAATTCCAGAAGGGCAGGAACTCTACTTCCAGCCAATGAAGTTTTAATTAATACCCATGAGAAAATTAGAAGCAATGTGAGCACACAAAACTGGCTCAGAAAGTCAGTGTAGAAGGCAGCCACACGGCTGATCTTGAATGAAGATGGAAAGAAAATGACATCAAGACAATTTTCTACCACACTTTTGCATGTGCTGCTTTCCCTGGCATGCGACAGGTGGAAGTCACAGATACCAGGACTATTTAAATAACACAGAACAAGATAATCTATTATACACAACTCTCTGGAATCAGTTTTCCCTTTCCTTTTGTCAGCCAGTAAAATCTGCCATGACAGAAAAACCAGCTAGAAAACTGCACTGATTTGCTTACACAAGCCATTTCTGAAAATGTAGCCCTGAGAAACCTGACATTTCAGTTTTCTGAGGTTAGGATTGAAGAGAAAAAAGGCACATAGAAGTAAACATTGCCTCCATTTAGATTAGTTCATAGTGGAAAAAAAAAGTGTGCAAACACATCTTCCAAGTGATTGGCTTCAGGTTTTTAGCACTGAGAAGCATTTAGTACTTCTGTTTTTGCAAAGGTCTATAATGAACTCAGCACTACAGCCATGAACCTCCCTTGAACCCTGCTAGTGAACCTCCCCAGTCTGGTGTTATGCTAAGTCCACTAGGACATACAACTTAATCCTTTTTAAACTGCAGCCAAGTATGTGTGAAATTATAATAATGCTGGTGACAGCGTAACACAGCTAATTACAGAATTACTCCTGGGCTTAAATGACAGCATAACATAAATTACAGAGCTATAGTTTTTGCAGGGCCTAACAGAGATCTCTTACAACCTCCCAGATGAATGCCCCATCCCAGAAGACAGAGGGCCGTGATCCTTCTCATTTGCTTTATTTCCCTTCCATGAATCTTGCTGCACTGTGTCACAGCATCAGTAAGACTGTAAAAAGGAGCATTTCTGCACAGACTAGGAGGCAGTTTAATGGTGATCACTGCACCCTGGTGAAACATAAGAGATACGGGTTTGTACTCCCACAGACTGAGGAGGGAACAGAACTCTCTGGTTAGCTTATTAGAGAAGACAGGAGCTCCTCAGATTTGTTTTCAGCCACAAATCATTTGGTGGGTAGAACATATTCAAGAAGCACACTGAGAATTTATCTAATGCCAACATATGTACAGTCTGGCAATTGCAAATGACAAATGTTCCCATCAGTAAAGAAAAACAACAGAGTTATTCCATGCCCCAGAACAGATTGCCTGGTATTGCTTGACACTATGAATAGTCATTCTGTTCATCTATTAGGGGTAGTTATAGTGACTGGAGAAAATTATCTTTTTTGTCTGTTCATGTATTCCTTTCATTATTCCTAAATTTCCATCACATAGCAAATAAGCTACGATGTGGATTACTGACCCTATTAAGCAACAAAGAGGAATAGCAGAATATTGTTACTTCTATTATTTGGAATTAAAATCTTGTTTATCTGAGCTGAAGTTAACACTAAACTGGTTTTGTCAGGAAAATTAATCCACAAACACCAGAGGTTTATGTCCAAAAAGTAGACAGAGGAGTCCTGTTACTTTATTCGAATAAAGGGAGACATCATGGGGCATTCCCCTGGGGTCTCTCAAATTTTTGGAGGACGCAGCCTCCTTTTTATCCCAATTTCCTGGCCGCATTTCTCTCTCTTTCCCCATTGGCTGAGGTATTTGAGAAGTACAGACTTCCCAAAACACCTGATACCTAAGACCCCCTTCTAATGTATACCAGCCCTTTTTTTTTTCTTTTCCTTGTGTCAGTCAGGGGAATTCCCATGGAATTCATGGTTCTTCTCATGGTTTCTTTCACCTCTCAGTATCCAGTTTTATTTATCAGCAGACCTACAGTTTGTTTATAAAGACGAATCTCTCTCATTCCATTCATCAATCAGTGGAATCCTTCCCATTGTTTCTTTTATCTCTCAGTTCCAGTTTTATCTACCAGCAGGCCCACAGCTTGTTTGTAAAGACAAGTCCCTCATTCCTTTCAGTTTCTAGTCAATAGGTAATAGCACAGTTCTTAGTAGCTGACAGAAATCTACAGCCTACATTTTCCAGATGCTGTAAACTACCTTCTCAAAATATGCTAAATATGCAGAGTATCTCGCTCGATTCAAACTAAACGTCCTCCATTTATTCCACGCACATGCTACACGCTGAGAAAAGTTTTAACACCCATCTTTGATCTGTCTTCTAGGTGCAGTTAGACTGCTCATTAACCTGAGTTTGGGAGTTATTTGCTGCGAATGCCTACCCCTGCATTCCCAGCTCTGATAAATGAGCAGGTTATTTGTTGATCTGCTGTACTGCCTGTTCCCTTTTTCCACAAAAGCGTGTCACATAGTGTGCTCACTCAAACTCTACACACAGCAAGAGTTTGTCCATAAAACTTTATCACTATGAAAACAAATCCAGTTCCTATATTTTCCTTTTTAATTTTTTTCTGTATATTAAATCAGGCTTTGTGTGCTAGATGGCCTGGCTGGTGAGGGAAAATTAAAGAATCTTATCACGCTGGACTCCAAGAATACTGAATGTTTACTATCTGTTAAAGCAACAGAAATAAACACATGAGGAAGAGGTTAAACCCCTGTCTCAGTATCAGCTCCAGATACCTGGTGTTGTTCTTAAGCTCTTGAAATGTCAAATAGAAATTACTCACCCATGAGACTACTAGCATATTTAAAAAAAAAAAACCCAAGCAGTATTTCTAGCTGACATGCTTCACGCAGTCTACGTCTTGTAACAAAACCCTTCATTTATGAACAGGCAGGTCCTCAAGAAATATGACACCATTATTTTTTATGATAAAAATATATAAAGATATTTATTTTAAATTCAATCAGATATTGGTAGTGAAATAGGCATCCCACTCCTGTGTATCTTTTTAGCCTTACTAGATATCAAAGTACACAATTTATACTTATATTCTGAAGTATTTTCTTATTGTTTATTGGCATTCTAGCCTCAGCATCTTGTATTTGTGGTGGTTTATAATTTTGGCTTGATATCGACTGGGTTTTTTTCTGTATGGCTGGAAAATCTTTCATTACTTTTTAAAGTTACTTGTCTCATTCACTACAGCATATGAAAGACGTTTGCTAAACATTTCAAAAATAGAAATTTCTAAGATTTAAACAGAGGAAAAAGTTTATTAAGTAAGGTCATTCTCTTACCAACACCTCTGGCAAATTCGGCTCCTTTGTTTCTTATACTTGCCACCTCCTCCTTTATGATCGCCATTGTCTCATCTTTGCTATAACCTTAGTTCTCCTCTTACAGCAGTGGGAAATCACACTGGATTACCCTCAGTTTGAGAAGGTAATGGATTTGTGAGAGAAAATTGTGTGCATCAACAGCTGGATTTTGTCTTGGTGGGTCCCTCCTCTGGTGTATTCCAACCATGTGATCTCTCCCACTGTGTCTTCATGGTGCCAGTGAGGTGACAGCTTTGTAACTACTCTAAGACTTTTACCTTCTGCTTGTTCCCCACGCTGCATTCATCAGTGTCCAGGCCTTCCAGAGCAGCACCCAGGAATGCTGATTCCTCAGAACAGGCAAGACAACCCTCTCCCTGACTTACTTAGTTGATTTTTGAGGAATAAATCCCTCCCCATTGTTTCCAGTTTAAATTTCATTCAGTCAGCTGAATCCTGTCTCTGATTCAGTCAGCTGAAGCAGCTCTGGACCCTCAAAGAGGGTCCCATGGTCACACACACTGAAGCCCTGCTGCCAACACCAGCTGTACAACTGGTTGTTAACCTGAGGGATCCAAGTCATCCCCAGACCCTTCCCCTCAGTGACAGAACCAAGGAGAACACCTCCATCCCCAAAGACTTCATCACTGCCCCTCTGCCCTTCAGCCATGCCTGATACTTCTCAGGTCGTCCTTGCCCTGGCAGTATTTTTGGCTGGGGTCTTAGAGAATTGCCATTTGATCACTTCCTCATCCTTCCAGATTCTTCACAGCTTGTGGACCTCCTCCCACAGCTATTTCACCTGGAGGCACAGCTCACCAACGATTTCACAGCTCTGGGCAGGCCAGAAGACCAAGTGCCCCAGGCCCAGGCACTCCAGGCTGCCTCAGGCTTGAGAAGCTGCACCCTCCTTTGGAAGTTCTGAGTCCAAAAGTCCAATAGCAAATAGTTACTCCAAAACTTGAATTTGGACGTAAACCAGGCCTTGATTCATTGCTCTTAAGTTTGTTTTTTTTTAAAAATGACAGATAAAGAAACACAGGGATATTAAGAAGGCATTTGGTAAAATCATAATTAAAGATCACACTAAATATAAAAAATCTTACCAAAAAAACCCCAGGAAAATAGAGCCTTTCACTGAAATTGTGCATTTGCTTTTCTTAAAAATAATTACAGCAAAAAAAAAAAAAATTTCCTCTCCCTCACAGCTCTTTGTTTCCTTTTCCACACGATTAACAATAGATAATTTTAAATTAAATGAGGCAAATTCAATTATTTGGTGTTGAGATTCCTACAAATAACTTCCCTGCTCGTGTATAAGAAGGCATTCAGAAAAATCCAAGCACCTATCACTAGGCACACCTGCTCCTGCCAACAGCATACACAAAACCTCTTGCTTACTACTTATCAGGACTGTACCAGTCATGTTCGTGCAGTTCTTACATCAACAAATATAAATACCAATATGAATAGATGTATTTTTACAAATAGATAAATGTTATTGTGTGACACCTGTGTAAATCCAGGGAATGATTCCTATGAAGCAGCAGATTTTGCCTGTGTATGTCAGGTCCAATTTTTTCCTGTTAGGTGTAAAGCCAAAAGGGAAAACCTGTGAACCTTTTTTCTAAATAATTAATTTGTGTGCGGATCAAAGAAGAATTTTTCAGCTTTCAAACTCAGAAATGCCCAAATCACTTTGCACAATTGCATATAAAATATGGGCAGTGCTGTTACTGTGCTGTCAAATCTGACAGCCATTCTGTACTCAGCAGTATATCAAACACCATCCAAATGCAACCATACAAATGTCACCTCTTGCCAGTGGAACTTTATAAATGAAGCAATATTAATCAATTAAGAGACAGTGGAGTGCATGCAGAAGCAGCCAAGTCTACTTGAGGATTACAATAGGGAGTTCTGGGTGGGCAATCAAGTTTAAACTGCAGAACTGCCAAGGCACACGGATTCTCTGTATGATAAAGCGGATTTCCGGTCACACGCGGAGGGAAACCCAGGGACTTTTCCCCATGGACAGACAAGAGTAAATTTTGCTGTTACACCATTCATCTCTTATGTGCTGTTATACCATTTACTGAGTCTTTTTACTTCTGCTCAAATAGATTTCTCTGATTAGGTATGAGGGAGATCATCTACACATTTCCACTTTGAATTTCTGAAGGTAGCATTTTCATATGAAATATCACGACTTGGAGTGATATCCCTCTCCTAAGGCTGCTTGGGAAGGGAGAGTCCTGTCCAAGCCTCTCAAGGAGAAATGGAGACCTCCCCCCACACAAGCTACAGTGAATCTGAAGAGTCACTAATACCATTTTAATTACCTATTTATCTAGTACCAAAGAGACCAGCAGAGTAAAAATACAACTTGCTCATATTTTATGTACTTGCTATGCTTAATGCAAGGATCTTCTTTCTAAATTATCTCCTTGTTTGTCATATCAGACTTCCTGTACCTGCAGTTTTAGGAGCTTCCTTTCACAGAGGGGAAGCAACTGTACAGTATTACATACTCCTCAGAGGGGATGCTTTTCAGAGGGGGCAGTGCACACCAAATCAGTTTCTTTCCACCCTTGTCTTCATATACTGTACGGAAGTTTGTAAGTTGTGTACTGCTCTAATGATGCCAACTTTTTGTTACAAACCAGCCTCAAAGAAACACAATAACCATTCATAAATGTTGTTCAGAATGGCTGCCATCCTCCTTATCTTCAAAGGGGCCAAAGCCCAACGTGGCCAGCACTTCCACAAAGTTTTTACCCCAGAGGAAATTGTAGGAATTACCTTCCCGCAGCACAAAGTTGTTCTCAGGAGAAATGGCTGCAGTTCTGTGGTACCTACTCAGTCTGCACAAAGGCCTACACAGCCGAGGCTGCAAAGTCACATGGAGTAGGCGACAGAAACAGAGCACTCAGAGAAGATGGCTTCTTGATCAAGGTTTGTCTTTGGGATCTATAAAGCAGCCAGTCACTCACACGGACAGATTTTAAAGGTGAATAAAACAACCTGAAACCCGTATCTAATTTTCTGCAGCACAGACTGGTACAAAGGATGTGTCGGTTTGTGCTGGTGAATGGTTGTTAAGGGTATCCTGAGAGACAAAGGTCCTGCTATAAACCCTTGTCAGCCAAACGATCAGTAAAGGCAGATCCAGCTCCAGTGCTATCTCTATCTCTCTCACAGTATCCTCATCTTTGGATTGGCACAAATAATTTTCTTCCTGCCTGGCAGAACAGTGTTTACCACACCCTGTTTAGTTTAGGAAGTATAAAGGATCAGTACCAGTGGTAGTAGGTGTTAACGGAAGTGGGGAACAGCAGAGATTGAACGATAGCTCCCTACCCTAAAGCAGAAGTCAGCCTGATTTACAACTCAGGGAAAGGCAGAGAAACCAGATCTTGCAAATTAGTGACTGCATTTTAGGCCTTGCGGGAAAAGCTCACCTTAAAACAGAAACAGCCTCTGCAGCCCATGATCTCAGTCACAGAATCCAGCTTGGGTCTGCAGGAGACCTTTAGGTCTGAACCTTCTACAGAATGCTGTTTACCATTTCAGAGTGCCTTGAAAGATTCTCTGCCTTGGGCTAGAGACACCAACACTTCTCCTCATCGCCTCCCAGTGATTCCAGTGCTTCTGCCTGGAGATTGTGCAGCAGGCGGTAGCAGAGAGCATGGTCCAGAGCTAAGGGAGGCCTTGGCACAGGAAAGCAATGAGGAGAGGAGACATCTGGGGGAGGATTGCTGGGATCTTGGCCAGAAGTCATGTCCTCAGACAGCAGGAAGGAAAGATCACTAGAATACAAAGCAATTAGCTTTGGCTCTTTGAATAACTAATGGTTACTAACTAAGAGTAATGATTCTATTTAAGGAACTACTTTTGTTATACTTACTGGAGAATACAGAGATAATTGACAAGAGGCATGCAAACAATTCAGAGCAACTTCATACAATTCCTGACATTTTTTGACTTTTGGAGATGCTGGTATTTTAAGCAATACTTAACAAATCAAAATAGTCTGCTAAGCCACAGAAAGAGATTTTTAGGGGTTATATTTTTCCAGTATCAAACTGACTTTCAGCAAGATTTCTTTGCAAGTAATTGCTTCAAACTATTTGGAACAATTGATAGACAAAGTGAGATCCTGCTACTTCCTCTCAGGGAAGGTCACAGGAAACTAGAGGCTGGTCAGTCTCACCTCAATACCAGGGAAGGTGATGGAGCACCCAATCCTGGAATACATTTTAAGGGACACGAAGGACAAGGAAGTTCATCAGGAGTAGCCAGCACGGATTTACCAGTGGGTAAATCTTGGGTAACAGATCCAACTCAAGCCCGTTTTGCCTGTGACAGCAACTGGTGATTGATCTCTCCCTGTCCTTATCTCAATCCATGAGCCTTTTATTTTATTTTCTCTGCCTTGTCCAGCTGAGGAGGGGAGTGATAGAGCACCTGACATCCAGCCAAGGTCAACCCACCACAAGTTCTTATTTCAGATAGGCAACACTTTGCTCTGAAAACTCTCCAATAATTCAGCATTTGCCACAAAGAAATACTGCCAAAAGATGTCATGCAACCATTTTCCCCACATATGCTTTACTTCAGAGGATTCAATTTTGTCCTTCAAACAAAATCTATAGAAATATCCTTTAGATACCGTAGGTACAAGATGAGATAAACTTGGCTGTTAGACCAACAGTGTAAAAAAAAAACCCCATATGGAACTTGCAGAGATATCACAATCTGGTATCAACATCATCGCTGAATGTAAATACTAAACAGTGACTCACTGACTGCTACCAATATGTAAACATACTCTATCTGTTGATTGCGTAGTTAAAGTCCTGGAAACTCAGTTAAGAGTAAACATTTAAAATTTTACTGGATTTCTTGATATAAAAATTATTCTGGAGAACATTGACCTACTCAGAATCCTGGTTTTCAGAGATACCAAAGTTCCCATTGACTCTCTTAAGTAATACTTATAGCCAACAAAAATTTAAAAAAACCAAACAAGCACTCTTCCCCCACAAAAAAATAACAATAATTAAAAAGGCTTTTTTAAAATTCCCTTTATTTTATTTCCTGCTTATGGCCTAGAACTCATGAACTGATCCTCCTAGCATGCTAAATTGAAATTGCATCCAAAAGATTGTGGTTTTGATACCTCACTGGTAACTGGATTTTAAAGCAGAGCATATATTATTTTGAATAAATTACATCCGAAAAATTGAAGAACACGAAGACTAAAGTTTCAACAATCAAAACAGACCAAATCAACACCATAGCTGAGTTCAGTTTTAATACACTGCATGTACATAAAAGACCTTTCTGTTTTATTAGTACTGAGACAGAAAACAGACCCAGGTCTGAAACAAACTCCATTAGGTCTACACAGGCCAGCATCACTGATCGACATCTATACCTTGGTATTAAAAAAAAAATTGGCATTGCCCAATAGCTGCCATTTGCTGCAGACACAACCAGAGTGTACCCAGTCTCACCACACGTTCTTTAAATCCCTTCCAGTAAGTGCCCCCTGAGAGCGATGGGTTCAGGGAGCCCTGACAGACTGAGCAATGGCATTGTGGATCACAGGAGACCACTGACCCCAAAAGAGGTGTCTGAGGGACACACCGGCAGGCTGTGGCTGCAGGGGGCTTTCAGAGCACGGCGTCCTCGGCCTGCTGGCAGCAGAGAGCCACGCTCACCCTTCAGCAGTCAGCAACTTCCTCCAGTGACCGGAGAAGGAAACGCATGTTTAGGCAGCTCTCTATCTTCTGACAAAACATAAATTCTCCTGATGTACCAGAACAGGAGGTAGATTTTAGCACTCATAGTATCCCAGCTCATTCGGGCTCACTCTGGTATTTGCACGAGTGACAGGTCACAAAACACAGTACCTGGCAAACCACATCAGCCCACCTCCCCACTCAGTTTTTTCAAAGTACAAGACACACTACACAGTCGGTCGATTTGCCTGGAATTTAGCGTGTATTTTATAGTATTTTGCCTCAAAAAAAGAGCAGCTGAGTAGTAGAGGAGAAAACTGCCTCCTTCTTCCCTTCACCAGGCCGCCTCTTCCACGAAGGCACCTCGCCGCAAGCCGCTGGACATGCGCAGGGAAGGGAAGGGTTTGGAAGTAGGTGGGAAGAGGGTTTTAGCTGAGCTCAATGGACAGTGAGGGAGACTTGTAGGACGAATGAGGTCAGAGTCCTGAGAACCCACAGAGGACTGCCTACAGGCCATGGAGGTTTGCTGAGAGGAAAATGCGCACAGAGTGGCTCAGGCCGTGGAGGTTTGCTGAGGGGAAAATGCGCCCCGCGTTAAAAGGCTGTGCTGTGAGGACGTCGTGGGTTTGTGTTTACAGTCTTCTCCCATTTTTCCCCTTTTGTTTCTAAATCAAAACCATTCTGAGCCTTATCATCTAAAAGGGTAGTTTTTCTAGTCTGTTTTTCAGGAAAACTCACCTTTAGTAAGAAGGTCGCTTTAAGTCCTTCACATCGTCTGGCTCCACTTTCCTCAGCGCAATGTTGAAGGCTCAGGTGCAGCTGATGTTGGTTAAATCCTGAGGCCAGTAGGTAAAAGCACTCCAATTGCCAAAAAGACCCCTGTATTGAGGGGTATATTCAGTGCAGGTAGCTCGGTGAGCAGCTGCGGTGAGGGCTGAGCTCTGTGTGGGGAAGCCCCGGGAAAGGGGCTGTGAAGTGCCGCGCCTTTGCACAACAAAGGGCCCGGGGACTTGTGGCCCAGGCGGGGACACTCAGAGACACAGCAGGAGCTGATGACTCTGCTGGAAGGCCCCAGACTGTCTGGGTGCACGGACTGTGAGGGTAAAAGCCCCGGAAATCTTTTGTTGGGCACCAACTTGAGCTGGTAAATGTGTTGCTGTGCCGCGATTAAGTTCTTCTAAGGATCCAGACATCTGGGTCTCTGCTATGGAGAAACCCAGGGCTGAGGCGGTAAGGAAACCTGGTCTGACTGTGTGAGTGTGGGGTGTGCAGGGAGCCAAGAGGGGCACCCGTGGGGTCACTGGAGCCGCCCACTGTGAGGGGGCCTCCGACCCAGCTCATGTGGCGAGAGTGTGGTACTGCTGGAGTAGCTCCGGAATGGCTGTACAGGAAAGCTTCCTTAACAATCCTGTGAGTCACAAACAATTGCTGTAGGATGGGGAATGCTACAGCTGATGTTTGCAATGACACTAAATTCGTAAGTCGTTTCACGTAAGACTACGCTACCAGGAAGCTAGAGCTTTTTTCTCCTCAAAGGAGCCTTGTGAATTGTCTAGAATAGCTACAGTGTTTGCATCATTTTCCAGAGAAATGCTGAAAAATTATATGAGTCACTGCACCTTGAGAACTGATTCCATGGTTTATCATTTTCTGTGTGTTTGCAGTAGTTCTGAGTTGCTGGACACAACTTCTGGCTAACAGTTCTGCTTTGTGTGGTAGCTGGGTCTGCTGCATTCCGAAGTGATCAGCTATTCTCTTTCAGGACAGCTTGCCCTAAAGGTATTTCATTTTCAATTAATGGGTTAAAATAGTTTGAGCTCACCAGATGGTGTCTTAATCAGGCATCCCCTTCATGCCTACATAAACCTATATTGCTGTTGGAACTTTGAGAGTCATGTTCAAGACTTGAACCTGTCTGAATATGCCAGAATAGCATAGTCATGATAGATTTTCATGGCTAATGAATGATCAATGTTTAGTATAATGTTCAATAGCATGGGGGGGTTCCAAAAGGAAGAGTTAACTAGTCATTGGAGAGAGAGAGAGAGAGATGCTCTTTAGCACTGTATTTCAATTCATACCAACCACAAACAAGTTACTACAGCTGTAATTACAGGGCTGGGTTTGGTTTGGGGGGTTGAGGTGGGGTTGTGTTTTGGTTTGGTTTTTTTTCATTCCACTGAGGAATTGTTCTGTGTCTGCAGATGCATATTTTTTTGAGTTAGAGACAATGCTACTGAGTAGCAGGCTTTAATGCTTCAGGCCCATCTGAAGGGCAATGGGCAATGTCACACGTGAAAATATCACAGATATGACCAACCAAAAGTCCTGGTTTGTCACATTAGAAAGGATAGAATCACATCTCAATAGCTTACTAATTTTGGATGCTTCTTCATATTTATGGATGGGTATTCACAGCACTTCAGTGTCAGAGAGGTAGGGAAGAATTTCAGCATTTTTTGAAAAATGGAAGTAGAAGTCTGTTAATAACTGAGGAATCAAAAATGTGTACAAGCCTAATGTTTGGATTTTGACTCTAGGGCACTGGGAGTTGAGTTTACCTGATATGCTCTCAGGTGAATGACATACAGCTCAAAACTTCTTAAAGTTGCTCAGAAGTATTTTTCTTAGATGATCCTAAAGTAAGGCTATCAACAAAGCACGGTGCCGTATGTACGATCACAAGTCGCAGATGCTTCGTAACTGCCTTGTAATTTCCACGAATTCTTATGCTGTTGCCCTGTTTTTATATTGCTACATTAGATACAGTGAGAACAGTACCATTTGTGTGGGGGAATCAGGCAAAAGTTCCCCGATTCAATGAGATCTTCCACTCAGTAGCAATCTTTAGCCGTGAATCTCACGGTATATTGCTGGCCTTTATGTGGATCATCACTGCTGTCAGATCCAGAACGAGTCACCTTGATGATGTTTATATCTCCCAAGTCTGCAGAAGACAGGTGGGGAAACCATTATGTTTCTTTTTTTATCTATTTTCTTTAATAATATGGACATTTTAGATGCTGGTACTTAGTAGTACATACTTTAGTAACGATGTGAGTAATTAACAGGACATGCTTTAGTAATTGTGAAAGTTTCTTACCTTCTTTCCTTGCCAGTAGCCATGAATGAACATTTCCTTTGGCAGAACCATAGCCTGACTTCTCTACATCCAGATGATTCAAATGGGCCAAATACTTGAAAAGGCAGCATGAAAAGAACAGATGTTGCATCTTCACTAAAAATGAGCAATCAAAAATGCAGAGTCAACTTCCACTTGTGTATTCTTATATTTGAATCCACTAAAGAACGTCGTTGTAAATATTTCAAAACCTCAAATGCTTAGGGATATTCTGATGTGGTGAATCATGCTTATGTCATTGTTGAGAAATTTGTTGAGTTTGGTGCTTGCTGGTGAGAATTTTAAGCATGTTCATTTAACTACTTTCTGCTGATCCTTTAGGATTTAATTTAGCAAGTAGACACTATTAAAGTGCTAAATCTTGAACAACACACACACAATATTGTGTTCACATCTAGTTAAAAAATACCTTAAGAATTATAGCCTTAGTGATACAACTCAGTGTTGCAGTAGAGACAGCGGTGTCTGAAGCGTTTTGCTGCTTTTGTCTGTAAAACTGGAAAAAACTTTCCTGCAGGGACAGGTTTATAACAATAAGTGTTCCTTCAGCAGTCCAGTGGATCCCCTATCGGACTTCTTGTTAGGAAACAAACTGTGGAAGAATGATCATATAAATTTTAATGTCCTTAACCCAGATTGTCAAGAGAAATGGAGATTGTCTTGGAGCAAACAAGATAACAAAGTTCTTTCCAAGTAAGAATCCACTGTTAGGGTTTATCCCCAGCTGCTAACCAAGTACCACTAAGCTGCTCACCAACTTCCCCCTGCCTCTGCTGTGCCATGGGCTGGATAGGAGAGTCAGGGAGGGGAAAAAACCCCACAAACTCATGGGTTGAGATAACAATAGTTCAATAAATGAAACAAAATTTAATAGTACTAATTATAGAAAGTTAATACTGATGTTACATTATATTAATAATTAATAATAAAACTCAAGGGAAAAACCCAACCAAACGTGATGCACAATACAGTTGCTCACTGTCTTTTGAGCAATGCCCACCCTATCCTCAAACAGCAGTTGGATCCATCCATATAACCCACTTCAGTTTCTATCCTGAGTCTGATGTTCTATGATGTGGAACATCCCTTTGGCCAGTTCAGGTCAGCTGTCCCAGCCACACTCCCTCCCAGCTTCTTTTGCACCTCCTCATTGGCAGAGTGTGAGAAACTGAAAAGTCCTTGACTGAGGGTAAGCGCTACTTAGCAACATCCAAAACATCGGTTTGTTTTCAACGTTGTTCTCATACTAACTCCAAAACACGGGACTGTACCAGCTACTGAGGAGAAAACTAGCTCTATCCCAGCCAAAACCAGGACACCCATGAGGCAGGTTGCCTTAGCTGAGTCTCTTGGTGTATCATGGAATTGTCACATGCAGTTGTAGAAAATGGTAGAAAGCCTCCATCTCCCAACAGCAGCTGCCACACTGCTCTCAGATGTGAGGAGAAAGGTCATTCAGGTTTAGCCATTATAAAAACTGCTGGAAAACACCATTTTCTCTCTCTCTCACCTGCATTCATTATCATTGCAAACAGAACAAAATAGAATAAGATACAAATAGCACTGACAAAACCAGCGGAAGTGTTTTCACAGTTATTAATGTACTTTAGCTGAGTATAACACTTTGTAGCTTGCAACCCTCTGCAGAAAACCTGCCTCTGTTTGTCAGTATAGGCTGTAATAAATGGGTATTCTCAGATAGCAAGGAGTGGCTACAAAAACAGTTCTTTCTGTTGTCTCCCATTGGATATAAGGCTACTAAATATCCTTCCAAAAAAATGACACGGTGTTTTCATCGCTTGACTGAAATAGAGGATAATAAACTGGACATAAAGTTTTCATTTTTATGGGAAATGATAGCCAATGAAAAATGCTGCAGAGCACCTTCTCAGCAGTCCAGTCCATCATATATCCTTTGTTACCTGTGCTGCCTTCCCATACAGTTTCAAATCCAGAACCAGCCTTTCAGCAGACTCTCTTGTCTGAATTCACTATTCTTAAAAGTCTGTTGAAAGCTCTGGTAAAAGGCTGAAGTCCTCAGCAATGCTCTTCTACCAAACTGGCAGTCTTTTCTGTAAGCTGACATTATACCTCAATGAGCTTACCTGAGAGCAAGAGAGGACTGCCCTAATGCTCACTGCTTGTCACGCATTGTGTGCCACATTGACCTCAGCTTTCCTAGTACATTTAGTGGTGTTTATTAAACACCAGCTCCTTGAACAACAGCCCCACTGCTACATCTTTCTCACCTTGGGGAAGAATAAGAGATTGAACCAATCTGGCAGATGTGTAGTCTTGTTTTGCAGTGTATTACTGAAGAAAGTAAGATCATAAGTGTGATACAGCAGGAAGTGCTGTAGCAGTAGCAATTAGTAGGAATTCCGTATGCTGTTTGAAATTCAGTTCTCAAAATGAAAGTGTGTGGGAAGCCCACTTTTTTATATGAAACCCAGCAGAAGTCAATAAAGATGGTCTAGGAAACATCCTTCCACCTGTATTTGCAGTTCTTGCAGGAGAAGGGATAGCACAAAAAAGGTTCTCCCATTCTTTTCTGACTCTGGATGAAACATCTCACATTGTGATGTCTGCTTCTTATTGAAAAATCCACAGGCTGCCAAACCCCAGAGTAACCAGAGACATCTGCTTATCAGTGAGGGCAGGGAATACATGACATTTCCTGCACATTTATATAGGTGGCACTCCACCGCATCGTGAGGGCTTGTAGTAATTGGTGAGAGCATATGTAAACATCATAAGCTCTAACTTTTCAGGCCAGATCAATGAAACACAGTTAAGTTAAATCCTGTCTGGAAATGTGTGGAAGATAGATAAATATGATAAAAGAATAGCTAAAGTTCCACTTAATTGATTTATTTATTTTCTTTATTGTCTTTGCATTCTGCTACTTCCCAGATATGAATATTCCACTGCTTTTGAGGCTTGGAAAATACTACCTTAGAAGTACATGAGAGTTTTATCATAGAGTTCAGCAACAGCCAGCATTCACGGGTGTATTAGTTTTTTATTGGATTGAAAACATATAAACAGAGGAGTAGTTCAACTTGCCAGATTCCCCACAGGCAATTTCAAGTTCTTGTATTCTCAACAAGCAAGTATTCTGCTGATACTTGGTTGAGAAATTAAGGTAAGTACACAATATAGAGCTCATCAGCCACAGGCCTTGGAACTACTGTAATGTTAACTCAAATGAAATTACTGATATCATACCAGAATTACATCAGTGAAACAAAACCTGCCCCTGCCATTTTATTCCCATGCTTTGGGCCACATTAAGTGTTTTGATTGGTCAAAGTTTTCAGTTCTGTTTAGAGTTGTCAGCCTGACAGCAGCACAGTTATCTGGACTCACTAAAAAACAAGTAAAAAGAACAGTATGTATAGGTATATACATATAATATGTTATGTATATGCATACTGTACCTATATACATTTATACACATAGTAAATACTAGCAGGTGGAAACACTGTTGAGTTGTTACAGCATTTAAATCATCTTAACTTACTTGGATAAGATCTTAGATGCATTTAACAATGCATAGTCTGATTTCTTAGAAAGTATCAGCACATTGCACCCTAGAAAACACATTTGGCGAATATCTTGCTTATACTGGGTTGTAGATAGGTAACCTATGTGCATGTTTTTTGATTAGTCTCTGTGCTTGTTTTTAAACTGAACAATGAGAAAGTAGAGATTTCAAGTCAGTTATTAATGTAGTGGAACATTTACCTGAAAGGAAAGAGAGCCTAAAACAAAAAAAGAAAGGTGGAGAACAACTCATAGAGAGTATCTACTACTAATTTAGGTTTTACTTTGAAGAAGAGCACAAAGGAGTAGCCCAAAGGAGTAGCTCACAAGTGTAAGGACTAAAGTTAAGTCTGGATCCTACAAAACCCTTGTGAAATAGCCCTTTATATTTGTCCTGTACCTTTGCATATGAGACACCTACCACCTGACCCAAGGGAAGAAAATCCAAGCTTGAGATAATAAAGATATAACTACATGGCACAATGCAGCAATTCAGTGCTATACTGTGCTCAGTTTAAAAACCAAGAAGTGCAATTGTCAAACTGAAACTGCCAAATAAAGGCAATTTAGTATTTAGTTCTCATTTTCCAACTGATTCTTCATACTTTATTGTGTTTAATCTTCCTTAGGAACATCGTAGTATTAAAAGTGCATGTTAACTTAATTACACAGCTCTTTCAAATAGTGGGGGATTCTCTCATGAGGAAAAACTGTTCTTACTGTACCAGTGTGACCAATAATAACATGTAGATTTGATTACATTTAGTCATGCACAGAAGCAAAGAGCTCTCAGGACAGAATCTGTAGCATTTATTTAGGTGAGAGCCAAAAATTTCAAATCTTTGCGAGAAAATATAGCGCTGACATTTTTATTCTACATTAAGATAAACATAAACTGGCTGCCAGTCTCTCCATGCAGTGAGGCCTTAATGTATTAAATAGTCAGCTGACAGAGAGAGCCATGATGCAAACACAGCTGTCTGCCCTCAGAGACCAAGAAGCTGCAAAGAGGAGTTTCAAGTTGCAGCTGCAATTCTGTCATGTTTGAATAATCAAATGTAAAGACATGCAAAGGAGATGCAAGTTGTTCATTCTGCTCTTGTATGATTTCTGTCAATGCATTCTTGTTATGATTCTCCCTTCAGAGTGCTCTCTGCCCATGGGGAAAATAGCTATACTGTCTTTTGTTTTTGAAACTGTGCGCATGGAAACTGCCTCCATCAATCTCTCCACAGTTTTTACACCCTTACCTTTGGTTCATTCTTCCAATAACTTAATTTCTTTAGAAATGGAAAGAGGTTTCCAGATTTCAGAATAAGATATAACTCATGATTTTCAAATCTGTTCTGTCATAATTCAGACATCTGTGAGCTTCAGAACCTTGGCAGAGTGACTACAGTGACTGTTTACATTTGTTTGGTTTTTTTTTAAGTCCAAGTAAACCAAAATGCATAAAAGGATCAGAATGATCAAGTAAAGGGTAAACAAAAGTTTATGCTTGACTTTATTATCTTAGCAGATATGTTATATTAGCATCAGTTGGAGACTATCTGTTCTAAAACGCACACCCATTAAAGAACAAGTTAAACATGGATTGCCACTGACTTCCTGTTCCCAGCTCTTAATATTTGTGTAAATACAGGTTCTATTATATTTCCTTACCAGTAGAGGTCAAAGCTTGTACTTAATGAGTTCCTGGCTCACACAATGTATTTGCTTTTCATTCTGTATCTGGTAACAAAATCTATCTGATTATTAAATTAACAGAGCTGTGATGTAACAAGAAGCAAATAATTTTATTTTTTCCAGGTCCGGTTTGAACATTGATTACAAAATACAGATTTAGCTCAGTTGTGTAGCAATTATGAGTACAGCAGTTAGGAGAATTTAGGATGTTTCAAATGACTTACTGAACTGAGCTCTAACTAAGCTTAGAAACATTTGAGCCACAGCTGCTTTCAAGTGTAACGCTTTCCATTCCTTTTCTGTACAGTATAGAGTCAAAGTGCATGCTGCCCAGGAGAACTGCTGATGTATAATTCCGGATATTCCCTGGATTTCCCTTAGAAAAGGAATACTGATTAGCTGTTAAAGCCTAAAGGGCAAAAAAAAAAAAAACAAAACCCTGACCTGCGCTTTCACAAATTTTTGCCCATCAGATAAATGTTCTCCATGTTAATGTAACTCAGAAGAAAAATATCAGTTAGGAACTAAAAAAGTAAATTCAAATTGGTTTCAACATTTTCTGTTTGGGGAAAAAAAAGAGCAGTCCAAGTTTGGATTTAGTTCAGCATAAAGTCTAATCTGTCTCTAGACTTTATATGAGGTCATCACAAATACCTTTTTTCTCTCTACTAGACGCAAATGAAAATGAGAGAACCAGTCTTCCTCTGCAGATTCCTTAATCACTAGAAGATAAGTCTGGCCTTAAGAGAATCTGCACAGAATTTTGTTCATGATCATAGTGTTTGACAGAAATTTCAGTTAAAAAGTCAAAGGGAGACAGACATGAATAAAGGTGATAGTCCCTCTGTGGTTTCTCTTTCCACCATCCTATTATTCTGTTCTTTCCTATCAGCGCTGTAGCTAAAATGACCAGAATTCAGGATTCCTGCAGAACAAACTGTGCAGCCCAGACCACTCCAGAGATCAGAATGCAAACCAGTTGGAGTCAATAACACAGGATTCAGAAGCAGGAGAAGACTGTGGGAGCTGAGAGCAAGCAGGGTTTGCCTTCTCAGTGTTCCTGTGCAGGAAGGGGAACAGAGTATCATAGTAGCAGGCCTTGCTTTGTTTTGTGTGGTTTATTTTTTTTCCCCAAAAAGGTTTTATTCCAGAAACACTTTAATGTTTTGTCCCAGGTTGTCCTCAGGGCAGCAGATACGCTTCAGGGAGCTGTGGGAGTGGCGGCTTTGTCAGCCTCTCGTGTTGGCAGGACACGAAGAGTGAACTGCACCAACCCAGGTCCCCACAGCTACAGTATCCGAGATATTCATCACAGTGAGTGCCAGGGGCATGAAGCCAACGCGAGGAGGTCTCAGGCCATTGTCCCCAGCAAATTATAATTAAAAGTTAAGTACCAATCAATGAAGTCTTTACCACTTTTAGAGGCATGAGTTTTAAATTATTTTCTACATTTTTTTCTAACAGGTATATGGGAAAGGCCTGACTCTACAGTCATTTAAATACAGAAGTACTTTTGGAACAATATAAGAGTGCTGCTTTTGGAACAGTGAAAGAGTGCTGTTAGTTATTTCTTAGTTTGTGTTCACTTTCATCTATACACACTTTAAACAAGAATTAAATACTCCCTAACACCTATGGTCACCGTGTCTCTGCATATCGCAACCAAGCATAATTTACAATGTTAACTGAAATTTTACATTTAAATATCTGTAGGCAGCTACCCAAGGACAGCAGAGATGGCTCCAACTGAATGGCAGCCCTAACAGTATTCAATAGCAATTTTTTTCTGGTTGTATATGAGGTATCTCATCTACTTCAAAGGTATGAAGAAAAAAGTTTTCTTGATTCTGGTGACCAAAAGGAAAGCAGAAAGTGTGGATTTCTACTAAAACCATAAGGTGGATTATTTAGTGTCTGTTAGCAAAATCACCCTGGGCTTTTTAGGTACTGTTTGGGGAAGGAGTTTAAGTGTACAAAAAGCATGAAGAAAGGCAGCTGGAAAGGCTCACAGAATTAAATACCAGGAAATTCTAAAGGTGGGACATAGGCTGAGGATGAGGGATAAGCTGGTCATGATTTCTTTGTGAATACTTCTCAGCCAAAAATTTCTTATTTACCACATTTGGAACATTCTCAGAATATGTATCTGTTTTACTGCCAGATTCTTTGGAAAGCATCTTGGCAGCAGGGACAACCAGCTGGCCGTGTGGTGCCTGCCAGCTACTCACACAACTAGACAGGAGCCCCTGGTGTGTGCCATAAGCTTAGCCCAGGGAAGCTGCTCTGTATGTGATCCTCTGCTCCCTGGCTACATTACCTGAAAGACAAGGATGAGAAACAGGAAGGAAAAATGGGAGCTTGTTTTGTTCTGTTTAGCATGTTAATGCCAGTTACGCTGTGCTTTTGGTTTATTTTTAAATAGCGGAGTGTGAATGGAATTACCTTGTGTAAGGTGAAGCACCACTACTAGAAAATAAATAATGTTACCTTGAGACAGTCTATACCAAAAAAACCCTACTAGTCTCCCTGGATTGTCAAACTTCCCTACTGAAATTTTACAGCTCTTTGGATTATAGATAGAAACTGAGGTTGCCCTGCCAGTCATAGTGAATGACTCAGTCATAAAGAATAAAAGATAACCTACTTGTTTTCAAGAGCCTTATTTTATGTAATTCTGATACAGCATTTATACGACAATAAATGTTATACTCATTATACGTAAATGATTCAGTCATGAATATTCTAAAACAATTACTTGAGGGCCAGGCATCTAAAATAATTTGGAAGTTAAAGCACAGATAATTTTTAATAGTGTCGTATTAAAACAATTTATCTTACAATTATTCAAAATTTGAATGAGACAGGAAATCAAATTTCAGAGCTCAAAGACAAAACCCACCAGATTGGCTGTTGTGTCAGATTGCTATCAAGCTGTAGCCTGGATCTTTGCATTCCACTAAGAGCAATGGAAACTTTCAGGCACAAGCTTCCAAAGCTGGAAATTATTTGTACACCCACAGGGCCTAGAGCTAATCAAGTGCTGTATTTTGGTCTGACTCTTTATAAAGATACTTAGCTATTTATCCAAAAAATATGCAAGGCTGCTAAAGTAATATACAATGAGCATATTACTGGAAGTGGAATGTTTTTTTAGCAATCTGCATAAAAACACCAAAATATTCTGTAGTTGATATACCTAAAAATTCCTAGAGTAATTAAACTGTAGACAAGATAGTCTATTACGTCGTTAAAGTGTTAGAACTTTCTCAATTTGCATAATATCTGGCTTACATAAATTCCTTTGACATTTCAAAAATCCTCTGGAAGTGTACATGTTGGTGGAAACTAAACTATGCTGCAATACTGAGAAACTTGGTACTGGTACTGTATGTGGTCACAACAATCTCTGCTCTCCTGTACAACAGCAGCTTCTGACAACTGATGTTGGTACTAAACCAATTATAATTATTAAATGGGAAAAAAAACCCCACATTAATTAGAGGCATCACTCTCTCACTACAGCTGGGCACACAGTTTTTCACAAAGCTCTTCCACATAAAATAATTATCTGTGTACTGTGAACTCAGTCACTTCTCATAGTCCTCAAGCAAATGCTTTTTTCTTGGTCTGGAGTCCTGACTTAAATGCAGCTGTAGATGGATGCTTTTGATTAACTGTGTTCACATCATCATTGGATGTCTCCATAAAATAATAACTATTGCTGAATCATAAGTATTTAGACTGATTGACTGAAATTCCTTCCAGGAGAGCTGAAGGTAATATCTTTATCCTGACTTCTCAGATAGAATGAGTTCAGCTAAGAATGTTGCTACAACTACAGGGAATTGAAAACAACATTTTGGATAAATGTTTGTAATAACTTTTGTCAGTATTTACATTTCTTGAGAATTTTGTAAGCTTCATATAATAAAGACAAAAGGTTTCAGTAAACATAAAGGCTACAGAGAAAAGCTTGAAGGCACAGTAATGGAAGAGGAAAATTAACTGTTACCAGTGATCTTAATTCCATGATGTCTCAGTCTGGTACCTTTGATAGTAAAAGTGGTGCTCTCAAGTGCCCAGCTCTTCAAATGAGCAAGTCATGAAATGCTCATTGATGTCAGCTGCTTTAATTTATTACTGCTTGACAGAAAGATTATGAAAATATATTGTAAAAAAAAATCCTATTTGACAACAGTGATTAGATTTTTTTGTCTCTTCTGTCAGAGAAAGGCAAATTTCTGGCTGACACTATCAGTTATCAAGTTTGAGTTGCTAGGGAGCGCTGTAGTCCCTTATCTTCATAAAGAAGATACTTCCTAGAAGTGGAAAAAATTTAATTCTGTTTTGGATTTCATTAATAAGAACTTAGAGCTGATTTGCCAGAAATAATGTGATATGTACAGTTGTGAAATCTTAATTATATATTTATCGTAGTTCAGTCTGGTTAGAGGCTGTTTTGAGGACTTAATATTTTTTCACTTTGGTCATGATTTTCAGAAGTGATAAGTGATTTTGCTCATTTACTTTGGGGTTTTTATAAGGCAGATGCAGAAAATTTTCAACAGAAATTTTTTAATTTAGGGTCACAATTTTATTATCGACAGCTGTATACTTTATCCACCTTCTGTTCCTGGGAAGAGAAATGGGAAGTAGTAAAGGCAAAAAAAAAAAAAAAATCCCAAAAAAGAATATAGCAGACCTTCATGTCAATTAAAATTTAATGTCTTCATTTTAATTACAACCAGGTTGAGCCAGGGCTGAAATTATGTTAAGTCATTGTCTCTCCTGTGCTTCTTCCCACCACTCAGAAGGGATAATTCTGAGAATTTCCCTTCCCCTTCACTCCCTTGGCCTGGCCTTCCCTTGCCTTCCCTTTTCTAACCCTTAGTGCACTGCTCCTGGATGCTGGAAGCACAGGGAGGCACCAAGGCACGCACAGTGTGGGCAGCTGTGGGTGTGGCTTGTGATCCAGTGTGATACAGGTGGGGATGACAGAGGAGGCACTTGCTGTGCAGGGAGATTGCCAAGGAAAAGGCCCCATCTATTCCCACTTCCTTCAGAAGCTCACTTGAATGTTGCATAGGGGAAACAGAAAAGGCTGAAGAGATTCATATGTAGACGTAACCCATGCATTTTATATTTTATAGGGAAAGTCTCCATGTATCGAGACTATTTTTTCCATTAGTAATTATTGTGCTAATAAAAAATGACAGGATCAAGCAAGTCCTTCTTTTTTTGTCAAATCAGTGGTGGCAGTGACGCTTTGAACACATCCGGTGCATTCAACTTTTCACCTCTAATGTGGGGAGATCCAAGTGTAACAGAAGTGGAATTGATCTTCTGTGATGTTGGCGGGAAGGTGGAGATTAATTTGTGAAAGTTGCCGAAGTACCACAGTGCAATAGTCTTCCCCATTTTGGAACAGAGTTTGCCCTCTGCCCTTGGCAATGCTGAGGTGGTGGGCAGGGGCTTACTTGGCTCCCTTGCATAGTCAGGAAGTCAGGTGTACCACGAACAGACCTCTTTACCAAGGCAAAGTTTATCAGTTTGCTTAAAAAGTCACACAAGGGAGAGATGAACACAATCACCCAGGAGAGTGAATAGAAGTTAATGAAAGAAGAGTTAATAAAAAAATCTGATATCTCTATCTCTGTTCGTTCATGTCTTGCCATCTTTTATCCACACAGTCTTTTCAGCAGTTCCAAAACTCCTGCACTTCGTTCTTCCACTTTGTGTACTGGTCCAATATTATTTCTTTCCTTATCAGCTAGTGATCATAATTTGTGTATTATTTGTCTTTTTGCTTTTGGGTATAATACCAGATTTGTTCAGTAAATGCAGGTAAAAGTGTTTGAGGTGTTGCAAATAGAAGCCATTATAAAAACCTTGTAAGAATGATAATGAACTGGAGGAGGTTTGCATTTTCTTTTGTCTTCTTTTTCTAAGTGGCTTTTAGGTGTGTTGAACTTGATAAAGAGGAGATCCTGTTTGGCGGGTACTCTGCTGTTGCAATTTCTGCGAGCTGTGGGAATGAGGGAGGGCATTGCAATTCTATATATAAAGCATCCAAGCTTGAAGAGGGCAGCCTAGAAAGTGGCAGCATTGGCACTGCCCGCTTGGAACGGAGGAGAGCTCTGAGAACACTCCCCAGGCAGGGCATGCATCATGCTCCCAACACTGGTACTGCTCATCTTCTGCAGCTTTCTGCACTCCGCTGGTAAGTCCAAGGTGCCTGGGTTCCTCTTGGTACATAGCTTGAAGGAAAACACTGAAACCACGTAGGAAAAAGGGGCTGACTCCACACATCACATGAGGTTCAGGTTTTGCTCTCCTTTCCCACAACCTGCAGAATTCGGTTTACACGTTTTCTTCTCCTTCGCTTCATCTTAAAACACAACAGATTATTAAATAAATACGTGGCTGAAATAAAATGGTTTGTTCTTAACTTTTTCAGAAAGTTGGTTACTGACTTGTTGGATCTTTCCCTAAAACTCATTCCCTGGATACTGTGAATATTTTTAGTGGACTTTTGTCACGTTTCCAAGTTGTCAAGTGCCTTCATCTTTCAGATGTTCATGGTACAGTGTCCTAGCGATGTCATTGCAAATATATATTGTATATTTTCTGTGTAGAGGGATAATCAAAATAATATTTCTTTGTTATGTGAACTGCAAAAAGTATTAAGTATGAGCTATGTGATGGCATTCTTTTTTGAAGAATGATGTGGTAGAAAGAATCCTGTGCTGGAAAACAGGCAAACGGGTCAGGTCCAAAAATTTCACACGGTTCTTAACTTATTCCTCCATATATTATTCAATAGTCTTTTAAAGGACTGTCTTACTTTTTTGATCCAAACCACCTGAATACCAGATGAATGCATAATTTCTAAAAAGACTTGATAGGTAAGTTCATTGACTCTGTAGCTACTCTGCCTTCTTACTCATTTTTCCTCCTGTGGTGTTTTCAGTGGATTTTTTTGAGAATGAGCCTTTTTTGCCATGGTTTGATGTCACTTAAGATGTTTTTTTTAATCTCTTCTGTATATTCTCTTTAATTGCCAATTATTACAGTTAGAATTTCAAGAACAGGTTCCAAGCTGCTAAAAAGCATAGTTCACTTGCTTTAGTTTAAACAAAGTTGAATTTATTTCTTCTGTATTGTGTTTGCTACATTTAATGAACCATATAGTTCAAATTGCATGGGGACATTTATTACTCTTAAATCACCGACTTAAACTGTAGCACAAAAATAATTAAAATATAAGCAACTCAACCCTTTAGTAGACTCTCAGAGCCAATTTCTAACCTCAGCTGTATTGTTACAAATCAGGTGTAACTCCATTCACTGTGTTAGCACCATTGTAACCAATGTCAAGTCAAGTACCTGAATATGGCTCTTAACCCCAAGTTTTGCTGCCTGCAAGATCTTAATCTACACGACTTCCTGTTTTAGATAATAGATGTATTAATATAAATACTTGCAGTCAAATAGAAAATTGCTGTAGACAGTTACACAGCCACAAGCTTTGTGTGTAAACTTGGCAATCACAAATAGGACCTTTTTCTACAAAGGACTAAGTTGAATTTAAAGATAAAAACTCTAGAAGTGGGATCTAGAAAATTCTCACAGAGCACTTTTGTCCTTTGGGATGTGTCAATATTTCAGGGCCTTGGAATGCCATGCAAGGTTGGAGATTGACAGAATGAAATCTGTTTGTTTTCACAAGGAAAGATTTGAAATTAGACAATGTTTGGATGTTGATCTGTATGTTCTTAAATTGGACAACATGCAGGGTGCTCTTTGTTTTGACTCTAGATCCAAGTGTTGTCTCCTTAGAATGAGTCAGATCAAAGCCAGGACTTCAATTCTCTTCCTCATGGATCTGCACCCAAATTCTGTACCTTGAGTCTGTCTCTAGCTGGAAATGTACATATTGATTGTAAGGACATATATTTGATTATTTGATGTGAAGTCTGATAGAAAGTGATAACTCAAGAAAATCAGTAAACATGCATTAGCTTGAGTAAAAAAAATCTGCAAAAGCTTAAAACCTGATTAAAAGTGTTAGTTCTAGCCTTTACTTAATAAGAGATGCTGATTCATTGATTAAATTGAGGCTTCACCCCGTTAGCTATTTCAATAATCAAAACTGCATGGATCCTTTTGATAGGTTTATGTACAGTCATACTTTTTCTTATGAAGTATGTAACTAGGAAGTCACCTTGATTTATGCTGCTCACATATCTATGTTTGCAAGAAACAAAGGGAGTTATAATTTCATACTGAAGAGAAATCATCATGAACATGTGCAACTGATAACTCATATTACAGCTACAGCTCTACCAGTACCCTCAGTGTTAAATTTAATTTTAGGCTTCTGCCATTTATTTTAAAGTTCTTGTCCTTTCCAGAACATCTGACATTTCAACATTTCTGGTTGTCTCAAATTAGAAGAGAAAAACTGAACCCTTTACAAAACAGATCTTAAATTATTTCTGCAAGTTGGAAGTACAATGATTTCATTTCAATGTTTTGTTTTCATTTGTGTATCTGATGTGAAATACTTTGATTGAAGTCATTACAACATAAAATTGTATTTTCCCATAGGGGTGTTTCATAGTAACCATAGTATAGGAGCAAAATTGTTTATTTCTTCATAGTAAGTCATGTTCCCTGACTGGGTTGCATTGCTGCCATGAACTGGACAGGCTGACCACGCAGAAACTGCACTTCAACAGATACAATTCTCAAGGAAGTTGGCCAGCTAGAGTAGAGTGGGCATTGAAAGGAAAACCTTCCTTTATCCAAGAGAAGTGAAACTCTGGTTAAAGTTCTATTGAGATAATTCAGAATAAGTATTTCATGTCATTTCTCAAAGGAAAACAGAATAATTGCAGTAATAGTAAAATGTTAGTAAGGAAGATTTCAGTTCTTTAGAAATCTCATTTAACACTAGGACAGCCTTTTAAATGAAAAATTCTTAAATGATTGCAAAATACAACTTCTTCATGGGGCCATAGCACTTGATACATCTGTACAGTCTGCCATTTTGTGTGCTTGTGAATGGTTGATAACGTTGCCAGGAAGATTTAACTAATGTGTTCACAGTTAAGTGTGAGAAAAGGAATGTAAATGCTGCAAATAATTACTGTACTGTAATTAGTGTAATAGTTTGATCTGACAAGATACAGACTGGTTGGCAGATAGTCAGCAAAATGGCCCTGTATTTGTTTTATTAGCGATTCCTTGGGCAAAAAGTTAAAGTGGATTTCATATCCTTAGTTATTTTCAATATGACTCTTGTACACCTCCATGTAATCCAGGATTATTATGTTCAAATTTAATCTAAATACCAGACCTGAAGTATGTGTTTTGTTTGCCATGCTTAGATGTTTGAGTTTGAAAAGCTGACAAGCTTTGTAAACCGACCTGTCTGTTCTAATCTAAAATATTTGTCCATTAATTATTAGACATTTTGCTTTACATCAAGCTCTCTAGATAGATCTGACTTAAAGTAATATTTTAGGCATATATTCAATTCCTGCAAATCAAATATCCTTGGAAGGCAGCTGTTACACACTCCCAAATCCCATTAATGTGGTGTTTGAAGTTTAGAATTAAACTGTAACGATTGGAAAACTGTAAAACCAACAATAATAGATTATTGAATAAATGCAGGTATCAAAATCCAGGGGTTCAAAAAAAGCGGCAGCAACTCTCAGCATGAAGAGTGTTAGCTTGAAAGCCACAAACTGACCGTTCCTTTTTGTGGTGTACTTACTGTGATGCACGGTTCACTAGGAACTTGGAAGGAGCATGCTGGATTTTGGAAATGCCTGTTGAGTTGCAGGCCAACCGTGGAGGTTTTCTAAAACCCTGGCAAAATTTCAAACAATTATTGGCCAGTGCTGACCAATTCTAGACAACAAGGCAGCATGAGTAGGATCTACAATGATTTTGTGATGAGTGTGTCAGACAGTTTGGGAGTGGCTGAGATAAGTGCCATTTTAAGCTATTAGAACATTTAGGGTGGGAGCGCTTCTGTCACTGAACTTATATCCTTGATTTATTTCCCTCGTGCCTAAATATTCATCGTCTGCAGTTCTACCAGTGTAGTATTTTAGCTCTTAAAAACTTAGATTAGATTATCCAGATAACTTATTTTTTCAGCAAGTACTGTTTCAGAGAAAAACTGAGGCATAGACTGATGGGAATGTTGGAGATGTCTGGATCTGAGATCCAAAGCAAAAGCATGTGCTGAAACACTCAGATCCAAAATTCCCTCCTGTGCTTTAACCTAGCCTTACATAAGAGGCAGAGCCTCACCTCTTTTCCTGCAGTCTCTGAGGTACCACATGGCAAATATTACCTTACCTTGAGCAGCACAGCGTGGAGTTGGCTGAGAGTCTGCTACAGCTGCTGAACTCCCTGGAGGCTTCCACTCACTGCGGTATCTAAGGAAGCAACAGCACCCTGCAGAGCTGTAGTGTATATATAGATACGTATGTAGATTTGGCCTGGTTTATTTGATGAAAGAAACCTCCTGCCACAACATTTTCTATGGTGCAAAAGATCCTGAGCATGTAATAGAGAATTACATGGGTTCTACAAGATACTTTCTCCTGCTATCTAAGAAATAGAGAAAATGAGAAAATTTAAAAATGAGTAGCACATTTCTGAAGCACCTCACGTCTTTATTCCTGCATCTTGCTTTGGTTGTTACCACCCAGCTGTTGACTCTGAGAACTCATTTCAGTGGCGCTGGAGGAAAATGCTGAGTGAAAGAGCCTTTGGGTATGTGTGAGGATGTGGAGCAGTTGTGCTCATGCAGTAGGTCCGGGTTTGAGATGGAAGAGGGACCACACTGCACTCAGCATTTGCTCAACATTCCTTGGCTTCTCCTAACCAAACCAGGCTTTGTGAAGAGGTGCGTGGAAGGGAGCAGGTTACAGCTTTCATCATTCTGCCTTAACGTGAGCAGCAAAGGCAACAACTACGCCTGGGGATTTCCCGCTCTTCAGCTCCAGATCCCATGGCTCTTGTGAAGAACACACAGGACAATACTGTTCCCATATTTTCACACTTTTGGCTATTCCCTCCACTGCTTCTACCCAGATGGTGAAACACGAATTCGAAAACATGAGGAAAGATTTATCCCACTTTTTTTAAAGAAACATAGGTTTTTAGTATGAAGTACAGGAGTTTTCATATTGCATAGGATATCTGGCAAATTTTGATAGCATTTGACCAGTACAGAAGAATTTTCTATAGCTTAATTATGTAATATGAATTATGTGATTTTCCATGATAATTTCCATTCGGATTTGTGTGGCAGGACACAGCTCATATGTGCTGACCCTGCTTTAACTTGTGGCATGCTTAAAAATAAATAAATAAATATACAAGATTCAACTTCCTTTTGCTCAGAGGATAACTTCATTGTGTTGTCTTTTTCCTTTCACAGCTTTTGAAGGAAATTATTGGTCCCACATTTTTCTCCAAAAACAGAAAGAATCTCTGCAAAGAAGTAAGTGTCTGACCTGGTATTTAATGTTTGCATTCAAGTGTGAGTGACAACTCTATTCAGCATCAAGTCCATATTGCAGAAGGCACTGTACAAACCACATAATAAAAACAAATCTTTGCCTCAAGGAGCATATGTTTTGAAGCATTAAATTTTAGAAATTCTAAATGAAGACTTTGCATGTAAAAAGATTGTAAAATGCGTTGTCTCACTGTGGTAAGTTTTAAACTAAATGGAAAGTGCTTTATTGTGCTATGCTGGGGTTTTGATGCCTAAGGATAGAAAATGTGAGCACTGCTCGTGCTTTACTTCTGCATTTAGAAATATGCTATTGGAGTAATTTGTGTGGTATGTTTGATTTTCATTCCTACATATTACTGCCTAATATTATCTAAAAATTTAGGATATGGTTTATTTTGATATTGCAAAATCCAGGAAACTAAATAAAGCTCATTCTCCATATAGATTAGGTCTGTGAAAAATGATTTTAAAGATTTCAGGTTAAAACAAACTTATATGCAAATGAACAATCAGAGTATGGAATACTTCTTCCTCACCTTTACAGCCAGCAGCCAGAGGGGAGTCAGAGTAAGGACAGATCTCTGCTTCAACATTCAGCTGTGTCACCTCCTGCCACACTTTGGTAGTTTACCAGCAGTTTTCCCTTAACTCCAAAGAATGGCTTGTGTGCATCCATCCAAATATGTATGCAAAATTAACTCCAGCCACCTACTTGCTGTGAATATGTGCTAGTCCTTCTGAGTCTGAAAAATACAAATAGTAAGGTACTGTCTTACTTGTGTAAAACAATGTGCAATGCCAAACCAAAAATAATTAGCATATTATAGCTTTAGAGTACTAAAAATATTAGCTATCAGAATTACTGTTAGAAAGGCAGGTATCATTAAAATGTTAACTCATAATTAAAATTTAATGGCAAATTTTGACTGTAGTTACTGTGACATTTTCTGCTACAAAGAAGTTTTGGTTCTGTTCAAAAGGATGGTGGACAAGGACTTGGAAGCCAGAGCACAAGGGAGGGGTAAGCAGAAAAATCCCAATAGCCTCACAAAATTCCCTGAACTGAAAATGATTGGAGACTGAGAGAATATATATGGAAGTATATATGCCTGACCTGATGGTGCTCTTCCCTTGGGCAGCCTGTTAACCATCTCTGCTGGAAATAAAATACAGAGCTACATCAACCCTTGGGCAGAACCAACACAATTTTTCACATGTCCTTTTCTGAAGAAATGGGAGGCACTGACTTCTAAATTTGAGTTTCATTCAATAAACATTTAGTTTTCCATGTCCATGGCAAGAATGCATAAATGTCATCATGCTAACACAATATATTTTACGGGACGTGATGCTCCTCTGCTATGGGATAGAGAAGGCTATAGCCCTTCTGAAAACCCAGAATTTTCACAAGATCCTTTCTCAATAAGTATGGATATCAGTCCTAATATTCTGAATTTTTTTTCTATCCTCTTCTATTCACAGACAATCTTCGTAGTAATTCATAATTTTAATGTTTTACACTAAAATATCGTGCTTTACTTCTGCATACTGTTAAAAAGCAGTTCTGTGTACTCCAAAGCTTGTTGCCTATCAGTGGTTGAATGAAATTCTTTATCCAGTTTGGAGAAAATGTGGAGGTATAGAACAAAAAGAATTATGTAAAATGCGAATTTATTATAATAGGAAGTATTTTTTTAGGCAGAAGAAACTGAGAGTGGCTTGAATTAGGTGAATTCTCATTCAGTATAAGCATGGAAAAGCTACGTGAAGTTCATCCTAAAAGTAAAAATAGTTGAAGACTCGTGATCAGACAAAAAATTCCCAAATATTCAGGAACTCATCTCTGTCTTCTGTCTGTTCTTATACCAAGAGAAAAAGTAGAGCATGGATAAAGACAAATTAAAAGAAAATCCCTAGATATTGTTTAATAAAAGCTGAACTCAAAAGACAAACACATAATCTAGATTTAAACTTCCTTGAGTTATTGACATTCCCGTTTGTTATTTTTCTTTGATAAGATTTAAATAAAAACAAATACAGTGGCCGTGCTCCTGTATTTATTGAGAGGGGCACCTCTTGCACTCTGACCATTGTGCAGCCCCAGGTAATCTTTCCTTGGCACGCTCTGGGGTTTGGTGGTCAGTATCACTCAAGCAAAATATATTAAACCAGTTGGACTCGGGCATGAAGGATCAGTGATAACAATTAGCCAATTCCTGTTTTCCAGTCAGACCTTCAGGACAGAACAGAAGTGTGGAAGAGGAGTACTTTTTGCCAAAAGGTAACAGCTCACTGGGAAGCTATTTTCTACATGACCTGGATAAAACCAGTAGCATTCTGTAGTCATTTGATCACTCCTTCAGAGTTAAAAAAAAAATGTTTTGGCTTTAAAACAATAAATATAACTTGCATATAGACTTTGATAAACTTATCCGATACTTTGTGACTCTAAGATATATTCTAAGATACCTGAGTTTCATATGACGCCATAAGCAAAAATAATTAAAAAATGAAAAGAAACAACCTAAGTCTGGAAATACAGAACTGAGGACATGATTTTTGTTACTTCAGTAAAATTATCAGCTTCAGAGGGACTGTTCAAATGCTGTAAGTAGGTGCAGTACTATCTAACAGCTAGTGCTGGAGTTGTATCTCTCTTTTTTTATGATTCATTTCCACATCTGAAAATCTGTCTATTCAGATGAACATTTCAGATTACTTCTTAAAAATGAAAACTGATTAAAACATTCCGTATATTTATAAAACTGGTTGGAACTTTGTCACACAAACACAGAGCCAAAAGAGTGGGGAATTACAAGTTGGGCTTTGAAGACTGTCTTTGGATATCTTGTGATTTGACTGTGCAGTTAATCATGATACAGTAATGTCATAGAGAGCTTGGTAAATGCTGTGCCTGAGATGTTAAAGCTCTGTCCAGAAGCAAGCTGTCACCCTTGCAAACAGATCTAGCAGCCTGAAACAAGAAGGTAAATCTTCATGTTACCCATGAAGGAGTTGGAAAGGTTTTTCCCAAGCTAGGGAATTCTCGTCTGCTTACAGTAAATGAGAATATTTCTCTCACTCCTAATATTGTTTCGCTTCCTGACTTGAGATAAAATTTTGATATTACAAAAGAAAAAAAAATAGAGGGCTAGGATGGTTTTTTACAGAATTAATCCGAGTAGAAACTTAATAGCTTGTCCTAGTATTTTTATTTGAAATGCTAATCAGAATGAGCAAATATGCTTTTAAGAGACCTAAATCCATTTTTCTTTCTCTTTTATAGTTTTGAGCAAGGATTCCTGTTCTACATGGGGTGGAGGACATTTTTCAACCTTTGATAAGTACCAGTATGACTTCACTGGGACTTGCAACTACATCTTTGCAACCGTATGTGATGAGACCAGCCCAGACTTCAACATTCAGTTCCGTCGCGGGCTGGACAAAAAAATTGCAAGGATCATTATTGAGCTTGGACCTTCTGTTGTCATTGTTGAGAAAGGCAGCATTTCTATCAGGAGTGTTGGGTAAGAGTCTGCCATGAATGGGGAATGAAGAGTTTAGAGAAGGCAGGCAGTTACATAGCGGGTGCACTAAAGAGTGCTTTGTGTCAAAAATGAATTAACAAATTACTAAAGTTAACACGCCTAACTGGACTCTACTCCCATTGCTTCCCATCAAGCACTCACACTCTACAACATTCCCTTTACACGTTTCTCTTATCTTGACAGTTTTCTGTCATAATTCTTATATTAACAGGCCATAGAATCTCTTCAGGATAATCAACATTAGTTCTACCACACAAACTTCATTGTTACAAGTTCTTGAAACATATAATTATGCTCTAATAAAACCAAACCGAGTGAAAATGCCAAGTCCTGTGCAAACATTGTCAGTAGAAGAATCACTATGCAACTCATTTTCTGGTGATTCTTCTGTGAAACTGCTGACATGGATTTTCAATCAAGAGAAACTTTCATGCGTTTTGAAATGTCACAGCTAAAAAGGAAAAAAAATGCTGTTTCGTGTTGCTGCAATACTCAGACCGTGTGTGTATCATATCCAAAATAAGTAACTAATACCTGCATAATCTTGCTATGAGGTTGGTTTCTCCTCTCACCTTATTACAGTGTCATTCAGTTGCCTTACACCAGCAGTGGAATCCAAATAGCACCGTACGGACGCAACATCCGCCTGGTGGCCAAGCTGATGGAGATGGAACTGGTCGTCATGTGGAACAATGATGACTACCTCATGGTTAGTAAAATGTTCTCATAGAGCAGAAAAGAAAATTCTCACTGATTTACTGGAATGACAAGAACTCTTTGAACTTAATGGGTGCTTTTGCATGTATTTACTATTTTGATATTTATTCTTTTCCTGTTTGATCCATTCCTCTTGAAATAAACAACTTTGCATGTTACTTTCACTTGCAGCACTAAAGCCACCAGTGCTGAGATTTGTGGACACTTTCACACATTTTAATCTTTCCTCAGGGTATTCCAGCAGCTGCAATGTTTTGCTGAAGAGATGTTTAAGAGATGTTGTGTAGAATTTAATACTGTATGCCACAGTTTAGTCTTTTCTGCTGTGCTTCCGTGGGACCTCTTTTGGTTTCAAACATTAAGTGCTTCTACCAGTTTCTTTGTTTCCTTCCTTTTTCGGAATCTTTTCAGGTTTTCCCTCCAACATCCCCAATACATTTTCTCAGTGTGATCTGTGATATTATTGCCACAAAAGACACTGAATTCTAAATTGATACGTTTGCTAAAACAAAGAGAGTCATATATAATAAATTGTCAGGGAGATTTATCAGTATTACTATCATATATATAAGAGAAAATGCTACTGTGATGGGTTAATCTGACTCTACAAAGAATATAATTTTATTTCCTCTGATCTAAGATTTTCATAATAATTCATTGTTTGTAGCCAGTAATCCTACCATTTTAGTCTCCAGAGCAACAGAGAACTGAATACCCTTCTTCTGAAACAGATTTTCTTCCTGTAACCTTAAGTTTCTTAGAAGAAACCTAAAATTCATGGTCTGATAACAAAGATATTAGCAGGGATTCAGCATTATTTTCTTTTTTGTTTTCCTGGCTCCTTAGAATATTATCTCCCCTCAATTCCCTGTATGTGTCTTCAAATCTTATTCTTCTTTAAATGCTAATTTAAAAAAACTCAGTATTTGCCTGTTGGGAAAAGATGTCATTGCTTACAAAACTCTTCCTTCCAAAAAGTCACTGAAATTAATGAGAAGAATCACTTTTAATTGGGTGCTTGAACTGACTTTGTTTGAGAAAGGTAATGCTGTATAGATAATTTTACTTAGGGCGATCCTTTTAAATGTTTTGTTCTATTTTATTTTAGGTTTTGGCTGAAAAAAAATACATGGGGAAAACCTGTGGAATGTGTGGGAACTATGACGGCTATGAATTGAATGAATTTGTGCGTGAAGGTAAGAGACAAGGACATTTCAGATAGAAAGAGTTAAAGTGAGTCAAGGTGAAAATTGAATGCTGTGATAGCATTGCTGTGAGTAAAATCTGAGTTTTGCTACCTCACAGCCACAAGTAAACAAACCAATGCAGTCTTTTTTCCTGACAAGTTATAACCCTTCAATTTCCAGGTAAATTGCTGGATACATATAAATTTGCTGCATTACAAAAAATGGATGACCCATCAGAGATCTGCCTGTCTGAGGAGATACCAATTTCCACCATTCCTCACAAAAAATATGTAAGAAATATCTTCTTGGCTTCTCTGCAGCATAATTCCTAGGTGGGGGGACGGGGGGCAGGGGGCAAGATAGATAGAAATCAACAACAGAGAGGCAGTGGTTTCATAAAACTGATGTCCGTGAAAACAGGTGAAGTCAGCATCTGTATAGCATGAGATGAGAAAGAAAAGGAGTTCTTTGCATTAAAATACATTTTAATAAAAGCCCACAGGCGTTTTTAAGGCTAGATTTAAATCACTCATAAAAATCAACCAGCATTTAGCTCACAGCTTTGTGGAATTCCATGCAGGTCATCACAGGAAATTAATGGAAACCAGTGAAGCTTTAAGAACTTTTTATCTAACAGCTAGAGACCTGACACTATAAGCTGTATAGATTTGAAGATATTCACAATGCCTAAAACATATTGCCAGATAACAGCACTGATAACAGGGACAACCTCTATCAACTGCTATCCTTTACAGTTCTAAATTAAAAGAAAATCAGTGTTCCTGAGAACCTTTGAGACCTTATACTGTAGTAGGCATCATGGTAGGCAACACAAACGTGCAGGCAACAGAAATGCACCAAGTGTGTGCTCAAAGAGGAATGAATTTTGTGATCTTCACAGCTGGGATGTTTGTCCTGGAACTGAATTGCCGTGAGACAACACATTTCCTGTGTATAATGTTCTCAGCCATTTTTAGGGGGGTCGATGGCACAGAAAGTGACTTAATTTCAACATAATGAGAAGTGGAATTATTTCAATATATCAATTTCCTTCTATTGTACAATGGATTTATATTCCCTTCTGTCTGTGAATTTCTCACGCATTTTAAGTCAAATACACATTATTACACTGTAGGGAGAAAAGCAAACACGGCAACAAGAAAATCATAAATAGCAGTGTTATTCCATTGTGGTTTTCATATGAAGGAAACACCACCAGGAACAATTATCTTTCTCTTTTTTTTTAGGCCATGATCTGCTCTCAGCTACTTAATTTGGTGTCACCAACCTGCAGCGTGCCAAAGGATGGGTTTGTCATTCGTTGCCAGCTCGATATGCAGGACTGCAGTGAGCCAGGACAAAACAATTGCACTTGCTCTACACTGTCAGAGTATTCCAGGCAATGTGCTATGTCCCACCAAATGGTGTTCAACTGGAGAACTGAAAACTTCTGCTGTAAGTTCAAATGGTTTATTCATGAGAGACTGTGCTTAACTTTTCTGTGTCTTAAATGGAGGGATAACGATAAATAACTGGGATATAAAACGACTGATAAAAAAAAGTCCCTGCTGTCTTTAATCAAACAATTTTCTACAGAGAACAGTGGTCTTTGATAAAGCTATAAGAAGGAGAGCAGGGAAACCTCAAAGAAGAAGGAGGCTCAAAACATAGGTCCTGTGTCTAGATCAGTGACAATAAAACAGAGAAACATCCACCAAGTGAAAACTGTTTAATTTTTCAAACTTCTAACAGGAGGCTGTTTGCTTTTAGCACAGTTTTCTTATTATTGTACCTAGCAAATTAGCCAGTGAAGAGAGAGCACTTTTAAATAGCCCCTGAAGTCTTTGAAACTTTTTGCTAACAATTGCCATAGCTCCTTTTAGTCACAGATGATTTTCAGTAGTCCTTTCTCAGATGCTCAACCTTCTTATTTACAGTGACTGATTGGAAGTAAAACCTTGAAGAACTACAGAAAATCTGATTTGTGGTGCTTCATTAGGCTGCAATATGGCCTGTTTGCCATTCTTCAGGCTTCTGAAAAATGTTTCCAATAAGTAGGGCATGAAAAATGAAAAAAAGCCAGAGTGAATATGATGGTAACTGTGAATACTCAGATGATGAAATGAGTATTGAGGCAGGTTAAAAGAATGTTAGTGTCAGAAATCAGAAGGTCTTTTCCTTGCTAGGTAGTAGATGAAACATTCTTCTGTGTTTACACTTTAAAAATCTTAACACTCCCACTGTTTGTTGCAGCTGTGGGAAAATGTTCTGCGAACCAAATCTATGAGGAATGTGGTTCTCCGTGTATTAAAACCTGTTCCAACCCAGAGTACAGCTGTTCCAGTCACTGTACCTATGGCTGCTTTTGTCCAGAAGGTATCATTTCATCATACTCTTAATGGATCACACGAATGGTTTTTGCACGTATCCAGTCAAGTGGAATAGACTGCTTAATAATGAACTAGCTGTGCATTTCAGGGCATTGTGCTGCTTTCTCAGGTAACAGAATGTAACTGGAGTCTTGAGTAATCACAGTCCCCCAAAGACGGTTGGTCACTCTTTGCGAGAACAGAGCTGTGAAAACATTTTCCTCACAAGACCATGATTTGTGATGGGATAATGATATGCCATCTTCTTAAAGTTCTTCACTAAAATATACATTGATCGGGCACCAAGAAGAGGTAGCATACCTCAGAGGATTTCTGCAATATTATGGGCATTTTGTAAATTCCCTTTAAAATGATTCAAGATGAACTTGCTACAGAAATTGGGATTATTACTATCATTTGCATGTCAAAATAGGACAACTGACTGCACTTTCATGTGACAAAGTAGCCAAAAGCTTTTGTCACTTGTAAAGACTCAGTTTCATTTAATTAGGAGGAAATTTCCTGCGTGTTACATCTCCAGGTATGGGCACTGGCTGTGCAAGAATAGCATTCTCAAGCTAATTTCAGAAAGCATTCAAGCCATAATAACTGTAGTGCTAAGTGAGGATGGGGAAAAATATTTTGTTTATCTTCTTTGGCAGGAACTGTTCTTGATGATATCTCGAAGAATCGGACATGTGTTCACATTAGCCAGTGCCCGTGTACGCTGAATGGGAAAACATATGCTCCTGGTGAGACAATGAAAGCAGCTTGTAGGACCTGGTGAGTAGCAACAGGTACTTCCATGAGAGAATGAAGAGTACCTTTACCAAAAAATTGGAAAATTTTGCCTAACCTTTCAAAGGACAGCACCTTTCACGACTCGGGAAAGTTTACTGACAATCCAAACAAGAGTTCTGCAACTTTGAATTAAGATGAGCGAACTTCAACCGATACACATAGACAAAGAAAATCAAAGCATAGAAAGCATAAGGAGAAAAGTGAAAAAAATGACATGTTCCATTACTAGGAAGTAGCTGAGTTTTTAGAGCATGAAGAAAAGAATAACCTTACACAGAATTTCTTGTTTTCTGCAGTAAATGTGTGATGGGTCAGTGGAACTGCAAAGACTTGCCCTGCCCTGGAAGGTGTTCACTGGAAGGAGGCTCCTTTGTTACCACGTTTGATTCAAGGCCATATAGATTCCATGGGGTTTGCACTTACGTTCTTATGAAGGTAATTTCCTGCAGTCTAGGAACAGAAAATAACAAATGGATATATTTTAGTCTGTCTTTGGTTTCCTATTGGAACACAAACTGAGGACTTCGTAAGATACACATTTATTCTACAAATCATTGTTATACTGACTTAGGCTTTTTTTTTACTTCTCTTTCCTGTTTCCCTCCAGAGTTCCAGCCTGCCACACAATGGAACCCTCATGGCTGTGTATGAAAAGACTGGTTATTCTCATTCTGAGACATCCCTTAGTGCTATAATTTACCAATCTGCAAAGGTAGGTATTCCCTCCAAAGATTCCATCCAGTATTTCAGTCACTAGATTAGCAAAATAAGTGCTCAAAGTCATTGCTAGTAGCCTGAACTTAAAAATTGTGGGGGATAAATACTGAAGAAATGTTTCTGTTCATGTATACACAGTAAAGATCTCAGTTGCTACATCAACTCAGAAAGGTATTTTCAAAGTGAAAACTAAAAGCAGCATGTTATAACATGAGAAAATGCTTGAATTAATTTTTTTCTTTTACATAGATCATTGACAATATAGTTGCTTAATATAGAAATACCATCTGTAAAGATAATTACTTCTGGTTCCATATCCTCTTCTTACAGGACAAAATTGTGATTTCTCAGAATGATCTCCTTACTGATGATGATGAACTGAAGCGGCTGCCTTACAGATCAGGTAAAAAAAGGGGACTATAAGTTGTATCCAAATTACATTAAATGCCTGTTTTTACACAACCCAGCATCTTTTGCAATCTCTCAGTTGCTAATACCAGGGGTTTTAGAGAAAGGTTAAAGTCTTTCCTGCTGCATCTGTTTCTCTGTGGAGAGTTGTGTGTGGGAGAAGAGTTGTAGACAGAGTGCTGGAACACTTATATATGTGTTAAAATCGTTACCTTGCAGTATCACCAACCTCTATTTTTAAACGTGCTTGTTCCTTCAGGAGACATCACCGTTTTCAGACAGTCCTCCATGTACGTTCAAATGCATACAAACTTTGGGCTGGAACTTGTAGTTCAAACATCACCTGTGTTCCAGGCCCACGTGAAAGTTGGATCACAATTCAAAGGCAAAACGCTAGGTAAGTAAAAAAGTCCCCATGCAAAGGAGAAAATGTAGGGAGTATCATTTTGAAAACTTAGTATTCATCTTTTAGGAAATAAATTTTTTTTCTCAAAAAAACCCAACAGACCATGCACTGGAAAACTGATGTGCTAAGAACTGGGTTTTCACTAATTAACTTAAAACGAATCAAAGAAATTAGAGGTGTCACATTTTTCATACATAATACAATGCTGGTCTGTATTTCATGTATGCCTCTTTCAATATGTGCTTTACTGCACAATGAAGGAGCAACAAATAAGTCTGTGTGGTCTCTGCATCTTGGAGCACACAGTCCTTTGAATGTAGTGCACGACCACTAAACACAATGAGCCTAAGAATCTAAAAGCTTCTCAGCTGGTAATCACCAGATGGAGATGTTTATGTTTATTGCACAGCAACGTTAGCCACACAGGCATATTTTGCATTCTGGTTACGGGGAATTACAGAGAGGCTTTAGCTTTTACAAAAGCATATTTTGCATATTCTTTGTCATTATGCATTTAATATACATAAGAAAACATGCAACTGCAAAAGTGTTTCACGGTCTTTCTCTTTTAAATTATTTAAAACCACTTTTTTCTAAAGACAAAAACTCCTTTATGAATTTGTCATTGAATAGAAGCTGACACTCTTAACTTGAGGAGGCAGAGGCTCAGTGACTGTGTACATAATCAAGATTCTCTGGCTACTTGACCTGAGTATTCATTGACACTCTAAGTACAGCTTTTGACTCAATTTTCTCCCTGTTCTAGAATGAAACATAGGCCACTGTGCACACATGCTTTGATTTTCAGCCAGCTCTTGCATTTCTGATGTTATCAGGTTTGTGTGGCAATTACAATGGAGACACTACAGATGACTTCATGACTAGCATGGATATCACTGAAGGGACAGCCTCCCTGTTTGTAGATTCCTGGAGGGCAGGAAATTGCCATCCTGCCTTAGAGAGAGAGACTGACCCTTGCGCTTTGAGCCAACTAAACAGTAAGTAGGTGATGCTGTGGTAAACTGATCTTTCCAGCTGGCTTTGTCTGATATTTCCATAAGCCTCTACCAGGGAAATGAGAGAGCTGAACAGAAGCAGAGACTGAGAGGATTGAACATCACAAATCCTGTCGCCAAGACATTTCTGCTTTCTAGAATACATATCAAGTGAAAGCCTTTCAGAGCCTGTTCTAGAGATCTGAGATCGAGACGATGAATGAGAGGGGTTTGGTGATCTGTCTAGTGAAACTGCAGTGTCTGCAGTTGTCTTAGGCTTGCTCAGCAGTACTGTGACTGAAATCCAGGCTTTGCCTTCCCAGGTCTCTATTGCTATTGGTCTTCAAAAAAAAAATAGTGAAAAAGGAAAAAAAAAAAGCTCTACTGAGCTGCTGGTACAAGAACAGAGTCTGAAAGCTAACAAGCTGAGAAGTTGTCCTATTGTTCAATGCATCACTGCCAAAAGTTCACCTAAAATATCAAATCTTTTAAAAATTTCTTTTTCAATTTTTCCCCCTAACTTTCCCTTTTTAATGTTTATTATTTACTTTTATTAGAAATATCTGCTGAGACTCATTGCTCCATTCTTACCAAGAAGGGTACAGTGTTCGAGAAATGCCATGCTGTGGTGAACCCTATTCCTTTCTACAAGGTAGGAAGTTATGATGGGTGTTGTACAGAGGGAGCCCAAATATAAACCAGATTGGACTCATATACGGTGTCCCACGCATTGAATCAGCAATGCTGAGAAGCTTAGGAACAGGTGTGGTTTTGAAAATCATGTCTCCACCACACTGAAAGTCTCTTTGGTCACAGGCACCAGTCCCATCCCTGTGAATCAGAAAATATTTTTGCTCATGCTGCAGTTGTCCCTGACAACAACTTTAACTGGGCAAAGTATTGATTTTACCATGTGCATAATTGAGCTCAATGTATTTGCCAAGTTACACAAAACATTCTGAAAATTAAAACTGAGAAGCAGCAAGTAAACAAAGGCATTTTTTTAGGTACTAAGTATATTTCATATACATCAGCAATGCAGTTACTCAGATATTTTCCATCAGTTTTAGTTATGCAATGATATGTACCTTGTGTGACTTAGTTCTGCAATTCAGCATAGAATCATATTGGTTGGAAAAGATCTTGGAGATCATTGAGTCCAACCATAAATACAACAATGCCAAGTCCAGCACTAAACCACATCCCTAAATGTCACAACCACACATCTTTCAAATACCTCCAGGATTTACCACTTCCAAATGTCTGCTCCCCAGTAACAAAGTACTCTCCATGTGTTGGGTTTCAGAGATGTGTCTACCAAGCCTGTAATTATGAAGAGACCTTTCCTTATATTTGTTCTGCTCTGGGATCATATGCACGAGCATGCAGTTCCATGGGTTTAATCCTTGAGAACTGGAGAAGCAGTATGGACAACTGCAGTAAGTACCTGAACCAACTCTAACTGGTCTGCCATCAGATGAGGAATGAGGAAATAGTGATCAGAAAGAAGAGCAGAAACTGGGTAACAAACATCCAACTTTTGGTTACCCTTCTGGTGTCTGTCAGAACAGGACTGTTATTTCAAGACTATATGAAAAAGATTATTCATATGCTTTAAGGTGAGCACGTGGATGCTTCCAGGACTTGATAATTAAGGTACAAGATAGACAGAAAAATAAAGCTATCCTGTAAAATGAGAAAGAACTAGGGAAAACTGACTGCAGATTCATTTTATTATTTTGCGACTCAGTTATAGGCACAGGTTTCACAGTTACTCAAAAATACATTGATATTTCTGCTAAGCTTCCCTTTGCATCATTAAATTCCAAGATACACAAAGAAGCAGTAAGATATTTTACCTGCATGAAACTTCAGAACAGCTGTGTAGTTTGGTGTTAAGTCTTGGTCTGCAGTATGTTTTGCTAGAGCTCCACATCCACAGGAAGAGAAGCAACAGGAAGCATTAAGCATTGAAGCTGCTGACACGAAAGAAGCAGCACATTATGAGCACAAGGACATTATCTTTCACAAGGAAGAGGATCAGTAAATGAAGTTTAACATACACTCTTGTCTTGTTTTGTAGCCGTTACTTGCAGTGGCAATCAAACATTCAGCTACAACACTCAGGCATGTGACAGGACATGCTTGTCACTCTCCAACCGAGCCCTGGAATGCCATCCAACTGATATTCCTATTGAAGGTTGCCAGTGTCCTAAAGGAATGTACCTGAACCACAAGAATGAGTGTGTTCGTAAATCTCATTGTCCTTGCTACTTAGAAGACAGAAAGTACATCCTGCCTGACCAGTCCACAATGACTGGTGGGATCACCTGGTGAGTGTGTCAAGTTTAAAGGTGAACGAATTGAAAATGGAGGTGAGGGGTCTTCCTGTGTCTCTCGAGGGTTAACTGCAGTAAGCAGGCAAGCACCACACAGCCACTCACTCACTCCAGCTGGATCTGGAAGAGAATCAGAAGGACAACAGCAAGAAGCTTTATGGGTAGAGATGTAGACAGTTTACTAAATTTCTTTATTCATAATAAGCAAAAAGCTTATTTAATAAGCAAAGCAGCATGCACAAAGCTAAGTAAGGAATTGATTCAGAACTTCCCCTCAGCAGGCAGCCATTCAGACATTTCCAGGAAAGCATGAATTTCCCATGCATAATGGTTTGTTGGAAAGATGAGTGCTGTAACTCTGAACATCCTTCCTCCTTCCTTCTTTACCTGAGCTGTTACTGCTGAGCCTGATGTGGTACAGTATGGAATCTCTCTTTGGTCAGTGGGGTCAGCTGTCCTGGCTGTGTCCCCTGCCAGCTTTCACACTCTCAGCCTCCTCCCTGCCAGGACAACACGAGGAGCAAGAATGCTGGGACACTGTTCAGCAACAGCTAAAACAACATTGTTTTATCAACACTGTTTTGGTCACAAATCCAAAACATAGCATCACTGAGCTGCTACAAAGAAAATTAACTCCATTCCAGCCCAAACCAGTATAGTCTCCTTTATTTTTAACAGCATAAGTTTATTTTTCAAGACATCTTTTTTGCCCTTTTCTAGACTATAAATATTCTTAACTGAACAGAAAGCATTTAACTTACCTTAAGCTTGGAAATGTTACAGAGAAAAACAGAAAATAATAGTTAAGATCTGATTATTCCTACTAGGAGATTTTGTCAACAGCACTTAGCTGTATACAAACTTCTGGAATGACTCGATAGGCCATCCTCAAAGTGACAATTGCCTGCTAGTGATAATAGTGATAATAGCCTGCTATTCACTTTCCAAACTGATGTTACTGTATAATACAAAAAGTGAAGAGACAAGTTGACTCATATTCCACTTCAAAGGATGGGAAGGAGGTAGTAACATGAGTGAAAGATTTCTAATAAAACAATTGTGCAAAACATCAAAATTTCTTTCTTAGAAGAGATTTTCATTGATTTTTTTTTTTCTCCCTAGCTACTGTGTTAATGGGAGGCTAAGTTGCACAGGCAAACCTCAAAATCCTGCAGGTATGGGTCTGATACTGTTTACTTAGAAACATTTTTTTGTCCTCTATGTTGTAAAATTACTACTTCGCTGTTCTCTTCTATGTTAATTTCTCTTCAATGTTCATTTTTCTTCCTTTTTCCTAGAAAGCTGCAAAGCTCCTAAGAAATACATATCATGTTCTGACAGTTTAGAAAACAAGTATGGAGCTGCATGTGCCCCTACCTGTCAGATGCTGGCTACTGGAATTGAATGTGTGAGTTTCACAGCTCTGTGATATTTATCCTTTTGAGAGAGGTAGAATGTTCTAGTTGTTACTTAGAACTAGACGACATTCCTTCTAGTGTAATTAAAGGAATTATTTTATCTAACGTGATACAGTTAAATATCAGGCTGTGGACAAAAAAATTGTACATATATTTAAGAAGTGATTAAAGAAATTAATTGCATGAATTAATAAATTAAATTTTATTGAACGAATAGAATAAAAATCCATTAAGGATTCTTAACTACGTGGCTATCGCCTCTGGCTCAGGTACTCCATAAGCTGTGACTCCATGTCAGTGGAAATACAGAGTTTATGCTTCCTGTTCTATTTTTTCTCAACTCTCTGCTGCTGTTGATCACAGAATGCAGGAGACCTGGGCTAGGTGAACATCTGGGCTGTCCTGATAGGGTTTGCTGATACTAAGGAAACAGACTAGTTGGAAGAATTGCAATAAGTGTCCTTGATAAGAAGAATATTCTCTTGTACTCTTTCTGAAAGACTGGTAGTGATTGGAAGATAAATTTTTCAGAGTCTTCAGGTATGTTTAGCATCTCACACCACAAGTATATGCTACAGCTTCAGTGAAACTAGTTCAGTTGGCAGCACGTTAGCACAAGGAACATCACAAAACTAAAATCAAGCCAAAACAGAACTTAGCACAGGTTCACTCCTTACACCATTCACATCCAGGATAAAATGCATCTCACATTCTTTTCTTTTTGTTTTGCAATCTGTTGACCTTTCCCAGATACCCACAAAGTGTGAATCAGGCTGTGTCTGTGCTGATGGACTCTATGAAAATCTCGATGGCGAGTGTGTGCCAGCTGAGGAGTGTCCGTGTGAATATGGTGGCCTTGCTTATGGAAGAGGTGAACAAATCCAGACTGAATGTGAGATCTGGTAAGAATCACAGAGTTTTTCATTGCAGATCCTCTGTTTCACTGAAGTGTACAACCACATAAAAAGAAGTGTTGAACTGACAGGAGAGTAGGAAATGGCAACAGCTGTAAAGAAGAAATACCATGACAGAGTAAAGGGATTAAGAGAGAGAGGAGCTTAACATTTGACAATATATGTATAGATAAGAGTCATTGTACCAGCTTCAGGGATAATTTCTGTCTTATGTATATTCAGGAACAAAGGCATAAGGTAGGGCCTGTGACTGCAAATTATATAAAGTCAAGTATTATTAACAACTCTACTTAAATAAAGATGAAGGCCCAATCTTTCTTCTTTTCTGTAGATAAAAGCAACCACCCCCAAAAGATTCCCATCTCTGTAGCAGCATTCTCAAAGTACTTTATTCCCTTTCCAGTTACTAATCTATTATTAAAAAAATACCACCACTCCTCAAACTACACAGAGCAATGACTTCTGATCGCATTAAGAGCCAAAGTAAATGGGTTTCATATACTCTTTCTTTCATGGAAAAAAGCACAAAAATTATTTAAGGTTTCTTCTTTATTATGAATTCATTTTCTAGGCAGTCCATAAATTTTAGTTATGGTGGTTATATAAACTGTAACTTGGTCTCAGTGTACATAAGTCAATTAATTGGACATGTTATCGATAAAAGTGGATGTATATAAAAAGAAGTAGGTTAAGATGGCATTTCTTTGAAATCTGAGTGTGGCTTCTCTTCTCACTCCCAGCACTTGCACAAAAGGCAAATGGAAATGTGTTCAGAAAACAAGGTGTTCCTCCACCTGTAATCTGTATGGAGAAGGCCACATCACCACCTTTGATGGACAGCGTTTTGTGTTTGATGGCAACTGTGAATACATATTAGCTATGGTAACCTGCTTCCTCCTGGTTATTTCAGCAGCATCTCAGCATCAAGAAATAGCTGGATTTAAGTGACTAATGAAAATATACTAGGATGCATCAGCAAACAATACAGCACTTTGAATCTTTGTAAACACTTAATGAGTTTCTATATATTATGTTTATTTCTATACTTAGAATAAAAATATTTTACTTGTAAAAACCCATCTTTTTCATGCAATTATAACCAATTTTAGATTTTTTAATAATATGTTTAAATAGTCATTGTATTCTGTACCAGACAAATATGACTTTTAGGGAAGTTATGTCAGTTTGACCAGCAGAGCAGAGGTCATCACCTCCCAAAACAAACAGAATTAGTTGTGACATTTTAAGCATCCTGTGTTTTCTTATAGTTTTATGTTTTAACTTGGAAGACTTCAGGCACAGTGTCTATTGGGCTTTTGTGCTTCTTGTGGTTTGTTTTGGGTTTTTTTTAGGATGGCTGCAATGTTAACAGACCCGTTTCCTCTTTCAAAATTGTTACTGAGAATGTCATCTGTGGGAAATCAGGAGTTACGTGCTCCAGATCCATCAGCATTTACCTTGGGGTAAGCTCTTCTTTCTGCCATTATCCAGCTGAATAGATTTTAAGACCAGGTTTTCTTCATTTTTGGAAGCTTTGGCTGTATCTTAGAAGAGATGGTCTTCTAAGTGAAATGATGTGCTAAAACTAGAGCCTTGGCTTTAGTAGAAAATGCCATAGTTGTTTGTTTGGGTTTTTTTAATTCTCATGTTGTGTTTCATTCTCCAAGACCCTTGCCTATGTCGAAGCCAGGAAATTTTGAAGCTTACTCCGCAGTGAATTGCTCCATCAAAAGATACTGATTTCCTTCTGTAGTATCACAGCATCTGAACTTCAGCAAGGAAAATACTGAAACTTGATAAGTTATAACTTTCAGATAAATTTTCTTCTAGAATCTGACAATCATACTGAGAGATGAAACTTTCGCTATTTCTGGGGAAAATCCTGGTGTACGATACAAAGTGAAGAAGAACGCCCTTCACCTGATGTTTGATATCATTATCCCAGGAAAATACAACATGACCCTTATTTGGAATAAGCACATGAACTTCTTCATCAAGATCTCCAGAGAAACACAGGTATTTGCAGAATAACTTCCTCAGTAACGTGTCCTTCACTTCAGTGAAGTGTTCAGTCCAGATTGAACTGCACATTTGATCACAGTTGCCTTGAATCTCTGTGGTGGCAAAGGTTTTCCAGAAATGCTACCAGCAATTCATTTTTATCATTATTTCCAAAACAGCAGAGGTCTTCACAAGAGGCTGACTTTTATGGGATTTCTGTAGTACATTCAGGAAATTTTTGAGCTAAGTGTTTGTAATTTATGCAACCGCATGTTTGAATTTGATCTCTAAATGACGACAGTTTACAGTTTAGAGGAGAAACCCATGCACAAGACACCAAGAATGTACAAGAGAGTATTTGCAGATGACATTCACTCCTAAAGCACAGGAAACTGTCAGTAATCAACAGGGAAGGTGAGAATTGTAACTTGCTGAACTGATATTGGTGCTTTCATTGAATCTAGGAAACGATCTGTGGTTTGTGTGGGAACTATAATGGCAACATGAAGGATGACTTTGAAACTCGAAGCAAGTACGTGGCATCAAACGAGTTGGAATTTGTCAACTCTTGGAAAGAGAATCCTCTCTGTGGGGATGTGTACTTTGTGGTGGACCCGTGTAGCAAGAACCCTTATCGTAAAGCATGGGCAGAAAAGACATGTTCCATCATCAACGGCCATGTTTTTTCTGCCTGTCACAATAAGGTAAGAATTTATTTGCTCTTCTTTTTATTTATAGGCATAATCTGTATTCTCCCAAATGCTCATACTCCAACAGCTGAGTTTCTGTTCGCCAAAATGTTTCAATAACTACATTTAAAATTTTCTATGGCTCACATTTATGTTAATTTTCTTTTTTTTTTCATTTGCACTTCACCAGCCCTTTTGTAAACACAAAAGCTAAGTATGGTATTAACTGATCAGTTAAAACTACAAGAGCGAAAAAAGAATGAAGACTTAAAAATCAGGAATTAGTCTGTTGGCGGTGCCTGATACTGATCAATGCATTTTCAGGTGATGAAAACCAGTGAGAAATGTGGATAATGCTGCAGTGGTTACGCATGTACATAGAGTATAATACGCACAAAATAATCTTGGAAAATGAATCCCTTCCTTTTGCCATGCAGGTGAATCGGATGCCCTACTACGAGGCCTGTGTCCGAGACTCCTGTGGGTGTGACATTGGAGGGGACTGTCAATGCCTGTGTGATGCCATCGCGGTCTATGCCATGGCATGCTTGGAAAAAGGCATCTGCATTGACTGGAGGACCCCCGAGTTCTGTCGTAAGTTTCTTTAAGCTCTCCTTAAACAGGTTTAGGAGATTGTTATTGTCAGTATATTCATTTGGCAATGTAGGAAACTTACTAAGAACCACCTCAAAGTTTGCATTTTCTCTGTGGGCAAAGAGTTGACCTCAGTCAGCTGGATTTTGAGATCTGTACTTTTCTGCTAATTAACCAAAAGAGTTTAACTCTTTTTACCGTGGAGTAATGAGAGAGAAAATAATGTGGTCACAGAAAGCAGACTGTTTCTTCTGCTATCACTGTATAATGCACTGTGAGTTTGCCAGCAGAGAAAATATGAAATTGTAAAAAAAAGTTTCATTTGAGCAATGAACTCACCTTCTGTGTGGATGTCAAGGGAATGAAGACAGCTGTGTTGGCTGGAACACTGTAAAACAGGAAAAAGACATCAAGGTGTTCCAGAACAGCGCATATAGAGGAAAAAAAAGAGGATGAACGTGCTATAAATCAACGTTAGAGTTGTCATCTTTGATGGTTTTGTTTCCACATTTCAATATATTGTGCATTAAAAGTTGTGAAAATGCCCGCATACTGTATTTGCAAAAAAGAAACTGACTTCCCTGAGTTAAAATATAAATTTACATTAGAAGCTAATCACTTCAGTGAAGTTTTTTTTTATTCCAACTGTTAATTAATTATGTCCTCCTTCTAGTACTTTGAAAATAGCATGCCATTAATTTGAAAAAAAAAAATCTGACTTGTCTCTTGCTTTTCCCTTTTTTAGCTGTCTATTGTGAGTATTACAATTCTCATAAAACAACAGGAATTGATGATGCTTTTTCCCATGGCTACAACGATGACAAATGCACCTGGCACTACAGGCCTTGTAACTGTCCAAATCAAAACTACAAATATGTCAATATTGAAGGTAATAATCTCTACTACTGTAAACCAGGAAACAGGAACATAATTATTATTTTCAATGCTGGTTTTTTAAATCAGTCATACCACAGTTGAACAATGGTAATCTAATGGATGTTATCTTTGGAGAAGTTTTGCTGATCTTTCCTTTACCAGTAGCGTTTTAAATATATAATCAACTCAGTAGCTGTACTACATTTAGCTTTATGTCAGTCTGTCTGGAAGAGAAATACTGACTTGCACCAAATCAAAAGAATACACTGTACTTAGGAAAGAAAACATGTGGGGAGAGCAATTAATATTTTTATTAAACAAATGGATATAGCTGGAGAAACGAAACAAATTCCTACACAGACAAAACCTCCTTCTGAGGATGATGTTAGAAATACTCACCTGAACAGATGATGTTGCAATCGATATTATTTTTTAATAACAGAAATATAATTTATTCAGTTATAAGTAGTATAAATTAATTGCCTTTCTCTGAGAAATGTAAAACAAACTTCTCTTCCCCTTTCTTCAGGTTGTTACAACTGCTCTCATGATGAATACTTTGACCATGAGGAGGAAAGGTGCATGCCATGTGGTAAGCAGCATTTCTTTTTCTACAGTAACTTGAAAACCATACTACAACATTTGCACAGACTCACAGAAGATATTTTTCTAGTACCTCTCCATAAATGAGTGTTCATCTAAACATAACTTCCTTTCAAAATAATCCCATTGCTACACTGCTTGTAAAATAAAGGAATGAAAAAAAAAAATTAGAAGTAGGATTAGGGTAGGCAATGCGATAATACAGAACCTGGATGAACCTGACTGGTTTTAGTTAGCAACATGAGAAGTTATGTTCCTTGTAAATGTGTAAATGTGAGTACTTCTCAAAAGGTGGGTCTTCCTGAAAGTGTGTTGGTGCTCTAATCTGTGTGAGGCACAGCCCCAGCGGAGCTGTGAGTCTCTGAGGTATTCAACACATTTCACAGAAAAAGAGAAAGTGTAGAGGAGCAAATGAAGCTACTGGACACAGTAAATATCTTTTTAGAGATTTTTTTTTAATTAACTGGAGGTTTTTTACCATATGGTTTATTTCCATGAAAACCTATCTTATTCAGTAATGTTTTGGATAGACTCTAGCTGGACAGTTTGGATTTTCATGCAGATGTAAAAAAAACCTTAAGAATAATTTTTCTCATATTACAAAATTCTAACTTTTGTAACCAGGATCTCAGCTAGTGATCTCCTTTACATACAAAATCATGTTCCACTATCCCTGAAAACTGAGGTGTCATAAGGAAGATAGCAAAAACTTACTAGTGGTCATTATTATTATGAGGTGTATTGACTTCTTTGTGATTAAGTCCTTTGATGTGAACTTTACCACTGAAATATCTAAGTTTAAACACTTTCAGGAATGCCTCAGTAATTAACACAATTCTTGGAATCCAGTCTGAGATTTGCCTTATTTGGGATATTTCAATATGCTTTTATTCACAAATTTAACCTGTTTTGCCTTTATGGAACAGGACAAGCAAACGTTACCACCACACCTGAACCATCTTCACCTTCACCAGGTTAGTTTACGTAGCTGACCAAACTAGTACTTATACACTGCTATTATGTCCTGATAAGAGTTTATGAAATCAGTAATGTCCTTTTCTGTGTGATAGAGTAGCATTACCGGTTTCCCATGCATAAGGTGAAATGATGAAAAATACCCTGGTACCATAATATCCTTGGCCAGCAGGTCGGGGGAGGGCACTGTGCCCCTCTACTCTGATGAGAGCCCACCTGGAATGCTGTGTCCAGCTCTGCAGTCCTGAGTTCAAGAAAGACAGAGGAGGGTCACAAAAATGACCAGAGAGCTGGAACACCTCTCCTATGAGGAAAGGCTGAGATCTGGGGTTGTTCAGCCTGGGGAGGAGAAGGCTCCATAGAGACCTCATTGTGGCCTTTCAATACTTGAATGAGGTTTATAAGAAAGATGGGGACAGACTTTTTAGTGGGGCCTGTTTTGATGAGACAAAGTAAATGGTTTTAAACCAGAAGAGAGTAGATTCAGACTAGATATAAGGAAGAAATTGTTTATGATGAGGGTGGTAAAACACTGGAAGATGTTGCCCAGAGAGGCTGTTGAATCCCCTTACTTGGAAGCATTCAAGTCAGGCTGGACAGGCCTTTGAGCAACCTGATCTAGCTGAAGATATCCCTGCTCATTGCAGAGGGAGTGGACTTGATTATCCTTAATGGTCTCTGCCAACCCAAGCCATTCTATGATTCCATGATGAAAAAGATGCCACAGAAATTTTATCCCAGTCTTGGTAGTGACTGGCCATATAACACTTCAACAACTGAAGAAAGTCTTGATGGAAATGTATGACTGACTACACCAAATCCCTATCGCCTGATACAGGAAAGGAATCTATATGTGCTGATCTTAAATCTGTTAGAAATTCCATTTATTTCCCTGAAGATAGATGGTATTGGAAAACTTTACACTGTGGGCTGCGTGAATAATAAAATTAAGGATACTATTGGAAATAGTATTCCAGAATGGAATAGTGTTCCATCTCTGCTGATATGCACAAATATTTGTGCCAAATTCACTTTAAAGTGAATAAATAGGTATAAAGCATCTCCAAGAATACCTGTTTAATGTATTCACTGCACATAATAGCAGAGGAAGCAATGGATAACTGCTCTTAAAGGTTTCATCTAAAAGGTAATGGGGTTTTAATAGTAGCTACTGCTTATAGCTATAAAAACAGTGTTTTTACTTAAAAAGAACTTCAATTTATATAGGTATGCTATCAACAGATTATCGAGGACTATTTCTTATCCTTTGGTTTTGATTTTTTCTCTTAGTAACAACAGTGCAGCCTAAAGTAACAAGGAGCTCTACCGCAAGCACCCTGCCAACAGTGCCTAGTACTTCTTCTGCAACAGCTGTATCAACTGAGACTACAAATCCAACAATAACTGCAAAAATTACGGTTCCAAGAACTTCACCCTCACAACCTCTTGTCACAATAAAGTCAACAACTGGTAGGTTTTTAGTGTTGTTGTCTAAAATAAATTAAGGTAGACTTGCTCTATACCTGTGTAAATAGTTGAGATACCACTCCTAGGAATGCATTTCAAATTCATACAACGTCCAAGCATTAGACTCCAAATCATGAAGCAGGCAAAGCAGGCTTCCAGAAAGGAGTTTGTAAACCAGACACGTTCAAAAGTGTAGATCGAAAGTGCACGAAAAGATAAAGGATATAGGCATTAGGTTAAAAACACAACCAAAAGTCACTTGTGTGAGTCATCTGAGAAACTCAATTAGAAGTTCTAGAAGCAGTGAGCCAGCCCAGCTCCACTTGGGTTTATTAGCTCAGCTTCAGCCTCTTTTCCACTGGTTCATTTATGGAGTTCAAGGAGCACCCAGTCTATTGACTCTGAATAATGTAAGCAAGCCCCAAAGCAGAGTCACACAGGTATCAGTGCAGCAGCTTTGTCTAGGCTTCTGAAGTCCTGCTCTCTGGAGGGTGACTCTGCCAACATAAATTACTTTCTGATTCTATGGCTCATGGAGCCTCATTTAGCCTCACACCAACACGCACTTCAGCTAATAAACCATCTTGGACCTTGGCTGTCAGGGAAAGCAGAGTTAAAAATAGGTCCCAAAGGAGTCAAAACACACGAAGCTGAGATTGTGACATGATATGTACACTGGGACAAGGAAAGTCTATAGTATGATGTTATTTAGCTTTTCAGTACATATTACAGAAAGCTGCAACTGTGGCTGATTTGGAATATAATGAAAGCCAATGGACAAAGCCCATATAGACTTTAGCCAAAGTGACAACAAAGCTAACTTCTTAGAAAAAATTATATTAAACAAATCTAATACAGGAAAATACAGAAAATGAGAACAAAAACAGACATGAGGCAACAGAAAACAAAGTACAGAAATATTTGGTAAGCTTATGAGAACGTGAATACAACGGTCATATTGAAAATATTCAAAAAATAAAGGTGAAAAATGATCTCTAAACTATAGGTATATTTTTATAATTTATCTGGTTTTAATTATTCTATGAATTGGTTACATTATATTTTTTACCTTTACTCCAAAAGAACATACAACATCAATTGTTACCACACCAAATATGACTACAACCATCACTACCCCTTCCATAACTACCTCAATGAAAAGAACCGTGGCCACTACACCAAAGTCTGTTCCCTCATCACCTTCTGCCTCATCAACTGCTGCTTCAACAGAGACGGAACAAGCAGAGCTCACCTCACCACCCTTCAAGACCACCACCAAAAAGGAAACGGCAACCTCCTCAATACCTACTCAAACTACAACTCAGAGCACAACTTTCAGCCAGCCTGAACTAAGAACAGCAGGTAAATAGCACTTTTTTATATCTGTCAGGTGAAGCCATCACTCACAAGACATATATCAATATTCTCCTTATAAAAAACCCAAAAAGTCTTACTAGTGGTCTTAACATTGCAAATAGACAGGAAAGGACATGGATAAGTGTAATTAAAATGGAAATTTGTCTTGCCAACAGAGCAAGCATGTGACATCCAAATATGATGTTAAAGCTAACATTTCTCTTCCATCACTTTCTCCACATTTAGACAAAATCTCTCTATGCTGCAAAGCAAATTCTTGAAAACTCACAGACCATAGAATACGTATTCCCCCTAGCCATTGTAACAAATACTCCACCCAAAAAATATTAACCTTTTTGAATGTCTGACACGCAATATACAAACAAGGATGGTCTCCTCTGAGGCTGTAGGGCAACATGAATTACTAGGTTAGCAACTGACAGCATAGGCTGGGACAGTGTGTGGTGGGAAGTCTGCTGTAGTGGGAGGGCAGCTGTACACTCTTTCCCAAATCCAGGTCTCTCCCACGAAGTACTGTTGGGGTGCATACATCTGGGTCTTCTTGTGCAAGCAATTACAGCTTCCTCTAGGAACCTTACCAGCTCCCAACCATTACTAATATTCATCCTTACTTCACAGAGAGTGAGGGAACCGAAGCAACCACTCTGCACTACCCAGAAGGTGAGTAAAAGAGAGTAGAGAGATGCCCTTGGCCTAAGGCTCTGCTTCACTTTACCCCAGCTTTTCCAGATGATGGTCTTGCTCAGTCTGGAATACCTGAGAGGGGAAATGTGCATCCAACGAGGCTCTTCTTTCCTCAGGAGCTTCAGAAAAAGGCAGGGAGTGTTAAATTGTCAGAGGGTACCCTTCAGACCCAGTTTTTGTTCCATGTTTTTTGAGGGGGAGCCACTGGCCCACTTCTCCCTCTTGTCCAGTAAGACTCAGTGGGGTCTACTTCTGCCTTTGTAACCCCTAGGGTGATGCCCTGGGGCTTCTGCCTGGGAATTTCCTACCTCCTTTGCCTGCCCCTCTTGCCCTGCCACCCTCAATCAACTTGTGCTTTTCTCTCTGTAGTTGTCACCCACATAAGAACAACATTGACACAGCCTGTGCAGCACCTCGTCACACAGACACAGGCCACCCCTGCCACATCCACCAGCAGCACCTCTGTCCCGAGAGAGACCAGCCCTGCCACCAGCCCAGGAGTTCCACTGACAAGGACATTTCCAAGCTCCAGCTCTTTGCCTGTCACCTCAGCCTCATCTGCTTCTTCCCTCTCCTCGACCCAGCTGGGAACGTCACACCCTGGTAAGGCCCCCTCCTGCCCTTCCTGCTGCTCTGCCTGCTTCTTCCAGCTCCCACCCTTCTCTCCTAAGCAGCACATCCCACAAAGGCCTCAGTTTTGCTACTCATTCTCAATTCCCCCTGCCATTGCCATGGGACGCAGGCAGGTCCTAGGACTGACCCACACATGACCATGTGTTCTTCCTCCTCCCTGCAACTTCAGGGCTTTGGCTCTGGGGCAGGGGCCTCTGTCAGGGTACAGGCATCCATGAGCTCCTGCCCTACAGCTACCGATCAGACACAAGCTAACGCACCTCCCTCTTCTTACCGTGCTGCCCTGAGAATGCACAGTGGGGCAGGGGGGAAGAAAAGGCAAGGAAACTGGAAACACATCTCCAGTTTACAGCTCAGGACAGTTTTAAGTGAAAGGCATAACCCAAGGCATCATCTCCAGCCAAAGGAAGCATAGGCCCTGGCACACCCATGAAAAGTGCAGTTCAACGAATATGACCTCACTGACCAATGCTGACCCTGAATGCAAGAGTGACCAGTGGAGGGTGGGCAAGAAAGTGTCCACTCAACTCCCCGCTAAAGTTCTTTCAATTAGACCAACATGCCAGAGTTGTCTTAGTGTTGATCCTTCTTTGTGGAGATGCCACAACATGCTTTGCCAAGAATCCTTCCCAAGACTCAACCATTCTTTTCTCTCATCCATTTCTTTGTAGCAAGGGAGCCAACCAGAGCTAAGACACCAACTACTAAAGTAGTAACAGGTGAGTGCTCTGGTCATGAAAGAGATAAGTCATCCCTGTCCAATGCATTCATATCCCTTCAGTAGCCACGGCTCTTGCATGGATCCCTCCCAGCAGAGTCTGCAGCAGGCCAGTTTTAAACTACCAGTAAACAACTGATACCTCTTCCCCACTCAGCAGTTCCAGGAAGAAGGAGATGAGATAAATTGCTAGAGGTCAGTCTTCAAAATGGTCAACAGCACGCACTTATGAAAGAGAAGCAGGACAAAATGGAACGTAGTTAGGATAATGGACACTTTTATTAACTGAAAAAAAACCCAAAAACCAACCAAATTTAGTGGGACCTAGGCCTCCGATCCTGGCCTGTAACTGAGCACAAAGCCTCCGAAACAGAAGCCAGTATCACCCAACTTCCTGTAAGCCTGCAACATACAACTGACCTGTGCTTTCCTTCTGGCAGCCTTCACCCATAAAATGTTGACCATGCCACACGTTGTGACACCTGTGAGCACGCACAAGACCACGGCCACCACCTCCATCAGCAGCACCTCCAAGACCTCTGTCTCCACAGAAATCCCTCTGGAGACAGCATCTCCACA
>VZTA01004106.1:0-54997 GCA_013398855.1 Mohoua ochrocephala
CAAATACCCAGTGTCAGGAGGGTTTGTGGGCTCTGTAAAAGGCAGCAGAGCTGATTTAGGTGCTATGTGTGCATGTCCTGGAGCAGAGGACAGGCAGGAAAACACGGAGCAAACTGAATTTAGGAATGGGGCATCCTGACTGGGAGATCCCAGTGAGGGTCAGGACTGTTCCATCTCTGGGCTTCTTGGAACCTGGAGAAAGTTTCTGAGCCAGGAGCTGCAGAATTACGAATGAAGTGTTTTAGTGGAGGCACAGTCAGCTGTGCATGTCTTTGAAGGGAAGATGAATTGTCCAGGACACATTAAGCTACCCCATTTTTCAGTAGGAGCTATGAATCAAAAATGTCACCACTTTTTGGGGTGCAAAGTGAGATTTTTCCCTACCTTTCTGTCACAATTTGAGGCTGTCCTCCCCTGGGTACACTGTATGTGAAACCACACCAGCTATGTTGGAGAGATGAACTAGGGATTTCCTAATTTATCATAAACCCCAAATCATTGACCATGTGTTTCACATATGGCAAAAGCATTTCCAGAGATTTAGTGGTTAATTATTTCGTGTAAAAATTTAAAAGACACAGGTGAAATTCATGGAGAGCTATTGCATCAAAGAAGTGAACAGTAGATATTGCACTCTATATCTGAAGTGTGTTCTATCTTTATTTCGGTGTTCTGAACAATATAGCCCTCAATTTATTGTTTTGTTTGTTGTTTTTGTTTGTGAATTTTCTATTAACTGAATTCTGTCACATTGACAAATGACTGGAATTTTGCTGGGCCAGTTTTCCATCTTTTTAACCGATGCAGGGTGTGACTGGTTTTCCTTGTCCACCTTCACTCTAAGCATGGATTTGGGCAGTAACTCATTTTATCTTGTTTCTGAATTCCCTTTTAATGTGGCTGGAGATGGGGACTCTTTTGGGGCAGCTGGTTCCTCAGACTGCTTTCAGCACTGTGCTATTGCCAGAGCCAGGGTTTTTTGTTGTCCTTTTGCTTTCTTTTTCAAACTTCTCACTGTTCCCAGAAACGTAAACTTGCATTTTTTTTCAAGGGCAACATGACAAGAAGACCACAAATAAAGCTTAGCAAAGGAAGCTCTTCAATGCAGAGAATACATCAGCTCATGATGGAATGTGCTTTGAAAAATTCATAAAACTATTCCTGCTGCTTTTGTTAACATCCTTGCAACACACATTGTGTGTTTTTAACCTGATCTTCTCACATGCTCTGGTATGTGAGGAGCAGTCAGTGCTCTTTTTTTTGTAAAGCTCTTCCTTACTGAAAGGAAAGGGAGAATGTTTTGGCTTTTGTCTGATTAAAAACAATCAAAGAGAGGGAGAAGCAGCCTTAAATACCCTGTTTCACTTTAATGTGGATAACTGCAGGAGCCCTGGGCTGCACCACTGCCCAGTCTTGTAGCACCAGCTCAGTTTTGTACAGCTTTACCTTTAGTGAGTATTTATATAAAATACACCCCTGGATGAAGGCAGCCACCTCTGCTGAGCCTCGGGGGCACCGCCACAAATCTTCTGGCAGAATCTTGCTGGTGCCAACTTCTGTCCCAGCAGATGATGAGAGAATTCACCCAGTGTGCACCAGGATCCTGCTGCTGCTCGAGGCTTTGAGATGCAGTGGCACTCACAGAACCTGGAGCCCACAGTTGGATATGCAAATCCCTGTGACTGGTACGCTGGGATTCCGTTTTTCTTCTTCTTTGAAATGGAAAGTTGCTTTTACCTTAAATGGTATTTCTTTACTCAAAACCTCCCCAGTTTCTGAATGCCTAAGTGCATCACGGAGTGACATTTTTGCTTCAGTGAGATGGAAGGAGTCTTTCCTCAAACTTGGGGCATTACTGGCCTGTATGAAAATTTCCTTTATTCTTAGCATTTTAATGCAAGAACTAAGAAAAGAGACACTTCTGAGCATTTCCCCTTTTTTGTTAAAATTAGATGTTCAAATACTTCTGAGGATTTCAGTTAAATAAACCATTATTATTGTATTTCCCTTCCATATTCACCTTTTAATTGGACATAAGCAACATGTTCATACAAGAAATATTCTCATATATAATCATACCTTATTTTAGTAAGAGCATATTCAAGAGAATATTTATTTTTTATCACTGCTTCTACCACTTTAAAGTCTGTAAATCCATCAGGTATTTGGAATATCCAACTTGTTTTTCTGTCTTTTAGTATCCTAGTGGCACAACTAAATAGCCAGCAGATGTTCATTTGCACCTTGAGGTGAAGAAGGATGCAGAGCCAGAGAGGTAAGAGCCAGGAACTCAGCCCTGTGCTTGGATTCCACTGGCTCGTGCAGAGAACTGCTGAGCCTCACAGTTGTTATTCCATCAGAAAAAGGGGGTTTTCCTTCACAGCTTTGCCCTGCTCCGTGTGTTTTTTACACATTGTTCTCTCGACTGCTGTACCTCTTACAAACAAACACTGAGGGCTAAAAATACAGGTTGGCAATTAAAGAATTAAAAGTGTGGTTTACAGATTCTTTCTAAGTCTTTCTCCCCCTATGTCTGAAAGCTTTTTTGTACCAGAGCCAGGTTTGGAACAGCTCAGTCGCCCATTAGGAGTAACGAGTACAGAAATCTGAAAGTGGCAAAGCTCTGAATAGATTGCAGCAGGTCAGACTGGCTGGGCCTGGAACCATTCTGCACAACTGTGGGGCCACGTCTGCCTCATCCCAGAGCAACCAGACTCGGGCACAGCTTCTCTGGGAAGCAGGAGGAAAAAAAAAAGATTTACTAAAGATGGCTCATGAAGTTCTGTGCCCTTGGAAATGAATAGCTTTTTTTTTTTTTTCCCCTGATATTTTTTTCTTTAGTTGTGGTTAGTGTTTGGAACAGTAATTTCTCTCTCCAAAAGATTGGGACATTAAATATATCTATAGATATATGTTTAGTAATATAGCAAACCCATGTATTTGTAAGCTCTCAGCAATAAGGCACGATGTGACATCTACCAGAGGAAGTCTTTGCACTGGAAGGAGAAAGTTGAAGAACAAGAGCATCTCCTCAAATCTAATGGTTTTTGCCAGGCATGAGCTGGAAATTGAATTTTGGCTTCATAGCTGAAGTGGCTTTGGGATAAAAATCTTTCAATCTTCCGTTGAGAAAATTGGCCCACCAAAATCTCCCTGTCAAAGTCCTTCCCCTCCCCTCCAAGAGTGTGATAAATGTTCTAAGTTAAGGGCCTCAAATGGTTTTTGCAAAGTCTCATAAATGTTCCATATGTCACTTTCTCTAAAATTATAATCTATTATCTCACTCAAGTGGAATAATAATGCATTGAAAAAACCGAATTTATCCCAGGTGCCCCAGCAGGTTGATTCTTCATTACGTGTTAATTGTTAATGGCAATTTTCCATGGAGCATCTGCCAGTTCTAGTGAGCAGAGCTCCCAGAAATGATATATTAATTTTAAGCATAGACACTAACAGTAGATAAAAAGCTTTGGGGTTTTTTAAAAATCTTTCTTTACTTTGTGTACATAAACTAGCTAGACATAGTTATCATTTTAAGCAAGAGTGCAAAATAATTTATAGAACAGCGTAAAAATAGTATTTTATGGAAGGTCTGAGCAGAATGGTTTTATTTCTGCAGTACTAAGCCTTCACTGTGCTAAGGGTAAGGCAAAGACAAGCATCAGCTGAGACACTGTGGGAGTATGTTTCCATCTGTGTGTACTACAATAGCAATATAACAGCACCATAATACAGCATGCAGGCTTAGGAATAAAACAAAGTTCAATTGGTGTTGAGGATATGATGCAATTCAGTATTTCAGTTTTTGTTTTAAGGTAAATGGACCGGTGGAAAAAAAGTTAAAGGTAAAAATTTGAATTGTCTTCAGTTTTTTGAGCTGTGCTCTTCAGCACCTTCCACGCCGTGGATTCAAACAAACTTGGTTCAGGTGACTGCAGGTGTGTCTCCAAGTTGTCCCATGAATTTAAATTGTAAATTAGTGTATATTTTATAAATTCATGAATGGATGATAATAACTTATAATTGCTTTGAGGACATAAAAATAATTGATGTTTGCTACATTCCTGAGTCCTTTTGGGATCTGTCTTTGGACTCTGTCTAGATTAGGATTGCTCAAGTTCTTCATGCTGTCACAACTGAGTGTGTCTTTGGCTGTGTGTTAATTCCATCTCATTTAAGATGATTTGAGTGTGTGGGGGGGAGGAAACAGTGGCCCAGTTTGGCCTGGTCTGTAAAGTTTCATGGCCAAAATCCCAGCAGGTCAAGGCATGAGCTTTGTGAGTGTCTGCTGCCCTTGGCAGGAAAGTTCGTGCTAGAGGAGAAGTTGGTGTCTGAAGCAGTTTCAGGCTAAAGCTGTCGTTTGTATCTGAAGGTTGTTTCCATATTGAAAAGACTCTACTAAGAGTGTGTTAGCAAATCTACATCTTCTTTTCATTCTCTGATTGAAAAATGCTGCACCTCTATTAAACAAGGACCTTGTAGCAGGTGGATTTACAGTGCATATTAAAGGGGTTTTTCAGTGATGTCCAACCCATTACCCAGGTAAGGAACTAGAGAAACAGTGGGTTCAGGACTGGAATTCCAGTGTTGTGCTGACTGCTTTCCAAACACGTGGAAACAAACATTATTTACCTGATTGTCTTCAGTCTAACGAGGCAAAGCAAGCAGCAGGTGGGAAATGTGGCCCTGAGGGGGACAGGGAGAAACGTGGTGACCACTTGTGTTGAGGGGAGCATCCAGTGAGTGGCTGCTGCCAACAGCAAAGGCTCAGGTGCTGATTTATTTGTCCCCCACCTTTGAAATCTGAGCCATTGAGCAGACACAGGTGAGGGCCCCAGAGGAGAACAGCTTTAGGGGCAGCACTGAGCAGGGTTGGTATCTGACAGGGTGTCTGAAAACCTGGCAATAGGCACTGATGGGCAGCAGTGTTTCTGTCTCAGTTCTTTTGCAGAATTAATTATAAGTGGAGGAAAACAAACCAATTTAAATACTTGTAAAAAAATTAAATTAGTGATTTCTTTTTATGTGTAATCTGACACGTTTGTCTGTGTGTAAAGGTGCCTAAAATAAAATTTAACTAAGTTTTTTAGAAGTAACTTGAAGAGGCTCCTGATGGAAAGATTACAATGGTGTTACTTGATAAATGTTTCAATGACAACATCAGGAATTGAATTAGAATATGTTGTACTTTCCAGTACTATATTTCTTACACATTTTTCATGTTCATTATCAACTTCTGCTGTGCACCTTGTTTCTATTGTAGAATTTATAAGCAAGCTTTGCTGTTTAAATGACCCAAATAATCAGGAAACTGATTATATAAAACATATTAAAGGTGATGGAAAGAAAAAAAGCAGAATATATTATCCCCTCATCGTAAAACTCCGCATGTTCTTTTCAATGATAAATGTCTTTTTGAGTTGAACGTGACTGAACCTGTGATAAATATGTCAGTATTTCCATCACACGTGGCCAATTTCCCTTGGAAGTCAAGAAAGCAGTGGAGTTTTCTCTCACAAATACTTTTGTCTTGTGAAATCTTCTTTTTTTTTTTCTTTTTTTCCCACCTGAATGCAGCCCAAACTGGTGAATTAGAGATGTATAAAAGAAAACAGCATTCAGTGGACAGGTGTGAGCAGTTCAGTTTCATACTGTCTGAACAGAAGAAGAAGATCTCTTCATTACAGGATAACAAACACCTCAAGGCTTTCAAATGCTTAGTCTGCTGAAACTCAACATGAAATTTTGGGAAGGCATCCATGACAGAGAGATCTCTTTTTCCTATTTGCAATGTCATAAAATGCAGATGGTTTCATCCAGCCAGGTTGTTCCTGGGTTCTGAGTGTTTGTAGTTGATACTCACACTAATCATTGGGTTTGGCTTTTCGCAGTCTGGTTGAAAAGGATTTGATCGATATCCAGAGCTGGTATTTATGCAAAAAAACCCTCTTGATTCTGTTTCCAGTTCAGGCAGTTTTGTTGTGATTCTCAGGAACCAGACAGAGAAGCAGAACAACCACAGAGAATCTGCTGTGGGAATTTAGAAATTATCAAAATGAGCTGTTTGGGACAGACCGCAGAGCTGTCGTCTCTCAGATAAGGAAATTGTATTTTAATTCAGATTTCCAAGGGTGGCTGAGAGGATTTTGAGGGTAGAACTTGATTGTTGGCAGTACTCAGCACAACTAGGCCTCTGAATTCCTGTTTTTGTAAGATTTTATAGGAAAAATGCTAAAGATTTTGCAGTTTGTACCCCCCCTGGGCTGTTCAGCTGGAAATGGCAGATGAAATGTTAGGATTGATAGGAGAGGCTGTGAGTGTGAGGATGATGTGTGCCCATGGCAGGGATGGGAAGTCGAGGGAATTGTTTCTCTCTCCAACAAGTGCAATCAGTTGTTTTGCAAGGCAGATTCTTAAAAGTAGCCCCACTTTTATATGTTAATTAAACTGCCTGCTCGCTATAAAATTGCAGGATGTAACAGCAGATACTTGCTGTCAAATCCTCGTTCTGAGTTTAATACCTCACAGGACTCGAGGTCTTTAGGAAGAGTCCTGCACATAATGTGAAGCTAAGGGTGTCTGATGGGGAGTTACTTGGTGCTTGGCATTTTCTGGTAAACCTTCGATGTTTAATCAAATGTGTTTTATGATTGGCTCGCCGTAATTCCATGAGCACTTTTTTCATATTCAATTTCACTGGCTGCCAATTTAATAATTGAGGTTTTTTTTTTTACTTCTTGTTTTATTATTTCTACCAAAAAAATAGGTGATGCTGCCTTTTCATTTTTAGCACTGCCATTTTGTGGCTGAGATAATGCTGATTTTCAGGGTCTGCTGGGTTAATTTAACACTGAGGAAATGAGTGATGCACTGACTCACACCACATTCAGAGTACCTGAGACGTGGAACAGAACCAGCCAACAAAAGTCCATTTTACCAAGTTTCAGCCCCTCATCTTGAGTTCTGAGGGACGTGTTCTGTCTGAAATTTTGATAAGAGTTAAGCAAATATTTTAAAAAAGGAAGAAAAAAAGTAAAAACACACCCTCCCTGTTGTTCAGCAGAGATTTGTTGGTGTTTTCATAACTGAGTAATATATTCAAGCGTGGTAAGCTAAACAGAGCACTTATCTGCCAGCTTAAGTCTGTATGCAATAGAGATCTTTGCTGTATCTCTGAAATCAGCATCCCCTACGCTTTTCCTCCACCATCTAACTCAGGAAACCTGGAGTTTCTCTTTTCCCCAACTGTTCACGCACTCTGTTACGATTTTTTTAAATTCATTTTTCCATTTCCTTTCCTGCTCAGCACATTGGTCCTGTGTCATTTCTGAGCCATTTCTGTGGTGCCCTACCCATTCTTTTCATGGAGTCTCAGTTGCTCTCTTGGAAATCAGATCCTTTTTAGAATGTTGTGCTTAGGTGCAAAGTTTTAATAGGTATTTCTGGATCCTCGCATTCATACAGCAGCTGAAGCCACATCCACGGGGTGTTTTGTGGCTGGGAGGCAGAAATAAAAACCAGGCTGCTGGACAGTAATCAAACACTTCCCTTTCTTTCCTGGCTGTTCGAATCGGGAGCAAAAAGCAACACAGCACATTGTCTACTGAGCAAAGTGCACAATAGTCCCAGCCTGTGAAGTGAAGCCTCACAATGGGCTGCTCTTAAAAAGGAGCCCCTACACCCGAGCTACAGAATGTATTTGCTGCCATCAGATAGGGATTCGTAGCTCCTGCCAACAATACAGGTTATTAAAAAAAAAAAAAAATTAAAAAAAGATCCCTTAGAATGAAAACATCCAGAAGTCACAATGATGCTGCAACTCTAAAGCAAGAAAGGGTTCGTATATTCCACAGGCTTTTGAATAAAATTCAGTACAGACGAGAGCACATTCAGCTTGTTTCTGAGCACAGGGGAAGAACTGCAATATATTTCCAATAATCATTGAAACTCTCTCATGAAAAGCGATATGTTGGACAAACAGAAGTCTATTTTATATACCATAAATATAAACTTTAAATGTAATCTACACTTGCAAGGTACCCGGTGTGGTGAGTGTAGCAACGAGGTCAGGTGGGCAGTAGAGAGGAATAAGAGCTGAAGCTTTATTCCTTTGAATAATTAGCTGTTGCTTTGGTTAACTGGAACATCATGGGTGATAAGCTGTAAAATAAGGTTTCTATATTAACACTCGGGGCTCTTTATAAAGCAGAGCTTGTGAATCCTCAGGAAAAAAACTTCATTATTGCTTCTGCAGTATGGGGTTTTTTTTGTGAGTTTTGATTGATGACTTTTTTTCATAGGCAAAGGTCATGGCAGGATTCTCATTTAGTACTGACAATAGGAGAGACATCATAAATAAATGAGTGGACTAAAGATCCTCAGATGCTTCAAGAGGTGTTAAAAGTGTTTTGAGTGGTCTTTGCTGCATCCTGTGGTTTTTTAATTCTTGCAACCTTTGTTTCTCTTACCCTTTTGGTTTTGGTGTATGAGATCCCTAATACAAGTGTTTATGGATTTTGTATTTTTCCAGAGCATTTAAAATCCCCTAATAGTGTAAACTACCAGTAGAATATTTTACATTTTCCCTCAAACACCTTTATATCGGAATATATTGCATGTTTAGATACATGACCTGTATGAACATCCATACATTTGTGTAATTGACCATGTGTGGAGTGCTGCCATCTGCGGGAGTGATGGAATTTCAGGGTGGGTGTAGGCTCTGGCTCTTGAAACACCCATGAGCTCTTCAGACCTTCCAAAAACACACCTTGCAATCTCCCCGTGTTAGCAGCACAATTAGGCAGCGCTGTCGTTTCAAACTGTGCTGTCAGGGAACACCTCTGTTTGCTGAGGCAAAAATAATAATGATAATTCCTGGAATTTTTTTGGATTTTATCACGGGAGAAGACATATTACGTGGCAGTGGAGATCAGCTTTAGTTTGCACAATGTTGTGTAAATGTAGATCCACAAAGAGTCCTTTCCAGCCATTTGCATGTTCACCTTCATCTGCATCCAAGTGTCTTGACCAGAGCATGTGGAATTGCTGCCTCTCTGTTCCAGCTGGGTGGGAGGGAGCCGGGATGGTCTTTGCTGTTTAAGATGGATGCTTCGCTTGTTCGCAGGAGGAGAAAAAATTTCCAATCATTCTGCACCACTGGAGTCTGGCAGGAGCTGCTGAGAAAAAGGAGGATAAATGCCATCAGGAAAAAGGCAGATGTGAGGGTGCTTTCCGTTGTAGGAACTCGCTAAAACAGGTGGCTAAAAGGCTCAAAATGACACCCTGACAGTGGCACAATTTCGAATTTACCTTGGTTTAAATACCTGTTATGATTAATTTTGCACAACTGACAAATACTGTTTTTCCAAACCCTCTACATTTGGAATTCGTTTAGTCATAATCGTCTCAAGGTATGTAACTTTATTTTCTTATCATTATGGGGCTTTTTTCATTCTTTGGAGATTATATTTTGTGATTATATGTTAAGTACTGTCATGAAATTATTTTGGAATTGTTGCTGCCATAATTAAAAAAAAGAAAAAAATTCAATTCCAAGGGCAGCACAACTTTTCCCATCTTCCAGGCTTCTTGAGGAGAAGGCTCAGAGGATGTGAGCGAGTGGTTTGGACAAAAAACCCCTCGAACAAACTACATCTGATTTGGCTGCTTCTCTCTGGTTTGCATTGTCCTACTGAATGTAGTGATTGTTATTTCTTCTGTGTCAAAGTCTTCTGCCACGTGCTGTTGCTAAGAAACAGGGCTGTTGTAAGTGATCCAACTAACAGAACAAATCCCTATTAAATTCTCTATCAAAAATGAGGGCCTATCTGCATGGAAACAGGATTTTTTTTTTTTTTTCCCTTGAAATGCCCCAGCCAGAAATGTAACTTACATTTTATGTGTTCTGGATACAGCAGCAGATGAAGTCTATAATGTCGAGTGTTTGCAAGATCCCAACTGAATCCATTTGAATGAACCCTCCAGGTGAAAAACCCCTGGCACTCCTTAAAGAGCTTAAATCTGTCTGCTGGGGAGACATTACAGAGCCCTGGAATTCTGTGAATAACTGAGGCTTCCTGGCTGAAGTAAAATAAAAGAAAATAGTCCAAAATGACCTGAACCTTAAGAAAATTTGGAGAAGGTGATATTTGGAAAAAAAAACCAAAAAATATTCTGGTTCAAGTTGAATGATTTGAATTTTTTTCTTTCCAGATTAAAAGGAGAGCTTCGTGTCACAACAAAATAACACAAAAGGAAAGCAGCACACGATGAAAAGATAGGAAATATGTTTTTTTCCAGGTAAATCTCCCTGACAGATTTGTCATTAATTAGCCAAGAAAAAAATGGTTTAGTGTGAAATTAATTTCTAATTAAATAAGTACTACCCTGAAGCGTCATCTGAATGAGGGAGAGGGCCTAGGCCTTAGAAATCTTGCAAACACTCACTCCTAAATCCTCAGATTGTGGCTTAGCTTGTGCATGGCAGCAATGCCTTTTGGAGCCAAAAATGATGTCAGTGATTTCTACAGAGAGCTGATGACAGAATTCCATAGTATTTTCTAAGCCATAGACGATAAATTACACTATTCACATATTAATGGAATTTTGTAGCATTTCTATAAAGTATCTTTGAAAGCTTTTTTGCTTTAATTTCTGTTTGACTTTGAGTGAGCCTGAGCTGTGTGTAGTGAAAAGGAATGGAGTATGTAGAGATGAAACTAATTAAATACTGACTGTCACTCTTCATTTTGAAGCCCTGATTTCAGCTTGCTGTCTCAACTTTGATTATTAAAATACATATGGTAGTTCTCACCCCGCAGTTACCTGGGAGTGTTACTAATTAGGTGTCAGGATGTCAGTGATTAATGTAAAATCATGAATAAATTACAAATAAAAGCCAGGCACGTGCACAGAGCCATTTAACTATTTAGAATGCTCTGCAGCACGGAGCACACCAGTGGTAACCACTCCTGACCTTTGGGCTGGAGTCATTTACCTGGAATTTCCCTGATGGATTAACTAGGTGATAACAGACAGGTCAGAGTCACAGCTGGATCTCTCTCTTGTCACAACAAAAGGTATTTCCAGCTGTCGTTATTCCACAGATTTGATCTACTTTTTAGTCCTGTGACTGTTTGTCATTCGTCATTTATATAATAGGGGGAAATATGATTAAGGCTGTGGTCCCAAATACTGATTAAGGCTTAATCATGATGAGCACAAACATGTAAATAATAGAGATTGGTCTTGGGAAATTGTGCGTTCTTGCTGAAATGTGCCGAGCTACTTTTTTTGGGTGTCTTTTTTTCATAGAAAGGAGGCATCAAATTAAATGTGGTGAGAGATGGGCAGAACACAACTGTAATCATTCCTGGTACACCTGAAGCAGGAGGAGTAACTCAGGGAAGAAACTGCCACCAGTCCTGAGGCAGCTGCATCCCTGGGCTTTCTCAGTGTCCTGCAGAGCTCTTGGTCTGCAGCCAGGTGCAGTGGCAGTGACTGCAGCCTGGACAAATGGATGATTGCTGTCTGCAAGAGGTGGAATCCAGGCAGAGATGCACAGCCCTGTGCTGCTGAGGTAGCACTGGTGTCTCCTTGTTTGCTGAGCTGTTCTGTGACTTTAGGGAGCACAGATCTCATGTCATAATTGTTTTGAGAGCTTTTCCCTGAACTGGTGTCTGTTGTTCCCACTTTGTCTCATCTATTCTTTATCAGAGCTGTCACAGTTTTTTTTCATCTCGTGAGTCGCGTTTTGGGTATTTTGAGAAAAGGGGAGATTTTGCTCAGAGGCCGACCTAAAGCATCTTGCTGCTTCTGTTTCTTTGAACGAGGGATTAAATGAAACAAACCAAAAGCAAAACCACCCCTATTCCCCAAACTCAGGAAATAAAATGCAATGCTTCCAAATGTGCGCTCTCTCCATACCCCAGCTGCTCAGTAAAATTGGGTTTTTCTGTGTGTTTCAGTTTCTCTGTTTCTACCCAAATATCAATTTCCCTGAGCAGATGCAGGGCTCTCAGGATCTGTGCCTCATGGCTGCCTGTTCTGCCTGTGCACTGCAGGCCCTGGGAACCCAGCCCAGAAGTTCCAGGTTCCCAGCTCTGCAGCAGGGAAGCCCCAGGAGCCCTGGGTTGAACCCAGCTGCCAGGTTTGTAATGCCAGGAGGGTGATGGATGGAGCAAGGGCTCCCCGGGCTCTTGGGCTGCTGGTTCTAGAGCAGGGACCGTGAGGAACCAGGGCTAGATCAAGGCTGATCTGATGGTGTGAGCAAGGGAAAGCTTTGCTGTCGGTGAGGGCACTGAGTGTCTGTGTCCTGAATTCCACTCGGGGTGTCCAACAGCTGCTGTGGCTCTGTCCCTCAGCGTCCTTCAGCCTCATGGCCGGGGTGCTGTGGAACAAATTGGTTACACAAGCCCAGTTCTCCTCATCCTCTTGACCAGAGCTGTGTCCAGTGAGTGCTACAGCTCCCTCACAGCCCAAAACCAGGCAGTGAGCGGAGGCCCCGTGTGCTCTAACACCTCTCATTCACAGCATAACTTCATAGAGCTGCTTTTTGTCAGATTAATACATTATCAGTGTTGCAGAATCATGGTTATTGTTCAAAACCAGAGCTCCCAGCACCACAAAGCCCTCCCAGTTACCAGATCCAGGATTTGCCAAACATCTGGTCATTTAGCAGAGCTAGAAGAGAGATTTGGAATAAGTAACAGAAAGAAATTGAAATAAATTTTCATTACAGATCTGTCTGAAATTTAAAATCCAAGATGAATGGATTTAATTAGCTCTGGACACTTTGGTTTTCCTATAATTCAAATGTGCCAACTTCACAACACGCAGGCCCTCGGGCCATCATTTGAACCGAGTCATCTTTATCTTTCATGTTTAAACTGGGCATATATTCTGGGCTTTGTGATACTCTGTAAAATCTGACAGGTTGTGACTGGGGGCTGTATTTTCATACCTGTAAATAAACAAAGAATTGTTTCACGACATCCCAGTAAGTCTATTTGATGATCAGTCGTGAAAAAGCTCCGAGAACCATCTTTAGAACAGGCAGCGGATCTGCATTATTTCAGTGGAGGTAATGGGAATTCAATAGAGTCCTGTCTGGATATATCCTACCAATGCTGCAATAAGGATCAATTTGATAGGCTTTAATTACTTTAGTGCTCATCTGGTGAATTTTTTATTTTTATTGGGAATCATGTGTTACAGATTTAGTGCATAGGTGCTAACCCAGCCATCTTTCCTCTGTCAGACTCCTAAATAGAGCTGCAGCACAGAAGGTGCATCCAGCAGCCTGGAGTGTGGAGAGAGACACCTGAAATTACTGGGAATTGTTGTTCAGGGCATGCCTGCTTTGGATAAGTCACTTTTTCTTCCTCCAGGTTTATGTTACAAGCTCTTCCCTTCAAGAGAACAAGGGTTGTGCCAGATTTCAGTATTGATGTGAATCTGAAAATGCATGAAATAAATGAAGTTATCAGCCAAGGGCCAGTTAAATCACACACTATCAAATTATACTGAGAAGACCTGAGCTTCCCATTCAGAAATGATACTGGAATAGCACTCGTGAGAATATTTGATTTGCTTTATAAAAGGCTGTTCAGAAAAAGACAAGATAAATGGCTGGTTTAATACAGCTGTATAGACAAATTAAGGCAGTAGATTCTAGGGTGCTGGAACGCTGTCCTTGCTCTTTGGCTTCTGCCCACATGTATCCTGTGAGATCTTGTTTGTGCTGGGGATTTGCTTCCATTTCAGTCAGGCTGCTGGCAGAAGAGTGAATCTGCTGGACACGCCAGCCTGTGCAGGGTGTCCCACTGGCACGGTCTGTCCCCTCCCCTGGCCTCAGGGAGCAGAAGTTTGTGCCTGCCCAAGTCACAAACTCTACCTGCACTGAGGCTGGGGCAGTGTGGGGCTCTGAACTGGGGGAAATGCTGCTGGAGATGATTCCCCCTCCTCATCCTGCTGAGCTCTGCTGGTGGAGCAGCACCTGTGGCTGGGACACACCCACCCGGTGGAGGTGAATCCTACCAGGGACAGGAGTGAGGGCAGGGAGAGCTGGGGTGGTTTTAGGCTCAGCTGTGAGCAGGACAGCTGATCTAACCCCCAAAAGTGCCAGGTACCCACAACCCCTGGCTGCTGCTGCCAGCCCTGGAGCCTGGCAATGTTCTTGCTGAGAAAGGCTTTGCAGAGGCAGCAGAGAAACCTCTCGCTCCTGCCCCATCAGTGTTTTAAAGAATGAACAATTCTGAGCAAATGATGCTGTGGTTCTCATATGATCTCCTCTGGTCTGTTTGCAGAGCAGGATGCCAAGCTTCTGGAAAGGACCCTTCCATCACCTCTGCTAAGGACTCATATATTCAAAGCCGTGAGCTTTTTCAGAAGCTTCCCATGGAAGAATTCATTTTGCCGAGTTCGTTCTTTTTGGGCTTAATCTGATCCTCTCCTCATTGCCAAAAAGCAGGAAAAACAGCTCGAAATACTGGAACCAGAGAACAGCTAACTTTGAGGAGGTGCATAATGGTTTAATTCTCCTGGTTCAGATATATAATACAAGCTTCCCTGGGGGAGTGTTTTTCCTTGTTAACTCATTTATAAGATAACTGAGGCTACAGGTGTTCAGCTTTAATAAGGCATTAGTGAACAATTATATAAGGCACTAAAAATAAAACTGGAATCTTTGCACCAAGGAAATCAACACGGAGTGAAAAAATAATTAACAGCCAAGCTGCACAATCAAATAAGGGAGAAGACTTTTAGAAACTTAAATTGTTGGATAATATCTTTAATGCATATAGAAAGGATGTTGTTGAAAGAAGAAAGGAAGGCTGTATATTTTTATGTGCAAGATATGAAAAGACACCAATAATGCATAAAAGAATAACTGGGGCTAACACTACTGATAAAATCATTCTCTGTTTGAATTAAAGTATTCTTTAAAAATATTGTTTTAAAATAGCAAAGAGCCAGCTTTCCACTAACAAGCAATGTTGTGTTCCCTCGATTTATGAAATCTCATTTCAGTTGCAAGCCGATGGCTCCTCTGTGTTTGTGCCCGAGCTCTGTGTGATGCTGCAGACAGCTCCAACAGCAGCACTGCTAAGAGAAAGAGGAAATTAGATGTATTAAACCTGAAGAACCAGTGACATTCAAATAACAGTTTTGCTCTTGTATTTCTCATTTGTTAGGAGTTCCTAATAAAAATTCTAATGTGTCTTAGCCTTGGAAACAATGATCTGTTCTATTACTTTCGACAGAACAAATTTAGGACAGAGGTTCTGACACTTTCTTAATTATAAGAAGATATCTGAAGGGCTTGGCTCCCATTTGTCTTCATCTGAATTTACCTCTTTGCTCTTCATGGTGAGAAATGGTGAGTTGGACCAATGCTCATCTCTGCTATGAAATTCTTTTTAGGATTTGTTTTGTAGGGATATGAACCTGAGGCAGAGGGTGGTGGGAACTCCAACAGTTCAGTGTTCCTCAGCCATTCCCAGCAAAACAGAGAATAAAAAATATTCCCTTGTTAGACCTGTGAGCACTGCTGGTGTTTGTCTGTTCTTACAATGGATGCAAAATATGGTCGAAATGTTGCTGTTGTTGATTGGAGTGAATTGTTATAAATTTTGATGGCTCACTCCTGGTCTTTAGCACTGTCACCTGTTTCAATGCAGGTATTTGTTTTGTCCCTCCATCTCTATTTATGCACATGTAAGTAGATGTATAAACACAATTTCCATGTATTTATACACACACACAGAAGTTTCTGTCTGATTTTGCAGGAGATGCACCTACCCCTTGTTAACACCAGACACTGCATGATAGTAAAACTTTTTTTTCCTCTTTAAAAAAGTTCTTCAGGCTGGAATTGGGCCCCTTTTTTTTTTTTTTTTTTCATAAGTCTCTTTTAGGGACTGTCAAACATAAATATTTGGTGACTGTACTTGTCTCTTTTTGCTACTGTAGGAATAACTCTTTTCCTTGAAAGCTGGTTGTGATTTTTGCTCTTGCTGGTTGAATGTCTTTAGCTTGCTAAGTTAAGTTTCAGAATGAGCACAGGAAATACTATTTTAGGATATTCTTTGAAATCCTCGTATTCAATGCTATTTCTAGACATGCAGTTTCTTTACAGAAACTGAATATATTTTTATTTTTTTCTCTGTACCCTCCTGAAAGTTTATTAAATGCTTTTAAATCTCCTAGGGTTATTAATAGCTTGGTGTTACGACCTGTAAGCCAAACTGAGACAAATCAAGCAACATGAAAGAAATGTGAGGAGCTGTACTTTTAAAAGATAACTTTGGGTTTGCAGGGATGTCTCAAATAATTACATTGCACAGGAACAGAGAGGCAATCTGGCACTGTTAATTACAGTGATCCCCTCCTCTCCTCTACTGCCTGGAATTCTGTGGAATTCAGTTTTCTGTTCTGTGGTTTTTATTTGTTTCTTCATTAGTGGAAAACCTCAACTGTTTCTGCTGCATGGGAGAAGGGTCTGAAACCCATTCTCCCACTGAGAACCTGAAGTTATAATTGTGTCTGGCCTATTTATACCTGAATGTATTTTTCCATGGGACGTTCATGCTTTAAAATATATTCCTTTCTGGTTATCCTTTCATTTTCATTAGGTTTCTATCTATTCAATTATTTATATTATAAAGTTTGTATTAAATATTTGCACTTGGCAGTGGCTATAGTAAGAATTCTGAGCATTTTCAAATTTCTGTGTGTTTCTGCTCACTGCAATTAGACCTCGCTGTAGCTAATGAAACATATGTGATTTGTTTGTTTATGCCCGAGGACTGAATTTGCTGCTGAATAATGCAAAAACATATGCAAGGACAAGTACAGTGAATGGAATTAGGAGTGTCTCACACAGAGGAGATGTGAGCAAAGTCACTCGGAAGAGGTGTTGAGGCTCTGGCTCCACCTGCTCAGTCCAGGAGGAGACACATTTGTTAGATCACACGGATTTTTTTCCTTAAGCAGAATTAAAAGCAGTGGAAGAGTTCAGATGTTGATGTTTGGTGGAACACAACTTTCTGCTCTCCTGGCCTCTGCTGTGCTGGCAGAGCCATCTTTGTGCCTCCCTCTAGAAAAGACAGAGAAGGAACATCCCTGTTCCACTTTTGACACTGTTAATGTTCGAAACCAGGCCTAGGACACAAATGTTTGGCTAAAATTTATTCTGTGGGATTTCAAAGCAGCTTCTTGTTTAAGAAAAGGCTGATGTAATTCCACCCGAGGTCAACAGTTTGAATTTTTTTTCCTGACACATCTAATCATTGCTAGTCATAGAATCACGGCATTGTTTGGGTTGCAAGGGACCCTAAAAATCACCTTGTCCCACCCCCTGCCATGGGCAGGGACACCTTCCACTATCCCAGGGTGCTCCAAGCCCCATCCAGCCTGGTCTTGAACATTTCCAGGGATGCAGCATCCACAGTTTCTCTGTGCAGCCTGTTCTAGTGCCTCCCCACCCTCATAGCCTAAACCTAGTCCACGCAGAAAAGTATTAATTTAATCTTCTTTTTAAAACAATATATTTTTTTCAAGCAGTACAGATAAGAGGAAGGGAAATCCAGTTTGTTTAATTATAAGTTATCAACATGCTGCAGACTTATGTTAGTGGATTAGATTTTCTCCCAGAAATAACTTCAGTGGAATTACATCATCAGTAAATGTGGTCCAGTTCATCTCATAATTATATTTTGAAGAGCAGAAGTGGGGAAGAATGGAGTCACATCCATCTCATGCGAAAAATCCTGCCTTTGATGTTTCTTTGAGAAACTGCTCTGATTTTCACAGCAGCAAAGTGGGCCCAGAAGTTGCATTTTCTTTACCCACAGCACCTGCTTTGGCCTGGCATCTGCAGTGATGTGCAGTGTCAGTGCTGCTCTGCTCATAAACCCTGACAGGCTCAGTGTGTAAGCCCTGCCCCGGCAGCCAGACCACAGCTCTGCTCTCCGTGGTGTGGAATTAATGCCACACAGCTCGAAAATCTGCCTTTAGCCTGTCCTGGTGATGTTTGACTGGCCCATCTCTGCTGTTCTCTGTGTTTTAAAGGGGCATGGAGAGAGAGCTCCGGGCAGTGTTTATCCCACACATGCTCTGAGTGCCCAAACCAGCACAGCAAAGCTCCAAGGATCGGTGCTTCGTATTTTACCGTGAGTTTAATTTTACATCGGCCCTAACATCAGCCAAGTGTCCTCCACAGGGATTGTTTGGTTCAGATAATCAACAGGCAGAAATTAACTCCAAGTCTTTGTGCCTGGTTGTGGGTACAGAGTGGTTTTCCTGCAGCAAGGAGCTCAGCTAAGTTCTGCAGTGCAATGTAACTCATATTTATTTAGGAGAGTGCCTTTCTAAGTGATCCTGAAAGTCTCCATTCTCTCATGTAGTACCTTGTTCTGTATTTACAGAAAAAACTCCAACATTTCATGTTTTTTAAGTGCCAGACTTTTACATTTAAAGAAATTTCAACTGGTGTATATTTTTTCCAAGAAACCTTATGAAAATTAAAAATGAGTGGATATTTTTCCCTAACAAAATGTGATTAAACCAATGGACATTAGGCTCATATTTGTAAGCAATACCTTTGATGAGATATTAACATTGTCTGTAAAAAGAAGGTCAGAGGTTCTTTAACACCAGTTTTCCCAGAGGAATAAGAGTCCTGCCTTGCACAGTTGCAATATTTTGTGTAAGAATTTTACAGGTAAATTTTTATTAAGAGACTGTAAATTTTTACAGTCTCTTTTCATCATAATCAGAAAACACGGTATTATTTATTTAAGAAGTGACGCTCCTTTTTTGCTATTAGGCTTCTTTTTAATAGATTAATTGCATGCTTATATTTATTGAGAATATAAATAATACACACTAGATAGAAAAAACGTGAAAATAAATATTTCTGAGCTAACACAACAGCCCAGCCCACTGATACCCCCAGTGTATCTATTACCCTGTTTTAACAGCAACCTGATATTTTTCTTCTGATAGAAGTGACCTGGAGCAGGTCTAACAGATCTTACAAGAAAGTAAAAGAAATGATTGCAATTGATTTGCTTTGCCAAACTTGATTTCTAATTTGTGAAACTGATATTTTTCCTACATCAACTTTGTTTTGGTGATGTCACCTTAAACAAACAGAAGGAACATGACAATATTCATTACTTTCAGGCAGCCTTCTGCTGCCAAGATGTTTGCAGTGTGAAATGAAATCAGCTGGGATGGATATTTCTGTGTGTTATGGTAAACTTCCCTACGTCAGTGTAAGTAAGTTAGCTGATACCTGCCGAAATGCCTATTCTGGCTGCTCTGCTATTTCATTGATGAGAAATAGTACTTGTTTTACAGCTTTAGTGGGTTTTTGCTGGTGTCTTGTGCTGGTGACTGCTTTAATGCAAAGGATTTGTCTTCTTTCCTGCTTTTTCTGTTGTTTTCTCTGAGAGAGAAATAGAAAACAGCAACAAAAGAAGGGATTTTCCTTCAGGAAACCTGCAGATATGTGTTTACAGTTAACCAGTCCATCCAGGTTATTTTATTATTTGCATAGAAGGTCACACTGGTGACCCTTGTGTGTATATTTATAAATGCATATGTTTGTTTTAAAACAGATTTATGAAATAAGGCAGTGGTTGGTGCAGCACTGCCTGGGAAGGAGTTACTGAGAGCAGGTGTCCCTCAAGCCATAACGTTGTGTCTGCACTGGTTTAGGCTGTTAAACCCAAGCATCTGAGACCTTCTCCTAAAACAAGGAATGTTTGCTGGTTTGTACCTGGGACTGGTTTGTGCTTTATTATTTTTAGGGGCAAGCAAGCCTCTGATCACAGCCTTGTCTCCCTTTCTGGCTGATTTCCCTCCTCTGTGCTTTGCCTGAGGCTCTTCTACCTCAGGTGAACGTCAGACATCGAGGCTGCTTTTGAATTTCGGCGTTTCCAGGGCTCAGATCAGAGTCCTCCTCGACTGTGACGTGGAAGGCAGTGACTTTCTACCCTGAACCAAGACAGCTCGCATATGCTTTGAGCTTTAATTATTTGACTTCATACTGAAGTCATTAAGAAGGCGTAGCCTGAAGTTTTCTCTATGCATATGTGGGCAAATGTTTGCAGAACCCGACTCTAATTTCACAAATTAGTTCTGAGGCAAGGCTTAGAAGGAGGGCAAGGTTTTACAGATCGAGGGGAAGGTGGAGAAAAGAGCAGGTTTTTGAGAAAACTGAAGATTAATAGGAACCATATGTAGGACTCTGAGTGATTCAGTGGGGTCTAGACAGTTGCCCTTTCTCGTGTTCCGATGTCGCGTGTGCCAACGACGGGAGCCATATGTGAGCCACAAATAAACCCTCCCCAGCTCGTGCCTGCTCTGGTTAAAGTTTAATCAGTCTGTTTTAGCTGAGGGAAGATGAATGTTTCCGAGTGAAAATGTCACACAAACAGCATATCAGCATGCTGTCCCACGAGGAGTGTTGGGAAACTCAAACCAGAGGGTGTGCATCCCTTCCTTAATGAAACCGAGTGACAGCAGCAGCTCCAAAATGCCTCCTCGTGTTATGATGGATACATCTCAGTGTTAATTCTCCCACACCCCAGCCTCCCTCTGCATTCTGATTACTTCATACATTCCCTCTTGGGTTTTGTTGGGTTTTCGGTTGTTGTTTGTTTTGTTGGGGTTTTTTGTTTTTAAGCTGGATTTATTTCCTCATCTTTGTTTATTTTTATCCTCTTCCTGTCTGTTTTTCTAACATGATTTCCCCCACATACTTTTGTTCTTGCTTTTTGGCAGTTGGGCAAGTTTCTCAATGCTTTCTCTACCTGCCTCTTTATCACAAGGGAATGTCAGAAGGGAAAAAAAGAAAAACTTTATTGTCTGTTTAAAAAAATTTCAAGAAGAGTTTCAATTCAGGCAGACAGACTTGCCAGGAACTTTGATTCCATTTCCAAGATTGATTTCAACGTGAAGAAGCCAATTTTTACTATATAATTGTTCTTGATTAGACTGGTTTTTTTAGGTAATGTTTGAGAAAGACCATAGGTTTGAAAATCCAATCTGAAGAATCAAAAAAGAAGAAAGTTGAAACAAATTATAAATTATTATTTTAAAAGGAGGAAAATAGAAGAAAGAGCAGGAAAAAATACTATTTCTCCCGTGAATTGGGTCTAGTACCAAGTTCACAGTCTTTACATGGCCTGTTTTCTCTTTCAGTTTCTCACAATCACAAAATCTGGCCTTCAGCTGCCTTCCCTGCAGAACTCCAAATATTTTATCCTGAAGTGCTGCTTTTGCAGAAGCTTTCTGGCCTGGTTTGTATTTTCCTGTTGTATCACGCCAGGACCCTCGCATCTTCAAGGGAGGTGAGTGATGTTTTCCAGGGGCTGAAGTGGTAATCTAATGAAATAATACCTCTGACTTTGATATTTCCACGTTATTACAATTATGGCATCTTGTTACCACCACCTTTTGTAACGGTGGTAAAGAGAAGTGAGATGTATGTGAGGTGAAGAATGTTCTTAATACATTGTTCTTAATACATTGAAATTTTGCGTGCACAAAATGGAATTTGACCATATTCAGTGGGGAAAAAAAATCTTTGAAATGCCTGTGTATTTTGATTTGAGGTTTTTTTCGTTTGTTTTAAACAAACTGCATTAGTGTTGGATGCCATCAGAAAAAATTGTGCCCTTAATTAGCATCAGGTTTTGTTATCTTGCCAGGACTAACACTTTGTCAGCTGGTAAATAAATATTTGACTCGAATGTAATCAGTGACTTCAGCATTTACACATTGTATAGCTGTCATAATATTGGGAAATTAGATTTTTCCTGGGCCAGTGCAAGCATTAACGTTCAATCCATCACAAAGCTTAGGTAGGTCCTGACACGCTTTTAAAGATTTATACTGTAGCAGCACATTTGGTAATGGTAATAAACTGACTAAACAGTGTGTTTGACTGTAGTGTGCATTTCCAAGGAGTTGTAAGATATTCAGTCACTCTGTGAAGAAAATGCACATGGATAGCAAGACATGAGATCTCTGAATTGGTCTCACTTTTAAATCAAATTAAACTGTGCTGTATTAACAAGTGGCAGTCCTAACTGAGGCAGAGCAGAATAATTCAGCCGAAGCAAATGCTCTGAGTGCCGAGCTACTTCCCTTTGTGTCACTGCAACCTTTGTCACCGGTTCAAAGGGCAAGGACACTCTCTGCTCACCGGGCTTGGGGACATCTTTCCATTTTATTAGGATTTAAAATCGGTTCAGCTTTTCACCACGAAGTATTTGGAAGTTCAATTAAGTGGAAACAAGAGCAAAAATATTTTATTTTATATGTATGTACATATGATTGTCAGTTATTAGTGAGATCTGGAGCTCCACACACCCCGAGACAAACCCCTGCAGCAGCTTTGGGAGTCTCCCGTCCTGCTGTCACCCTCTCGCTCGCGCTGTGCTGTGACATCTGCTCCTTTGGGCTGGAACCATTCCTGCAGGATTTGGCTCTAAACTGCATCAGGGGTTTGCTGCGTTCCCTTTTAAAACCCAATCTGGGTCGGGGCAAGGCCTGACAGTGTCATCCAAAGGGGACGTAGCCCACGAAGGCAGATAAAAATGGAAAACAAATGATGGAATCAGTGCTCTCGTCCCCTCTGGTGGGGAGCTCTGTCCTCACCTGAGGCAGAATTCGGGCACAGCCTCAGGTGGACTTTCCCACTTGTCCAATATTGCAGATGACATGTTCAGTGTGTGTCCTTACTGCACATGTCAATGGTTTTCTTAACAACCAAAACCAACTTCTGGGAAATAATCTTTTGGATTTCTTGAAAGTCTGTGTTTCAGTAACTGGGCTTATTAATCAAATATATGTTTTAAAACACTTAGGTAAGTGAACAGTGCTGCTGAAATAAATTTTGTCCAAAATGCCAAGTAAATCTGTCAGTTCAGAACAAAGAAAAATGTCCAGGAAACTGCAGAAGATGATTTTCCCTTAGCCTAAAAGGGTTTTTATTATAACATGGAAAACTTTTTTTCCCCAAAGCCAACGTGCTTCATTTCTTTGGATTGTTTGTCTACGCTGTCTATATCCTCCTTTCTCCTGATGAAATTTCCAGGAAGTTATGCATATTCTTATTAAATGTGTGATCAGACCCCAATATTTATTTCAGGTAATGGAAAAAGTAGCTGGAAATTGGATTTCTGTATTTTGCAAAACACACAGAAAATAAATTATCTTCTAACTTGCTCTAATCTTTGAGAACCAACCTTTATATTATTTACAGTTCAGGAATGTTCCAAAAAATCTCATTTAGCGAATGAAATTATTTTTGAGAGGTTTATTGTCAGTCACCTTGCTGCTTACTTGGGCAGTTCATGTCAGCTTCATTTTACATCTGTAAAAGCTGCAAAACCAAAACTTTGATTTTCTCGGAAGACTTCAGAAGTCTTTTTTCTAAAAGTTTACATTTTCTGTTGAATAGAACAATCAGGTAAGTTCTATTCAAAAACAAAAAAAAGGAGGGGGGGGAATGTTTTGAATGTATTTGACTCTGCCCATTTCCCCAGGACATTATGATACAAAATTGTGAGAAGTCTGCAGGTGCCTGCTGCTCCTGAGAAGCCTGGCTTTGCCTAGGGAGCTGTCAAGAACAGTCCAGACCACCACAATTTACTTTAAAATAAAATACAACTCTATCTTGATATCTGTGCCTTTTGGGTTTGTTGTTTTTTTTTGGTGGTGAGAAACTTCAATTATAAAACATCAACTATAGAACTATTCATCTTGGACATATGAATAAGTAATATTTCCTTAACTGTCTTTGAAGACAACGAATTTTTAGCAAATCAGTATTTTGGTGTAGTTTTAATATAAGCCAATAAACTAATCGAGGCTTTTATCAAGAATGGCTAACTAGGGCCTTTGAAAAAATCTCATGTGCAGTGAGATGAGGAGGCTGGGGCTGTTTATCTTACTGCAAGAATGAATAAGAAGGGCCACAGCAAAAGAAATCACAATGAATAATTGTGTGCCTAGGTAGATTAGTTTATTTGTTTAGGGCTTTATTCACTCCTTCTAACAAAATAAGACAGCCAATCAATTTGAAATATGTGAATGAAAGTAATTTCTTTCCCATTCCCAATTAACACAATAAATTCACTTCTGTGAATAAAGAAATAAACGGGGACAGTTTCTTAAGATCCGGGAAGGGGAGGTGACACAGGGCACTGATAATATCTGCATTTCCACCCCCACAGTGGCTCTAATACTTCTGCAGTATGATGAATCCTGTCACAGAAGTGTATTTTGCAGGATATATATTTTCTCACTACTTAAGAAATGAAAAAAACAAGGTAAAGTAAAGTACAGGGATGTTTCTGTAGTCCTTCAGTTTTTACCTGATGTGACAACAGGCCCAGGCCCTGAGATCTGCTCTGTTTTCTCCACTGAAAGCAGCTTAAGGTCTCCCCAGGGCTGGCTGGAAGAACGTGTGAAGAGAGGAATTCAGCCTGGAACAGCCCGAGCCCTGTGAACTTTCCTTGGGGACGTCTCATGGTGCCTGGTTTCACCAAGCCAGAAGGATCACGGCTGCCACTGCTGAGGTTGGGCTTGCTGGTGCTGCACTGCTCAGATCAGGAAAAAATCACCAAAACCCCACCTGGTTATTGCTGCAAATAAAGGTAATACTTCCATTTCCATGTGGGCTGGTAGTTTCAAATATCCCTTGTGCTATTTGTTCTAAAAGCAGGTGTTTGGTACCTCAGGGATCCGTTGGTCTCTTTTTTCCCCCCATCTGGTGAGAAATCCTATGTTTTATATTTCTCCTTCTGTCCTCTTCTTTTAAGTCATATTTTAACTTTATTTTTCACTATAATATCTTTTAAAAATGGAGGTGTTTTCTTCAGAAAAGGTAGCTCAGTTGTGTCCCTTTGTTGTGCTACTCTGTTTATCCAAGAAGTTCAGTAGTAGGGATTGAAATCGTTTGAAATGAAGTTGGAGACAACAAAAGTAGAGCGCTGAGCAGCCAAGAAAGTCACATGAGAATGGGACATAATAAACTAGGAAAAATTGGAGTGAGGACTAAGGAAACAAAAAGGGAATTAGAAGAGTGAGTTGTGATGGAAGACAACGGTGATGAAGATAGAGAAGCAAACAAGGGGCGGTCAAACACGCTGACACGGGTAAAGACAGTATTTAACATCCTCTGCCTGGCAAATATTTGCTGGGGTGTTAAGAAGTCCAGAAGACAGAACGTCCAACAAATCTGAGCTCCCCAAACATCCTGCAGCCACGGGAAAGGAGAATGTGGCCTGGATCAATGCTGGGAGATTGATACCCTATTTTTCTGCCAACAAGTTAATCACAGGCTCTTTCTTTATTCAGTTTTCTCCCTTTTATGTTATGAATGGCCACCAGAAATGTTTTATACTTCAGGTGTTTCTAGAAGGAAGTGAAAAAGGCCTTTATGTCTTATTTTGCTCATCACACACAGTATATCCTAGTGTGGCAGTACTCTCTTCCTGTCAGCAATTATTGTGAACAATTACACAACTAATAATTAATTGCTCTCTTTATACTGCACCTTAATTAATAGGTTTCCCTGATAGGATACTTCCCTAGATTTTTTCCTTGATATCAGCACTGACTGAATCCTAAAAGGCATGTGTAATGAGGAGACTTAACCACACCAGGCTCCCCCCCTGCTTCCCAAATTGAGCTCTTTTTTTCTCGCCGTGCACTTGCATGGGTGGTGAATTATCTTTCATGTTGATGCAGAAGGTTGATTGAGCTTAAGATAGTCATAATATTTATCACGGTGATGATAAATGCAGTGGAAACAAATGCAGTAATCTCTCAGGAGACCAGGCTGTCTTGTTTTCAGGTGCAGGATCGCTACTGAATCATCTCACCTATTCACTTATTTATCCTTCCCTTTATTCTCTTTGTTAAAACAGAAAATAAAAGTGATGAATGCATTAAGTGTTGTAACTTGAACAAAAACTCTCTGCAATAGAGATAAGTTTGAGACGAGTAGAAAAGAGTAGATAAGTTTGGTGACAAAGGAAAGGGGAATTGGTGTTTGGTGTCTGACACAGGCAGGCAACGGAGCCTAAACGTGCAGGACAAGAATTAAGCTGAGCTAGAAAGCCAAGTTTAGGCAAACTCGGAAGAATCAAGCTCATGGTTACATTTTAAAACATTGGATAGAAATTTAGGCATCCTATAAAGTGGGGAAATGAAATTGCTGTGTCTGGAAAGCAGCCAGCAGTGCTCTGCACATGTTAGAGAGAAGGGGAGGTAATTCCTGACTAGGGATTGCAAAACTCTCTTTATGAATATGGAACTGTACAGAAAAAATAAGAAAATAGTTCAGGGTCAAGGCCACACTGTCCTGTACTTGGTGTTGTTCTATAGCTAGTAGGGGATATCAAAAAAAGATTTTCAGCTGTGTTCAGAAGATACCCTGCCTGGAACATTAAAAAGACAAAAATTGGAATGTGTGAGAGTGCCCTATGCACCTCTATGAGCTAAACCCCAGAGAGATCTGTATTAATGGGGTTTTTTTCCTCAAATACAGTGTTAAAAATCAAGGAAACAAATCTCATGGTCTGACTGCTGCTTTAGCTACTTAAATCCCAAAATTGCCTACCTCCACAGCCAGCAGTAAAGTTCCCTTGATCTCCAAATTGTCATCCTTAAATCTTACCAATGTCAGAAGCTGGGTGATCCTCAGACTTAAACCTCCAGTTCCTTTGTCACTAATACAGATTAAAGTAGCAAAATAGCAAATATATTGATGAGATGTTTGTAAAAAACAACAAAATACAAAAAAAAAGAGCAGCTATCCTTGTCATAATTAAGGAAGCCAATAAAGCTTAAAGCCAATTAAAATATTTTTGATAGCACTGGCGACAGGTGGGTTGGGCTATCCTGGAATTTGGAGATCCTATAAATTAAAGCAGAAAGCCATTTATAAACTGCTAAACTGTTTTCATTCACTTCTCTTCATAATACCCCACATTCCCACTCTCCTAATCCGTCACATGCCGGCAATGCTGGGTTTGGGGAATGATTGTACCTAAAATGATTGTGCCCAATGCCTGTTGTCATTAATGCAAGCAGCTTTCATATCAGGGGGTGCACTGAAAACGGGCACCTCAAAGTCACCCTAACAAAGATCTCTGATAGGCTGAGGCTTTTCAATTTGCCCGATGATGTTTGTTAAATTAAAGTTTGCATTTCAGCTCAGAGGTAGTTGGCACGGAGTGACACTGAAGCCCAATTACTGCTGGAGTTCCTGTTGTGATGTTTGGTTCCTTAGCCTTTGAGAGAATTAAAAGGAAAAAAGAAGTAATTAGTTTTGTACTGTCATAGTCCATTTCTTAGCTTGATAGGTCAGAAACAAGAAAACAAATTAAGTAGGAAGAGGTACTGAATTAGGGAGAAGACACTACTGACAGGAAACTGGGCATGGAGTAATATCTTCTGTATTTTCTTTGCTAAACAGTAGTACCACAGTGCAGTGTCACAGCTCCTAGGAGCTGAGTTGGGATTTTAATTTTATCTCCTGTCATTAAATCAAACAAGTTTTGTTTCTACCTCAAAAATTATCAATAATGACAGAACCCAATACTGTCGTGCAAACAATCCTTGTGCACTGTAAATGCACAGACAGGTCAATTTTTGTGACTTGCTGGCCAAAAAATCATGAATTACTGCTCACAAGAACTCTTTGGTTTATTATTTTCAAGCACATTTGTCAGATATCTTTTACTGAAGTGTCTGTAGCTTAATAATGAGGTTGTAATCATTGTCCTGTTTGACAGTTGCTCTGGTGGCCTTGTGCATCATACACAGTTCTGAAGTGAATTTTGTTTCCTTTCCCAGGACAAGACTGGACACAGTTTAACTGAAAGCTTGAACCACTAAACTTACCACAAGTTACATTATTATCACTAGAATTTGCCTTTCTTTGAGATGAGATGATATATATGGAAATTGATAATATTTTGTACTGTTAATATGGACGTATCTGTCTTGCTTTTCATGTCTGTCAGGGAAAATGTCTGGATTTCTTTCTTCCTGAAGCCTGCACTGCTTTTATCTAATTAATTTCATTTACAGGAACGTGTTGCAGGGGAAATTTCTCTGCTAGTAATAGCTCCTTCATAAATACAAAACAAATGTTTCTTTGCTTCTTCTGGAAGTGGTGGCTTATATCTTTGTCTTCAAAGATGAATAAAGCAGAAATGTTAGCAAGAGTGAGTATAAAGGAGAAGCATTGGTGTTTGTGACTGAGAGAGAAGGGAGCTGCAGAGAGGGAGTCCTGCTGTCCCCAGGGAAGATCGTTCACTTAATCCCATGCTCCGGGGCTGCTGGAGTGACTGGAGGTTGAGGTTTTGAGCAGACTTACAGAGCCAAAGGCAAAGTGTGGCAAACATCAAACCTCAGAGGTATAGGCAGAGGTGTTGGTGACCTTTCCTGCAGGCAGCTCCTCTCATGAATCTGATATCCAGGGCTCAGGGGCTGCGTTTTTCCTTTGTTTTAGGAGAGCAGAATCTATTTCACGCTTTTTCCTTTGGATGATTCCTGTTTTGGTTTTGGGATTTTTTTTTTGTTAGAATTTAAGGGGAAAACTAGATGTCACCTGTGATGCAGCTTTTATTGTTTGGGCCAGAGTGACACCCTCCGAGCTCTGAGAAAATTAGGACCAGGATATTCCAGAGTTTCTCTGAGCATCACTCTCTGCTGTGCGATTGCTCCTGCAGTCCTGCCATTTATTGAGTTCCTAACTGAGGTTCCTGTGGCTAAAACCCCCTCTTGCATTCCCTCCCTGTGCAGCTCCAAGTGCCAGTGGTCAGCTCAGCCCATCAGCTGGACTTGGCCTCTGTCCCGTCAGCATCGCCGCCTGTCAGGGGCCACGTCCCCAGCCCCGAGGGGCAGAGTGCCCTCTGTTAGCTCTGCTGGCCTGTCACTCTGAGCCACTGGGCTCCTTGCAGAGAGTTGGAGTGAATTTGCATAAATATTCTTTGTCAGGTGCTTTGCTTTGTCTTGATTAGGTGAAATTAATATTTGTTCCCGTGCTCTCACCTGGAGACACTTTCTTCTTCTTAGTGTAAAAGGCACTGCATGTCTCCAATTGTTTGTATTGGGACATTTCCTTGCTGGCATATTTGGGTTCTTTTCCCAGAAGAGTACATTGGAGACTCTTAGCACACACGTGGAAACTCAGGGAAATGAAATTAATTGTTCAAAATCATTCAGGATGCTGTCATAAGGCAGGATGGATTTCTAATTTTCACCCTACTGCTCTGAATTGGTGGATTCCTATTGCTCCCCTGAATGCATTTTAAGCAAACCTCTTATTTTCCTTATTTCAAAAATATCCTTCATTGCATGTGGGATTTGCGAGGATGTTCATTGCAGGAACATCTTCTGCACCAAGATGACAAAATATACTCTTTCCTGGCTAACACTTAAGGTCATTTGTATGTTTGTTCTGTCCCAGTTGAAACTAAAATCCTTTTCCTCATACTACTCTTCTTTCCGGCATCTGTCTTTCCTGGCTGCAATCCTTCTGGATTCTAATTAGGCTTCCAATGGCTTGGCTCAGGGTGTAACCATAACCAATTTATCATTCCCTTAATCTCCCTCCGGGACATTCATTGAAAGAACAGTACCTGAATATTTCCCCTTTATCTACAATTTCCAGTCTATATCAAACATGAAATCTTGACAGATGGAGTCCAATCTGTCACAGTGAGTTAGTGTATTTTTCTTCTGATTGAATGTATTTATTGCACAAAGAAAGATGGAAAAAATGTAAAGATGAATATTTAAAATTTGGGTTATGGAACGGTTAGTTGGGCTGGGTGTTTCTTTTGGTTGGTGGTTTTTTATATCCTTTTTTTACAGCTGAGGATCTGGATTGCATTCGATGAACGAGGAAACGACACGAGACTTGTTTTTGTTGTGATAAGAGGAGGAACAGATCTGATCATAACAAAAACAGATGTAAAGCCATAACGTAGTCCCTCATGTTATCTACTCCACACTCTCACACTGACCAGCAAAGAATGCGGGGAAACATTCTGCCTCCTGCCAACACAGCCTCTGCCAGCAAATCAGCGCCTAAGACAGTTCCTGAAATACATTCTGCTGCAGAAAAGTGCGATAAAAAAATACCCTGCCAAAGTGCTGGGCCAATCAATCAAGTGTTAATGATGGATCATGAAACCCATTTGTTGACAAATAAAACCTTGTGTGCTCTGCCAGTGAAACCAACTGTGTCACCCATCTCTCGGTGACTGCCTGAAATATCGTGTGCAGAAGCGGAATTTATCGATGGCAGGGGCTGGTACCGCAGCCAGCCCCTCCAACTGGGTTTGCAGGTGCGTTGTACTCTTAACTCTTGATGGTGCTTGGCCCCACGGAGGATACTGGAATGTTCCCCAGAGCAGGGGGTCTGTGGGAGGCAGTGGACCCAGCCCAAGTCTAACCCAGGCTGGTTCATTTAGACCCCGCAGCTGCTTTCAGTGTTGGTGCCCACGTGGTGCAGAGGGTATGGCTGCAGGCTGGGGCAGGAGAACCAAATGAAAGGCTTTATTCTGGGAGACAGCAGAGCTGAGCAATTGTGTTTAAAACCTCAGAGGTTCTGCAGTAAAGATCAGAGCTGGAATTCTCTCTATTGCCATGCCTCCAAGCAGGGCTGGGAAGCCTTTGTGGAGTGAGCAAATCAGCTGGCTCTCTGTATGTAGATACTTTTTTTGTTTCCCATGAATAGATTTTTTTTTCCCTCAGCATTTATCTGACAGGCACAAGGAATAACTGGGAATAATTGTCCCAGTAACTCTGATCTTGTAGGAGATTGCCAGTGTAGGAAAGGGAGGATTTCACCAAAATATCCCTGAGGTTATATCCGAGGATCCCAGGCTCTCTACCTGCCCTGACAGGCCAGAGCAGCAATGCTTCGTTCACAGAGGTCAAGGAAGGAAATTGTGATATAAACCTTGCCACTATTTGTCACTTCATTTTTCCAACTCCTTTGACCCAGCCTACACAGAAGCAAAATTCTGGGCTCTTGAGGAGCTTTAATGTTCCTTTAATTGTAAATCACCTAAGAAATAGCATAGTTACTGTTGCAGTAGGTGATGACTGGATGTTCTCTGTTGTGGTACCTAAAGAGCTCTATAAAATTAATTTCTTCATTTTCTCACACAGTCCCTGCTGATGATCTGTTTGTTTTTCTGTGCTGTGTTTTACCTAAAAAGCATCGTAGCACAAGCCCTACCACTGCCTTCCTATTGAAAAGGACTGTTGCAATGAAAGGTTTCCTGGGAGAGAGATTTCTCAGGAGAATTTCTGAGCTCTCAGGGCTCCTTGAATCAGGTGAAAACCCTTTAAGTAATGAACTGGAATTTTCTGTAGTGCCCATGTGCAAAAGAATCACAAAAGGCCCTCGTTAACGATACCTAACGTGAGGAGAACTGAAAGGGCAATCTTTTAGCCCTCAGTGCTATTGCAGATTTTTAATTCCCTTAGGAGAGGGCAGAAGTTACCTTCTGATGGAGAGCTTGGGTGAGTGCTGAGATTTTGATATTTATGTGCCAGATTTTTGCTCTGGCATTTGCAATTCCTTTTTTTGTAAAAGACACACAACCTTTCTCCTCCCCCTCAGTTTCCCCTTGCCCCCTTCCTTATCTCCGAGGATATTTTGTTAGTATCTGTGATTCAATTTGGCTTTAAGGAAGTTAAGGAAATAAGGAACTTAAACTAAAAAGTCCAAGTTTTTCCAGAAGTGACAAGTAAATTTCCCAAAGTACTGTATGTCTTCTTCAGCCCAGAAAGTATTTGACTGATTTGTGCTGGACGCTCACAAAACATTCTATTCATACTTGCAACGAAGCACAAGAATTTAATTTCAAGATTTGATTTGTACAGCATGGTGTTAGGTGATTGATGTTCTATTCAGGCATAAACGAAAATATTGATTATAACTTAAATAGGAAGCCAAAAGCTGCAGTTGTGAAGATGAAACCTCTTTGTCATGCTTTCCCCAGGCAGATAAAAGTGGCTGCAAGGAGCTCCTGTTGGAGGTATTGATGCTCGCCGTGCTGGATCCTTCAACGTGCTGCTTGGTGAGAAGGACACTGTGGAATTTTAAGAGTTCACTGACCAACTAACTTGGTTTTGGAAGAAAAACAAACCACTCTTTGTTGTGCATTCAAATGCTGCTCTGGGTTTTGGACGCAGAAAGACCATCATATGCTGCAGCAGTCTGTGCTCTTCCCAGCACAGCCCCTCTCTCTGTCTCTCATAATCTCTTATGTTGGAGAAACAGCTCCCCAATCATTTACAGGCTCATAAACACGATCCAGCAGCATCCGTCTGCCCAACAGACCAGGGAAACAGCTCAGAAATGAGAGCCAAATAAAACAATAACTCACGGCAAACAAACAGGCAACTACAACAATCAGATCATGCTGCAGGAGCTGTTCCAACTACCCAGACACTTCATTAGGCATGGAATAACAAAGGAAAGCAGACCAGAGTCATCTCATTTAACTCTCTTAGGCAAATTACCTCTCTTGTTTCCCCCTCCCCAACTCCTATTTATTCTTACTTTCTGCTCGAGGTAAGGAAATGCGACTTATGTCTGGAGAGAGAGTGAGCAGAGTTCGGAGCCACAGGGCTGGGCTGGAAGAGTTCTTGCATTCTGGTTTTTCTGTCTTTGGCCTTCTTCATAATCTTTGGCATTTTAGTTATTTTCAAGATTAGGCTTCTGATTCTTAATATATAATCTGCTCTACACTTGCCCAGAGCTTTAAGTCCACGGTAGAACTCTGTGGAAGAGAATTGTCCTTCACTGTGTATCAGATGCTTCGAGCATCACCTAATTCTTAACTCAGGCTTTATTTGATTGTAAGATCTGCAGTGACGCCTCCTCTCTTCTCTTTTCTCTCTCTTCTCTTCTCTTCTCTTCTCTTCTCTTCTCTTCTCTTCTCTTCTCTTCTCTTCTCTTCTCTTCTCTTCTCTTCTCTCTTNCTCTTCTCTTCTCTTCTCTTCTCTTCTCTTCTCTTCTCTTCTCTTCTCTTCTCTTCTCTTCTCTTCTCTCTTTTCTTCTCGCACACTTCTCAGACAGAGGCTGTTCAGCCTCTACAATATTCAAAATTTTGATCCTTAATGCCCCTTCCTCACATGCTACCAAAACACTGGACACAACCAAACTGGTTTTATGAACCATTTTTGGTTCCAACTTAGAATAAAAGGGTCAAACCTGGCACTCACAACTACTTAGGTGCACCTAACACAACTTACTCCAAAAATGCCAAATGCTCAAAATACAAAAAGTTTAGGAAGATAAACGTGTTTCAAGTCTCCTAAGGGAAAATAAGTGATGAAATGAATATGTGGATATTCATATGTATATATTGTACGTGAAAAATCCTTTCAAGTCATTATTGAATAGAGACGTTGCAAACAACAGATATCCCAAACTCTGGAAAAGGTCACAGGTGTCTCCCTAATTCCAGTGCTTGGTTGGACAGGTGGGTGGAATAGCAAATCTGTGAGGTACCAAAGCTGATTTCCCTGCCTCAGAGGGAGCTTCAGATCTTTGAAAAGCAGTTTGGAGCCTGGGGCTTTGGAATATCCACTGCTGCAGTGGATACAATTTTTACAGAAGGAAAAATAGCAAATAGAATATTTAGATCTTCACAGTCTATTGTTAGGATTTTTCTGTCTGGGTAACTGATCTAAACACCATCATTTAATCAAAGCTGACAAGCTTTACAAATATTGCTGCTCAGAGAACACTTTCCCCCAGTATTACATGAACTGGGATTTTTCCACGAGACATCCGTGTGACACTTTCCGTGATTTGTTTGCGAGGAGGATCGTTTTGCATGCCCCGCTTGCTGAATTGACGCTCGTGGCATTTGATGCTGGGAACGATGGATGACGAGGATGGCACTTCTGGGGGTTCTGAGGCAGTTCTGGCTGGCACAGCCCAGCTTCAGTGCTGGGCAGGCCTCCCTGAGCCAGGCCATTTCACTGATGGGCATGTCATGGGATAAGCGGGTATTGAGGGAGCGACTGAACACCAGAAAGGAACTTCAGTCTCTTTCTCTTCCTTGTTGAACATTTAGGTTTAGGGTTTATGGCAAACATTTTGGGTATGGCAAAGGAGAGTGCTGCTTATGAGTTATCCAATTTAAACCAAAGTAAGCAGTGCTGGTACTCAGTGTTCAGCTGCAGGAGGAAATTCCCCTGGAACCTACATTCACGTGCTTAAATATTTAGTTTAATTGTCAGAGACCAAATTAAGCATTCTCCGTGCTGTTCCCTGCCCGACCTCTGTGTCCCACGCTGAGCAGAGCTGCCTGTGTGGGTGGCTTGGTCTTCAGCTGCTCTGCTGCCCAGGTTCTCCTTATCTCTCCCCACAGACCGCCAAATGCTCTGCAGTACAAGGAATGTTTTCTTCCTCCTGTGTCCAGCTAGATTTCTGACTATCATCATTCATGTGAGAGAAGGCAATCTCTCTTTCAGTTTTCGAAGCGAAAGCCACTCTTCCGCTTCAGAGAAGAGCAATCCCTCACCTTTTTTATCTTCCCTGGTGAAAATCCACTGGCTTTTCACTCGCTCTCGCATGAGCTGCTGCTTTGGCCAGTGGCCTTTTGGCTCCCCGGGGTGTGCCAGCCATGAGCTGTCCCAGGGACTGTCCCCCTGCACCGCAGGGTCAGGGTTCAGAACTTTGGGGTGCTGCTGGTGAGTTTGGTGTCTCCTGCTAACTTCCTTTCAGCAGCTAGATGTCTCTCTTTCCTGCCTTATTAAGGGATAATGGTAGGGGTGCTGCTCTTGCCTGTGGAAAAGACTTGTTGCCCTCCATCATTTGGCCATTTTAGAGCAAATTTAGGACGTGGATTTTGCTATAAATCTGTAACTCAGCGAGCATGGGGCTTGATTTTGCACGTAGCTTTTTCAGATCATTGATTGTTTCTCTCTATTAATCTGTTGGGGCCTGAGGCTGACCTATGTTTGTGCTTTTCGTGTTCCTCTGTGCTTTCCAGGCAGGATTGCAGATCGAGACACTTTCTGCCTGTGGCAATCTTATTTTCTCTTAATCACAGCTGTTTTCCACTTGGTGTTATAGTTTGCATTTTGTGATACTTTTTAAGTCAAAGATGCTGTGATGCAAGAGCCAAAACCTTTGGTGGAAGAGATGGATTTTGTGTGTGCTGTTCTGGAGAGCAATTCCTTTTGCGTGAGCCACTGTGTGTACTGCAGGGCAATAAATGATGCTGGGTTTAGTGAAGTTAAGTAGGATGCTTGCAATCTGGGGAGAGCCTGCCATTTTTAAATTTTTTTTTTTGCCTTATGGTGGAAATTTGCGAGGTTTTATTTAAAAGATCTTTCTTTTTTGTTCATGCTTTAACTTAAGTTTCTTGTGTTACTTTTTTGTTTGTTTGTTTTTTGGTTTGGTTGGCCTCAGATCGTTTCTGCAGGTGTGGAATCACTGAGAGAAACCAAAGGAAAGGTTCTTGTTTCATTCTTGTTTTTATTCATTATATAATGAAAATAATGTGGTTCCTCTCATGTCTTTCTCTGAGCTGTTAACTCTAAAACAGCTGCAGCTATTCCAGCCCAGCCAGTCAATGTACACACAAAAATGGATATAACATATTTACTATACAGGAAACATATGAACAACTTTTATTAGGTCATATTTTATCGGATGCATTGGTGTATTTATATTGTTGCATTTTATAATTGTATGCTGCATAAAGTATGTGATCTATAGCATATATAAATATATGAATAAAATAAATGTCAATATAATTTAATTACATTATTGACATGAACAGATATATGCACTCATATAATAATATATATATATTCTTATATATATAATATATAAGAATATATATATTATATATATAAGAATATATATTCTAATATATATATAGTATATATTCTTATATATATATATATAAGAATTTTGTTGTGCAGTGAAATATCAGCGTAAATGTTTGGTGCTATTTTGCACCTTTGCAAATGGAATTCCATCCATGTAGATAATGACTAAACTTTTCAGAAAGCTTCTGAGGATTTTGTACTTTACCAAAGGAAAGAAGAACAGACCCAGCATTCCTAAACGTTGGAGTTATTAGTTTGGCCCAGGAGCTTAGCCTTGTAACTCGGTTTTTATCCTGCTTGGAGACGTGTGGCTGTGTGGGCAGATGGGTGTGATGTACTGTGTATAAAGCCAGCTGCACTTGTCCCACTTTTATGGTCATTTTTGGAGGAGGTTTTTAGCCCTTCATTTTTGTTGGTTAGCAAATAATGTTTAAGAGTTAAGAGCAGTCAATTGTCTAAATAAGAGAATTCCAAACGTGTTCCTCGTGCGCAGAAGGAAGTCTGTGTGTGTTTGTAAGAAGGTACAGGAATTATTAAGCTTCTATCCCTGGGGAACACTGACCCCTCCAGCTCGTGCTCCTGGGAATACATCTCTGTGCCTGTGGAATTTGGGCTCCCAGCAGAGATGCTGTTTGCATGCTGGGCAGCCAACCTTTGCACCTCTGAAAATATCACCCCAGCCTCTTCTGCCTGCTCTGCTGCAACCTGCAATAATAACCCATTAATCAAGTGTCACCCTGCCTAATACAGAGGAGCTCTTTTTTTATTGCCTTCATTTATAATAATTTAGTTTATACTTTACAATGTTATTGATTTTATGAAATGGCTCATTACATCTACACAAAGCTAAATCATTCAATTAGATGCTTTAAATTAAGTCATATAAATTTCTTACTAGATTTACTGTTGGATTGAATTGGAAATCAAGCCCTAAGAAATTATTTTTGAAATTGTTCTTGGGAAGACATTCTTACTTATGTTATAGGCTAGCAAAAGAATATAAATTACTCAGCAAGATTTTTTAATTATTAAAACCTAAATCCCCTTTTGCAAATTGCTGGGTGGCACAAGCAGGGAGAAGTTTGCTTGACTTCCTCTGCATGAACTTGACAGGGAAAAGCTCCATCAAAGGGGTCTTCCTGGAGGTTCAGCTAAATGGAAAAAACCCAATATTCTGGAGAAAGGTCCATCAGTGAACCCTTTTTGCCATGGCCTATGCATGGACACAGAAAGGACAGGGGAAAAGGGGCAGTGTGAGACCCGGGCCTCCTCCTGCCTTGTGTGCTGTCCCATGAAAAAAGGCTGAAAGCTTTTCAACAATTTCAACTGGAAGAAATCAGTCCACTAAATAAAAACCACTGGAAACATCAAAGCCACTCATGAATGAGTCCAGTGCTTTTAAACACGTAGGTTTTTTTCAGCTTTCCTTCTTTTCTGTCTGGTGATGCTGCTGTGGATGTTTTTATTATATACGCAATTAAGAAAATTAAACATTTTTTTCACTCTTTCAAAACTGAAATGAGGGGGAATAGAGGCACAGCAGAGGCACCTCTGCTCTGAAATGCCTGGGTGGGTTTGGAGTGCTCATTGTATCGCTGTGCTGACACAATGCTTTTGAGCAAAGTAATTGTCAGTTCAGAAGCAGAGACGAGAACACATTGTAGTCAAAAAATAAACCTCAATCAGCAAAGCAATAATTATTTTTAATTCAAAATTTTGTTTCCCTTTTATTCAAACTTGTCAAAATTTTTCCAAAGGGAATTCACTTTAAAAATGTGTTAGTCTTGAATCGTGGTTTGGCTTGCTGCTCTTCCCTCAGCTTCTCCTTGTCAGAGATGACAGGCTTGCCATCTTTCATTTTTTTTGAATAATTAAAAGCCTCAAGTCTTTGGTTACCCTCTGCTGGACAGTCAGGATTTGTAGCTTAAAAAACTCATAATTAGGTGCCCTGAACTCGTCAAAGTAATCCAGGGGTTTCCTCTCTCTGGCAATAAAAGCTGTTAGAAGGGAATCACTCTATTCTCCACAAGAAATGATATTTTGTGTGCATGTGGAGTTTCTAGGGGATTTTTTTTTCTTAATGCATACTCATTGAATCTTTTTTCACTTAACCTTGATTTTTAATTGTTTCCAGTGTTAGATACAATATGTTTAGTTAAAAATTGCATCTTTCATTGTTTTACATTATAAATTATCAGGTGTTATGTTTGCTGCTCTGTGTTTTTTCAGCATTGCCTAGGCGCCCTGGAAAAAAACGTTTTCTTTCTTTTTTGACCTTTATTTTTTTTGTGTAGGTGTCTTGTGTAATCCTTAGCAAGCCTTTCCACTGTGTCACCTTAGAGGCAACTGTTGAATCTCTAATCACATTTCTGAATTAAAGAAAAGACACTTTGGGTTTTTTTTTTTTTAAATGATGTTAAAGATCCCCCCCTTCAGTGCTTTTCTTCACAGTGTGAAGTCCCATCACCAGTGCTTGACCCATTTCTGCTGCCTGTGGTGCAGCTCTCCTCAGCCTGTCAGCCAAGAGCACAAAAGACCTTAAACTTGAGACAAGTCTTGCATACCTGTCCTCCTGTGTTGTCACATCAACTTTGGGACGGTCACAGCGGTGCCCTTGCCAGGACAGAGCTCCTTGGCTGGGGGATCAGCACAGGCACTGTGGATGGTCTCTTCACCCGCTCAGTTTTGGCTGAAAAGGGAGCAGCACCCCGTGCCCTCCCTGCTGGTGCTGCCCGTGGCACTGCCAGGGACCCCTGGGGCTCCCAGGGCTCGGCACGGGGGGCTTGGCTCTGCTGTGCCAAATTGGGAACCTCAGGGGTGGCACAAAACCAGTGAGATGAGCTCGCACTGGGGGGAAATGGCTTGGAAAGCACATCTCCATTAAAGGAGATGTATCCCAGGCAGTGGAGAAAGGGAATTGGGTGAAGGGATTAATTAGAGAAGGGAGAAGATCAAAGTGACATATTTGTTTTTGTTATTTTTAGCTCACTTCACGTGTACTATCTGGTTTGTCTTATCCCATCCTGCACTAGAGGCAAAAGGATAAAACTCTTTGCATTATTTTGCAGCTTTTCATGGGAGGTTTTGACTGGTTCAACCCCAAACTCCCTGATATAAACCAGATTAGGAGTGTCTCACATTTCAGTTGCCAGATTAGCTCAGCTGGTTAGAGCGTGGGGCTAACACCAGGGTTTGTGGGTTTGATCCTCTATGGACCACTCACTTAAGAGTGGGCTTGATCCTTGTGGGTCCTTTCCAACTCAGAATATCCTGTGATCACCATAAACTGCTACTCTGAATTAATCTTTGTTCTGCTAATATTTGTTTGTTTTAGAGATTTAATCTGGATTTCCCAAGACCTGTCTCGAGAGTCTTTACCAGCAAGACAGGTAGCAGCTTTGCTCTCTGTGTCCCTCACTGAATTTGGAATTATTTATTCAAAAAAGCAGTGATTGTAAAGCGAGAAACTTTTACTGAGAATAACCAAAGAATTGATGGGGAGAGTAATCACCCAGGCAATGGCAGAGGGCAGCCAAACTGAGATGGAGACTTCTGTGCCTTCATTCCCAGGGCTCTCAGAGTGGGCTGAGAAATTTGCAGTGTGCGAAATCCTCCTTTTCCCCCTCCCTCCACCTGCCCTTTCCTCCTTCATGCAATTGAAAAGGAGATTTTTGATGCTATGTAATACATAACATTTGCTTGTTTCTCAGAAAAAAAACAAACCAAACCCAGCTATGGGTTGCTTGCTGAGAGGTGGAGAAGAATGAAGAACATTTATGTAGCAAATAAATCACATCGCAAATAAGCAGTTTTGGAACACTGCGTTTCATTTGCCTCTGGGGCATTAATGCCAGTCCTAGAGGACACAACAGAAAGAATAAAATTGAGTTAAATAAAACCAGAATTTAGCCTTACAAACTCACCAGCAGCCATCAGTGCCAGGCATTAATTCCTTTCCTGCTGGCAGCAGGAAGGTGGGTGAGACAATACTGTCAGTTGCACAAATTAAGTCACTGTGGCAGAAACACAACACAAATAAATAGGAAGAAAACAATACAAAGAAAAACAGACTGTTGTTGCTGCATAAACCTTTTTCCAAGCTGGAGGCACAAAAAAAAGGAAATTTAATGACTTGGTGCATGACATCTTGTAGCCTGACAAGCTCTTTCAGAGTAGAAAAAGAGAGTGAGATGCCAGGAGAGGTCTCGCAGCACATTCTGATAGAGAGAAGGGGCTTGGAGGGAGCAGAAGCTCCTTCTCAGTAGGCTGAGAAATAGAAGAACTCAGCTGTGCTGAGCCCTGGAAAGCTGATGGAAACCCTGATCGGGATTAAGCTGAAAGAAAGGACAGGTAGGTGATAAGAACACACGGGGGTTTTTAAATCACTGCCATTTACCTTCTATGATATTACAGGCCAAATTTCCAGGACTCATTTTCATAAAGAAAAGAGAAAACATAAATCCTATATTTAATAAAAAGATCTAGAAGTTCCTAACAACATAGAGGCTGGTTTTTCTCTTCTATCAGATTACAAATTTATGGCAAGAAAATTACATTTTACGTCATTTTTATATATAGATATATTTTTATATACATTAAACTTATCTATCGTATTTGAGCTTGTTTTTTAAACAGTTTTAGCACTTTTTACACATGGTCCTGTTTCTTTGTTATATTCCCAACTCTGCTGTTTGCAGAGAGTTTAGAAGCCTACAAACAGAAGTTGGGGATAGAAATAACGTCGAAGAGAAGGGATTGAGCACGTGTCCCATGTGCTTCTTGCAGAAAGAAAGAAATTGCTGTGGAACAACTGTAACTCTGGTAATAATTTAGAAACTCACACTTCTACGTTATTCATTATCTCTAAACTAATTTGGAGTGGCTCTAATGATTTGAAAGCAATGAATAAAATGACTTGGTTGCTTGCTAACTAAAAATGTACTTCAGCAGTCCAAGGTGATGTTTCTTCTTCTTCTTTCTGATGTGGCCAGCCCTGGGCAGCAGCACTGGGATGTTGCCACATCCCTGCTCTGGCTGTAGAACTTGGAGAAGAGACAACTTACTGAGAGTTCAGCCCATCTTTTTGCTCCCATCCCCAGTGAACTCCAGGCAACATGGGAGGGATTATTTATTATCTTTACTGCATGAATCGCTGCTGTGGTGCTGAATTAAGGGCAGGACAGGCAGGAGCAAGAGCTGAGGCCATTGTCAGACGGACTGGGCTGGTTTGAGAGGAGTGAGCCAGGCCAGTTGTGTCCCTGTGGCTTCAGGGACAGCAGTCATTTCACAGCACTCCTTTTCCACTTGATGCATGAAAGTTCCCCCAGTTGATGATCCAGATGTCTCATTCCCAGCTTGTGCTGAACCTGAGCAAGGGGGCCATCAAAAGTTTTGATTTCCATGGTAAGCTCAAACTGTGAGTCAAGGTAAGAGAGCAGAGCCCCCCTTTTGTCCTGGCTGAGTCCGTGCTGCAGCAGCGCTTGCTGTGAGGTGCAGGAGGTGATCCTGCTGCTTTGAATATGATTAAGGACATCATCTTGTTTCTGCTTCACTGTCAGCTCTGAAGACCCCATCTACTCAGCACGCAGCCCCCAAGTCTAAGGGGTCAGGAGGTCTCCCTAGATGAAAAAGGTCATTATTTGATAATGCCACTTGGTAGCTGACATCCCAAGTTTGTATTTATAGCCGTGCTTTCTTTAGAAAGTGTTCTTGTCCTACAGGTCTGGTTGAAGACAGTAAAAACTCCTGCTTTGAGGATTCCATATATTAACAGATTAAATTGTTCAGGTCATTAATTTTATTGTGAGACTGGCAAATCATTTTTCTAGGAGTTCAGAAGAAGATTTAATTCTTATACATTTAACAATTGGTTCTGGAGAACATTTTTCATCCTATTCTCAGGAAAGAAGATTTCTGTATCACCCTAAATGCAGCAAGAATGTAAGCTCCAAAATAAGAGAAAGGAGCTAAAGCATATTTTTTAACTTGGGACCTAATGCTCCTGGAATTCCCAAACAAAAATGAGTGGGACTCCGGAGTTCCACCTCTTACTGAAGCTTTGAGAATGTTTAGGTTCACAGTTCAGTGCTCCCACAGTTATTACATTTGTTTTTGAGTTCATCTGAGAGGAAACTCTGCTGCTGCAGAGGCTGATGAAGGAGGGACTTGGCCAAGCTGTGCAGGGGGGGCTTGGAGAAGTTGCAAAAGGAGAATGAGGAGGAGGGAACCTGCAGTGGAAATGGGCAGCAGAAATAGGAATGGGATTCCTCTTAGCTTGGGCAGCTGTTTGATTTGCAGGCCCAAACCCTTTGACAGCAAACATTATTCTAAGAAATGCTTTCTTTAAATTTTTGAATTTTTTTTTTTGTGATTCACTATGTTTGACTTTCTTGTCATTTAAGATATCAAAGGAGGTAATTTGGCCATAATTTGCCTCATTTAAGGAAGACTCCTATTTTAACTTGTCATACAGTAAACAAGTAAATAAGTATTTAATTTGCAAGCTGCCTACTTTCATCAAGTTTATCTCATTTGAAGGTGAAGATTTATTGGCTTCTCTTGTATAGCTGGATGGAAAGAACATCCAAGAACAAGAGTCATGGGAGAGAAAAATAGGTTCTCACTTAACCATATGTATTTTGAGTTACTCGAGATATAAGTTTAAACAGTTGATATTTATTTATGAGAACTTAATTCTATTCCAACTGTCTTTGTTAGGTACTGATATTCTAAGATTATATTGGTTATTCGTGATGCATGGACAATCAGGGACTTCATCAATTGAACAGAGAAAAAAAATTCCATAAATCAAATATTCATATGTATGTATATGTATTCTTTCATATCTATTATAAGGTTTTTTAGAATTCAGAAATTAGCAAATAATTTTGAGTGATTAATTATTCATATTGTACCAGGATAGAGAAAATAAGGACGCAAGATTCACTTCGAATTTTTTTCAATAATTTTTAAAAGCTGTCATGAGAAATTTCAGGGAAAGAATCCAGATGTTTTAGTGCATATTTAAATTGAATTGTGAAATATATCAACCCAGACACGTGTATAAAATCAATAATTATGAGTCGCTGGTAAGAAAGTTACCTTCCTTCTTTTAATAGGAAATAATGACAAATTTCAACAGCAAGCAAATTTGTAATAGTAAGAATTCAATTAAGGTAGTTCTTAGCTTAATCTTTCCCTTAATCAATGCTTTTGGGTTAGTAATTGCCAATTGGAAAATTAATTGAAAACCATTGTCTGACATTGAAATGGCCGTGGTATACTGGATGGAAAAAAAGGAAATATATTCTCAAAGCTACATTTTCCTTTTACATATTAAAGCAAAGAAGGAAAAAATGGTCTTTAAGGAGCTCCAAGAGGTTCTTGAATACGAGGTTAAAACTCATACTAATATACTGGAACAAAAAAAAAAGGCATTCCTTGCCAGTTTGTGACAGCTCCACGAACAAATTCGTGAGGAATACAGACAGGACCACTGGGGTTTCCTTCCTCTCACATTAGCTTTGCAATAAGTCCTGCCAAGAATCTTGTTTGTTACATACAAATGAGAAGTCCAGGATTCTGATCATCATTTTTGCTGATAATTAACAAGTTTAAAGCCTGCAGGAAGTGAGTGGTTCTCTCCACACCAGGATATGATTTGTTTTGGCAAATCTCTCTCCCAGATTTCGAGTCACAGCGCTGGAGTGTGGTGAGACATCAATCTCGTTGGAGAACAGAGGAAAAAGAGAAGAAGAGTAATGTGAATATAAGTTTTGGAAACACTTGCTAACCCCAGTGGAAAAGCAACATCCAAACCAGCTGCCCCAGGGTCATCCAAGGAATGCAGGTACCACATCGTCAGTGATAGCAAACAATTTTTGTGTTTGATTCAGCTGCAAAATTCTTCAGGTTTATATCAAATTCCTCGGATATTTGGGATTCATTCAAACCAGTCTGAATGTGAATCCATTTTTTGAGTGACCACTGCTTTAATTTGTGGTCAGGGTAAAAGGGGGCATCCTCTGGTTCTAGAGCAAAGGGAGTGAATTCATTTCAGGGTTACCAAAACCCTGTGAATGAGTTGAAGGGTGAGATGTTGGAGTGGTAGCTCCATTTTGGTGGTTTTCTGCTCTTTCTTAGCGAAAAGGAGGAGGAGTTAGTGCAGCTAGCTGTCTTTGAAGGGGGTGTGTGTGTGTATGACTAAAACACGGACAATCAAGCAGCATTCCTGAGTTTTCAATCAGCTTGCAGCAGTGCTTAATTAGTCTTCTGCAGTTATTGCTGTGACCTTCCTCAAAACTTGGCTCCGTAATCATAAAAACTTGGTCTTTAGCATTTGTTTGTCAGCCCCACTTTAAATGTCTTCCTCTGCTCTTTATTTATATTGCTAATGCATATAAGAGGGTATCACAAGGAACTTTGCATGATAATTAATTCCACTTAGTGTGGTCAAGAGGTAAGGTTGTAGGTTTTAGCAGAGCTGTCTGAAACAATATTCCCAGGGAGCTGCAAGGGCTGCAGTTCCCAGAAATCTGAAATAACAAATGGCAGCCTGTTTTTCCCAAGGGCATTTTAGGAATATTTAGCCTGCGAATGCATATGGAAACTACAGTGGGCTGCAAAGAGTCCTGAATTGTACTCAGCATTATTGAAACTGAAAGGCGGCGAAGAGGTGTAGAAGTGAATGGGCTCCTAGAGGCTTTTTTATAGATTATGGGGGGAGGATGTGTGATAATAAAAGGTAATAAGAGCTTTCCTGACTCCGATAGACTCTACCTTCAACTAACCTACAGCTATCAGGAGTCAGTAATCCATGTTGGATAAAGAGACTTTGAGGAGCAATTTTATTCTATTGCAATGCACCAGTTTGCACAATGGATTTGTTCGCTTTTTGCAGGCAGCCTTCCTGAGGGACAATATTTCTGAAGCTCCACAAAGCGCTTTTTCTGTTTTCATTCCACAGCCCTTTAATTGGATGAATGGGCTGCAGGGGCCTGGAAGTTGGACTGAGTAAAATTTGCACTCTTTGAAACACCAGCCAAACAAAACATGTCAAGCAGTTTCTCATGACACTGGGATAAAGCGAACATAAAAGGGAAGCCTATTTAAAGAACAGAGCATTAATGTTTTAGTGGTGTTCACTTCAGGCCGGTACATTTTACATGAGTCTTTTTCCCTTATGGGAAAGTAATATGCTCTAAGTTGACTAAGTGCAGATCCTTTTCATGAGAGGTTGAAGGAATAGGCATTGGGAATGCAGCAACTGTGGTGTAGCGAGCGCAGAATTGGGATATAATGCCATAAGGCTAATTAACATCATGTTCTCCCATTGTGTTCCCTTCGGGGGAATCGTGGTTTTAAATGATAAGTATGTAGATTGAAACATTCTTAATCTAGGCAAGTGGTGCAGTAAAACATTACTCACTGAATAACAAAAGGAATATAAAATGGAGTATGGGCAGTATATTTCAAATAAAGTGCAGAGTGTCCTTTTTCACCTTTTCGCTGTGCTTAGTAACACTGATTTATTCACTGAACAGAAGATGGAAGATGTACTGTTTGAGGCTTGGAGTACAGCTTTGGTTTATTGCAATCTATAAAGAATTTCGACTTCTGATGGGTTTGTCCTTTGGAATGCTTTTCCTTTGGTGCAATCTCAGTGTTCAGCAGTGACAGGAAAAGTCACGCTGAATCTTTTTGAAGGGTCACACGGAATAAGTCCTTCAAGAAGCATTGATTTGCAAGTTTTTGCCTTGCATATGTCAGACGCTTCAGAACATCCCTTATGGGGCACAGCCAGGATCTCCTGCCGCTGAGAGTTTCTACTTCCCCAGAACTGCTTGGAAAACTGATTGCAGAGACAGGAAAAGACTGAAAAGTCACATCTGAGGTGGGAGCCACTCCTTCAGCTGGGCTAATCAGCAGGGTGAGGTCTCAGCAAGGCGATGAACGTGGCTGCAGAATGGGAAGGGGAAGGTGCATTTTTCTGGGACGATGCAGGAGATCCATTCTGGGAAAAGGGAAGACTGCAAGTGCAGCAAAGAGCTTCGGGGTGAATCGGGGAATCAGACTGGGAATAGGAGCCAGAGAAAGGTCAGAGAACGCGTGATTCTCTGAGGGGAAAGTCTTTGAGAGCTGCACAGGTAAAACAAGCATTTGCATGGGGAAGAGGCTTGGCTGAATGTGCCCAGCTGCTCTGCTGGGAGCTGAGGAGACGGGAATGCATCGCTCTTGGGATTGTTCCCAGGCACCGTGGCTTTGTGGGGCTTCTTTGCCTTGAACAAGGTTTTGTCCTATTTTTGAATTAGGCAGAATCCACCTACCTCTAGCAGAGCTGAATTTTGTGACATGTCTAGGAATAGCAACAATTGTAGGTCTGAGACCAGTGATTCTGAGCTGCAGTTCAAACTTCAAGTGTAGTGCAGATCACAGTTTAAAATACCTGACAGTTTTTGATTTGTCTTCTGTCACTGAAGGAGAGAGCAAGTTAAATGGTCTGTAGTAAAAAGCGATTGAACAAATCATTTAAAAAAAGGAACAAGAAGAATACATTTCTTTTTCTGCTTGGTTGCTAACAGTGGCTTTTTGGCATTTTCAAAAATTCTCGTTTCCTAACAAAACGAGTGGCACTGTCCATGTAAAAAGCTGATTGTGATTTTATGTATATACATACATATATATGACTTTTATGTAAATATACATAACACATTCTAGGTATAAGTAACCTTAACAGGCCACTTCTAGAGAATATGCAAAATATTTTCAACTTTTGCTTCATTTTCCCCCTCTTTCAGGAGACTGAAAACGGGTAGCTGCCGTTTGCTGAAGGAATGGATAAACCCAAATAGGAACAAAAATTATTGCATCTCTTCATTGTTTTCTCCACAGCAGCTCTTATAATATAGGAAAACCCAAAATATTTAGGGTGTTTAGCAGTATTATCCTTTACATTCGAGAGCATATTTGATCTGGTTCAGCCATAGGAAGGTGCCTGGTTTGGAGACCATTTCTCAGGGCTTGTAAACAAAGCAGACATGACAGAGACAAATTAAAGCTCATGCGTGTTTTATTGGTGATGGGGATTTTTAGATTATATTTGACTGAAGGCTGAATAATTGCTTCTTGAGGGTTTGCTTCTAGTTTTATTTTTAGTTTGTTTTTTTTTGTTTTTTTTTGTTTTCTCTGAAGGAAGCAGTTGTGTAGAGGTTTTTTCATCCATTTTTTAGGCTGGAGGTTTTGGTCATTGCCACTGCCACATCTTGTTTTCCCCTTCTTCTCCTGTTCAGGATGTAATACTTGTCCTCTGAATCATGCTGGAACATATTTTGGGAATTCATAGGATTATCACCAGGGCTACTGCTATCAGGCAGAACACATGCACATTTTATTATCTCACCCAACAGGTTTTCATTTTCTGTGCCCATTGAGTCAGCACAGAGGGGGAACATGCTGCCATTACTACTGGCAGAACTCGATAAATATTATAACAGTCTTTTCAGTCCTGCAGGAGCTCGTTCTGCCATGAGAATTCAAAATCTAAGTCCTTATTTCCTGTCTCTTCCTTTCTCCCATCTGCCCTTCCAAGGTGGGTGGTATCCTGACCCCGAGTTGCCTGAAGGATGGTGCCTATTACTGGGCTACAAATTGATCCAATCAGTCAGACGAATTTGTGGAGCCTCTGAAGTATAAACCCTTCTGCGTTCCGTATTTTCCACTTCCACAGCAGGGAAAGGTAAAAGAAACCCGAGCTTGTTTTTTTGGTTTTTTTTGTTTCTTTTCAAATCAAGTTTTTCTTCCAGAATTTTATCAGTGTGTAAGGATAAAAATTGTGTTTCTGATTTTTAACGTCTCTGCGCGTCTGAAATTTAAAGCTTAAAACTCTTGGTGTGACACACAGTTCAATCTGTTCACTTAGTGTTTCTGTTTTGAAACACAAGTCCTTTTTTACCTTTTTCAATTACAATTTCTTTCCTTTGCAAGCCACTTCTGTGTTGTGGAAGAAATGTTGATGTTACTGTGGGTTTCCTTTGTTGCTCATTTCATCTAAATATATTTTCATAACTGCTTTTCTATCCATTTGGAGTGTGTGATCCTTTTCTTCATGGGTTTTTAGTCTGTCTTCCCCCTCGTACCTGTCCCCCACCTCTCAATTTATCACGAGACATTTTCAACTCTGCTGCTTTTTTTTTTTCCCCAATGTTAGTCTATCCCTTGTTCCTGTTTTTCAAATCTTCACATCCAAACCTATGCACAAAGAGTTTGGGAATTCTGCATGTTCCAGATATGACAGGACAGGAGGGAGGTTTGGAGTTTGTGCATCTCCTTTACAAAACTTGAGGAAGGTGTTCTGTAACCTTTCTTTGCACTAGCAATAATAATTTCTGTCTCTATTTCAAAGGTGAATAGAGAACATTTAATTAGCCTGCAACAGTTAGTTGGAGTTGTTTGTTTTGCAATTTAGGGCAAAACCCAAAAGCAATAATTTCCTTGTGTTGGAAAGGAAGCAGGTAGAAGTTAACTCTGGTACCTGGGTAGGGAAGAGGAATTGTGCACATAATGCCAGGACATCACAGCAACAAGCTGAGAAATCCATTTTTATAATTAAGCAGAATACTTTCAGAAATGAATAACAGATACTTCCTTCTACAGCTCCTCTTTCTGACAGCCTAATCAATGACAGCACTGGGAGAGTGAGCCAGGGTTAATACCCTGGCCACACCTGCCTTGGGTTTAGAGCAACACACCCAAATTCCACCTCCATTCAGGCACTGTCATTGTCCCTTCCCGGGCGTGTCCTTGACACCTTCACCCCGTGTGCTTCTCCAGGGCGGCCCTTGAAATGAAATGCAGGATTCTGAAGATCTAATTTTTATCTTGCTTTCCCCTGAGCTGGGAGTGCTTGTCTTGAATACACAAGAGTTGCTGTGATGTGGGGAGGTCAGAACATACAAAGTGTTCCCTTCCAGATGTCTGGTTGGGATATGTTAAAGTTCTGTGCCCAGAGTAGGGTTAGGAGTGTGCAGAGAATGCATTACCCTCCATAATCCTCCTGGTAGTGAAGAACTTGATTCTTTTTTTTTGTTGTTTTCCAGCTGTGCCTTTCTCTGTTTATGTTTGCTGGATTTTTTTTTTTTTCTTTTATGAGCCTCATCATAGGTTTTTAAATATGGGATGTTGTTTGCTATGAAACCACTCCATTATTCCAGGAACATATGTTCGTGACAAGTACAAGTCATGAACATTTGAATAGTCTCCATCTGGCATGAATTAATATAGTATCATAAATGAGAAGTGTTAATACTAAGAAGATTGTCTGGGAATTCTAGATTTAACCAGTATTTATAGTTATATATGGAACTTGGTTTTGGTTTTGGTTTTGCTTTGAAGAACACAGACAAAAGTATGATTTACCCTTCCAGGAGTAACTGCAAGCCAAGGGATGCTTCCAGTAGTGTAACTCTTGAAATAACTTGATTATGCAGTAAAGCCTCCCCGAAATCCCCACGTGCTTTTTAGCTCTTAGAGATACTTCCAAGGCAAATAACAAATGGAAAAGCAGAGCAGGTTTCTGTTTGCTGTGGTGAAGACAGCAGTGCTGGGCGCCAGCTCAGCATTATTTGTTAACATATGTACTTTAAATCCTTCGATGCCCCTTGAGCACAGAACATATATCTCCCATCCACACGGCCATATGGAGACACTGCACTCATTTGAATAACAAGTGCACAGTAAAATTATCTTGGCCCCAGAGTGCGTGTTGTTTATAACAGGGAGTTACTCTTACTTCCGAAATTAAACTATTTTTCTTTTTTTTTCCCTACAGAACCTTAAGGCTAAACTATCCACCAGGAGGAATTTTGAGACAGGATGAACTCTTGCCATGGTATAACAGACACTGGTCTTTATTCACTGCTGTGCATTCTGTAGAACAGTCAAATATATTTTAAAAAGTCAGTATTTCCACTGTCTATTTTGACTACATATCAAGCTGTACTGTGCATCTCTACAATCTTCAGAAAGCCATCCCTTCAGATTCCTCTCACTTGGGTAAGGTGTTCTCCACAATGACTTTCGTTCTAGGGGAAATCAGAAATTTTACTGGCACGAGGAGCTGAAGAAACAGAAATACACAGAGCCATGAATTTTCTAAGAGTTTTCAACATCAATTTGTGTATTTTGGCGAAACTTCCCGTGAAAGCCAGTGGGAGAGAAGCAGGTTTTCCCCCGTCCCTCCAGACGTGAGCGTGGCACTGTGTGAGAGCCAGGAGCAGGAGAGGGGCAGAGCCTGGCAAATTGCATAACTGGAGTCCTGTTTTTAACAGAGGCCCTTTGATTTGGCAGCGGGGAAGAAGCAGATGGGCGGTGGGACCGCAGTCTCGGCCTGCTGCCACCCCCAGGAACACACAGCCCCTTGTTTGGGGTGTCTGGGCGTCATTTCTCTGACACACAAAGAGGTATTTTTGGGAGTGATGTCAGTTCATTGGCTGAGCAAGCATTGTTTGGCTGGCTGAAACGATTCCCAGAGCACTCCCTGCCTTTGAGAGCGGCACTTCCCTCTCCGCGGAATGTCATTACTCTGCATGGTAATGACTGTTTTGAAGGGCAGGTCAGGCAGTCAAATAAATGTGTAGTTGGTGCTTTCTGATCGTTTCTAAAACAGGCAGGCCAATTTCTGCTGAGGGAGAGCGAGTCTGAAGTGTGCCAGACGTGGTTCTGATTTGCCAGAGGAATTCCAGGGGCTGTGAGCACAGCCAGGGGAGCCGGGCTGATGTGGGCTGCAGGGATGATCACGCAGTGCTCACAGTGTGGGAGCCTTATCTTTGTGCCTCTGAGCAGCCTGTGCAGCAGAGACAAAAGGGGAGAAGGAGCAAAACTGACTCTGAGTTGGGACCTAGAACACAAGCACAGAAATAACAAATAATTGTGGTTTTGTGCTGTGAATGCTGCTTGTGTGGATGTGTGCAGGGCTTAGTGACACCAGACAGGAGACACAATTAATTCGGGTTATTTTCTGTTTATAGCATTAAGAAACGCCAGAGATTTTTTAAATAAGAATGGTTCCTTTTTTCACGACTCTCTGGACTGAGAAGGCTGCGTTACAAAAGCCTTTACCCAAATATCTGCATGACTCTTGAAAACAGCTCTGAACAATTGAGAAGCAGGTTTATCTGGATTTCTGAGGGAATTACTCTCCTAAGTCACTAAAGCAATCTACAGAATTCCATCTGTAATTACTGAGCACAGTCAAAGAGCGAGGAATAATAAGAAGAAAATATTCTGAAAGTTGTTGGGCTCTGACAGTGTATAATGAGCATGTCAGGTAATACAGCTATTCTGTATGGCAAAGTACAATCTTTCATCCAGTGTCAAAAAGCTTCTCTAAAGTGCTTCTCATATTAAAAGTGTCAGGTATATATCAAGTTTTTTTCTCAGTTTTATGAGGCAGAAAGTGAAGAATGAGTTAGTGATTTGCTGAGATCACTAAGAAATCAAAACCAGAATGAGGAGCTCAATTCTACTTTCAGCCCTTTCCTTTACTTTCATGACATTTTAGGAGTTTTTCTTTTAAAATAATTTTAGAAATGGAGGAATGATACATTTAAAGACACCGGGTATTACATCCAAGCCAGTGGGGTTAATTCATTTCAGCATGTGCCTGTCATTTCGTGTCACTGAATGCTAAGCCCTCATTTTACAATTCATCTAAATGGATTTGTTCCCAGCCCCTCAGTAAATCTATTTTATAAAAAGTTCTGAGCTCTCAGCAGTATTCTTGACAAGAACCCGTATTAAACCAAGGTATTTTGGGTTATACTGTGAAAATTGATAGAGAAGAAGCCAATGGTTGAGTTATCTCAGAGTGCCAGCCACGAGCTCTCTCCCTTTTTTTTGGTTGTTTTGAGCGTGGTGGTGGTGGTGGTGTGATGTTGTGACTAAAGATGAGATTTCTTCTCTCTTCTCTCCCGTCAGGCCAAAAGTCTTGTTGAAAACAAGGCACATCAGTGCCAGTGAGGTTGCCTTCACGTCTGGCACAGCCTTGGCAACTCTGCGACGAGGCTGAGAGCCACAACTCAGAATCTGGCTGCGAGAAGTTGTGCTTTCTGCACACTTTGGGGCAATGGCCCGCTCATTTCTCACCACCTTTTAATTTTCAACACGTGTTCCCATCTACCTGCTCCTCTCCGGCCCATGGAGGCTGGCAATTTTAGCTAGTCATATTAATCAGTTCAACTGGTAAAAGATAAAAGCAGCATGTACTTTACAGCACTGAGGGACACGAGCAGGGGAATTGATGCTGACCTTGTTCCTCTTGGCAGTTGTTCCCAGCCTGTATTTAAATGAAGTTCGCTGCTTTTGTTTCATTTCCCCGGGAGCGCTCGTGTGCCTGAAATAATGAATTGTTCAAATAGCAATTTTAACCCAGGTCTTGAAGCGTGAAGTTTCATGACACCTGAGTTCATCTAACAGCTTGCTGCTTCCTACTGGGCTTCCTCTCCCTCATCCTGCAGTCCAGGCACTTCTCCAGCTTCTCCTGTGTCAACTCCAATACTTGTCACCTTCTTTCCCTTCTGAATTGTTATTTTTCTGGCAAAAAGCTGAACTGCTTTCTTGAGAGGTCAGACGAGCGTGTGGCCAGTCCAGGAGAATCTGGGAGCAGTGGGATTGCCCCTTTTGACACGGGCAGGCCCTTCCATCTCCTCAGGTGTCTCACAGAGTCCACCACAAGCTGTATTTTGGCAAATGCTGAAAGCAGCTGCCAGCAGCAGTCCTGCCACCTTCTGCCCCAGGCAGCTCATTCCTTCCCACGTGCCAGTCCTGGAGTCCCTGGCGTGGTCCCTCTGAACTGAAGTGAGGAACTGAAATGATTTAATAATGAGTTTAAAATAAGAAGCAGTCGTGCTGGAGTAGTTCTCCTCATTTCACTGCAAGCATTTCCAGCCAGCTCCTCGCAGCTCCTGCTGTCCTTGGGGTTTCTGCTCGGAGAGGCTGCTCCAGGAGATGTTTTCATTATGGCCCCCTTGGTTCTGCTGATCTAGATGTTAGTGGAACTCTTCTGGACTATCAAAGCAAAAAATTGTCATTTTTTTTAGACTTCTGAGACAAATCCAGCACTCTTTAAACCAGTCAATTTCAGTTATCAGCCATAACCATAAAAAGCACTGAGCTGCAGCTTAGAGCCAAGGAATTCTTAAGCAGCTTTGTAACTGAAGAAATCATCAGAGTAAACTAAATTGACCCATTATAATTTTAAACAGACCTGGGAAAATCCACTTAAAGCTGGTGTATTCTGCACTATTAGAAACGTCAAGATTTGTGTTTTCCAGGCACCCCTCCATTTTCTCCCCTGAGCAGGAAATTCCCAACGACTGCTGCCTACTCAGAGAGCACATTTGCTGCTTTTATGATTTTCTGAGCAGTTCTAGGAAGTGAACCAATCATCATAATGTAAGAAACCTGTGATGTTGGAAATTTTGGAAACTTTTGGGAAATTAGAGGGTTGCACACTTTGACTCTTGTCCAGTTTATTAGGAGTTCTTCTACCCAGCATTTATTTACTGCAGAAGGCAGTAAGAGGTCTGTGCTTTGTAGTCGTGCACGTGGTTTCACCTTCCCTTGCGTTCCCAGCAATGTTCTTGCTAACTGGCAGCCAAAGCAGCTGATGTTGGCAGAAAAGGGTTTGCAAACCTGACTAAATGGGATTTAACAAATTAGATTGAACTGGGTTATGTTGCCACGTAGTTGTTTTGCATTTTTGAAGTTGTCCTGTAGTGATACTGAGACACAGTGCTCCATTATATTAATGAAGTATCACATTAAGGCTTCTGAGTGAATCTCAACTCTATAAAAACTGAGTAACAGCTTCATGGGAGTGTGGGTTCTGTAGTTGTTTCTGACTCTAAGATGAATTTATCTGTTTGGGGGTTTTATATTTAAGAGGGTAGATTACATTTATTTTATTTATCTGATCTATTTAGAAAAAGACACTCTTTGTGCTGAAGCTCTTTAAGTTTGTTCCGAAAAAAAAGCTCAGCTGTACCACAAAAATTCTATCTCCAAGTGATTTTATCATAAGCAAAAAATTTCTATATTTTAGCAGTGCATCATTTTGTAATTTTACAGGTGATTGGTATAAATCTATGTTTAGGCTGTTCAGTTTTTTCATTAGCTAAACTTTATCCTGAGTATTCATCCCCTCTCTTTTTCTAGTAAGATTTTATGATGTTGAATAAAAAAATGCCTTTTTTTCTTTCTCCTCTGCTGATTTGCTTGAACAAGGTGGGTTTATTTGTCAAGAGCAGAGGATCTGCTCGATGATATTCCTTTTATCTGATTCTGTTCATGATGTTTGATGATCTTGGTGACAAGAAATGTTAAAAAAAAAATGCACAAAGATATTTTAGACTTTAAACAGGTTGCCCCAGTGATTTGTACTTCTATGCACTTCTATATTTGCTATTTGTGCTCCTCTGGTTTTGGACCTGTGAATAAATGACACGAACCTGTATTTAAAGATGCCTACTTTGAGTCATCGTAGTTTTCATTGCAAAATATGGAATAGAACACGAGCTGCAGGATCCCCACTGCAAAATACAACTTCTACAGGGAAACGTTTCTGCCTCCCTGGTTATCTGTACCTGTGCACTTCAGTGTGTGCTTCCCACGTGTGCTTTTCCCAGGGAGACAAAGACCTCCCCTCCCAAATTGCTCACAGGAGCCAGCCGTGCGTGGTGCCACGAGCTCGTGCAGGAGCTGGCTTGAGATGTAGGGAAAAGATGCTGGAGTTGTCAATAGAGATGTAATGAGCCACCTGAAGCCCTAATGCTCAAACTGCTTACTTTATCAGCCGGGCTTGGAAGCGCCAGGAAAATGTTCTTTCAGCTCTATTTATGTGGAGCATCCAGATGTCAGTTAGCTAAATCACAGCCATATATTCTCCAGAGGGATTTTAGGTCTTGTTTCCAGTTAAACGATACAGCAGGTGGTAATCAGGATTCAGATCAGATGGCAGCTCCATCAGAGGTTTTCCTTATCTGTCTCTCTCTCTCTCTGCCCCTCATTTTTTTGGTGCTTGTTTTCA
>VZTA01004107.1:9593-37670 GCA_013398855.1 Mohoua ochrocephala
AGTGCTTGTGCAAAATAAATGTGCACAGAGTGTCCTTGTGCAAGGGGAAATGCTTGTGTGAAATCAATGTGCACAGAGAGGTGTCCTTGTGCAAAACATGGGAGGGTGTGACTGTCCTCGTGCCTGAGGCAGTGCTTGTGCAAAACAAGTGTGCACAGAGTGTCCCTGTGCAAGGGGAAGTGCTGGTGCGAAATAAATGTGCACAGAGGAGTGTCCTTGTGCAAAATATTGGGGGAGGAACGGCCCCTGTGCAAGGGGCAGTGCTTGTGTGAAATAAATGTGCACAGAGGGGAGCGTAGCTGTGCAAAACACGGGGTTTGGGACTGTCCCTGTGCCTGAGGCAGTGCTGGTGCGAAATAAATGTGCACAGAGGAGTGTCCTTGTGCAAAACGTGGGAGACTGTGACTGTCCCCATGTCTGAGAAAGTGCTTGTGCAAAACAAGTGTGCACAGAGTGTCCTTGTGCAAAATATTGGGGGTGGAATGGCCCCTGTGCAAGGGGCAGCGCTGGTGCAAAATAAATGTGCACAGAGAGGAGTGTAGCTGTTCAAAACATGGGGATTGTGACTGTCCTTGTGCAAGGGGTAGTGATGGTGCAAAATAAATGTGCACAGAGTGTCCTTGTGCAAAATATCGGGGGTGGAACAGCCCTTGTGCAAGAGCAGTGGTTGTGCAAAATCAGTGTGCACGAGGGCAATGTAACTGTGCAAAACGCAGGGTTTGGGACTGTCCCTGTGCAAGGGGAAGTGCTGATAAAAAATAAATGTTCACAGAGTGTCCCCGTGCCTGAGGCAGTGCTGGTGCAAAATAAATGTGCACAGAGTGTCCTTGTGCAAAATATCGGGGGTGGAACGGCCCCTGTGCAAGGGGAAGTGCTTGTGCAAAACAAATGTGCACAGAGGGGTGTCCTTCTGCAAAATATTGGGGGTGGAACAGTCCTTGGGCAAGGAGCAGTGCTGGTGCAAAATAAATGTGCACAGAGGAGTGTCCTTGTGCCAAACACGAGAGGGGATCACTTTTCCCATGCCTGAGGCAGTGCTGGTGCAAAATAAATGTGCACAGAGTGTCCTTGTGCCAAATATTGGGGGTGGAACGGCCCCTGTGCAAGGAGCAGTGCTGGTGCAAATCACGCCCGCCCAGCCTGTGATTGATCACGCTCAAACCCTTCCTCCCCTCGCACTCTGGGCGGCTGAGGGTTTATGCCCCTTTTTTTTTTTTGGCCTTTCTGGTCGTGGAAGCGAAGCCGTGAAATCCCGGTGAAGCAGAAATCCCGCCCCTGTTCCTCTCCCGGGATGGGAAAGGCAGGAGAAGCATGGAGGAAGACGCTGAACTCTTAATTTCGTGCGGTAACCACGGTCGGAGAGCGGCTCCCCAGCTTCCCACGGCACCCACCGCCAGAAAAAATGGGGTGGGTTCCCTAAAATCCCATGGATTGAGGGAGCATCCCGCCCTGGGGTTGTGCTGCCTGGCTGGGATGCAGGGTTGGGAAAACGGGATCCCGGCAGCGCCAACACAACGGGACAGGGCTGGACACGAAGGGTGCCCAGAGACGGTGGCCACCAACCCCACCACGGCAGCCACCAACCCCACCACGGCGGCCACCTCCCGTTGGAACACCCTCGGGAAGAGCGGCCGAGCGAGAAATATCGGAGCAGATGGGTCTGGGCCGCGCGAGCCGCTGCTCTTCCCACCCCCTCCTTGTTTTTTCCTGGGTTTAATCGGGATCTGATGATTAAATTTCCTCTTCCTGGTGCTGGCTCCTCCCGTGCCCAGCGCGGCAGAAGGAGACGGAGTTTTGGCCGGGCTGACACGACAGTGGGGTGGCGACGGGGTGGCTGCGAGTCCTCGCGTGGCCAGACCCCATCCCGGGGGCCAAACCCCATCCCGGGGGTCAGCTGGGACCTCCCCGGCCTCATCCAAACCTTTTTCCTGGCTTCCCAAAACGAGCCTCGCAGAACCACTTCGAAGCACCCTTGGGAGCTCTTTTCTGCCTGCTTTATTTTTGGGGTTTCTCCGAGGCGAGCTCCCTGCAGCCGGATAACCCGGTTCTCTCCCTGCAGTGGGGCATTTCCATCCTGGTTTTGCCAGTGGAAAACATTGGGATGGCACCTGGGATGCAGCTGGGCCGGGTGCTGCCCCCATCCGTGCCTTGGCACCAGGCCTGGGGCGCTCCTGCCCCTCTGCTCCTGCAAAACTCTCACTAAAATCAGTATTTGAGTCACTGGTGTATTCCTCTTTTCCATCCCTGTTGTGATTCCCCATCTTTTGGGACACTGGAAAGTCCAAAATGACTCCTGCCTTGGGCTGGATCATCCCAGGCTGCCGCCTCGAGCGGCTTTGGGGACAAAAATGCCTTTTCTGATGGGCTGGAGGAGGCGTACGAGAATCTGCAGCTCCAGCTCAGCATCCTCACGATCCCTTGGGAAAAACCACACCTCCAGGTGGGAGAACTGTGCCTGAACTCCATCAGTTTGTGATCCCATGCCGGGAGCAGCCTTGGGCACGTTGCCGGTGCCGAGCCTGGGGCGGAGGGATGAGTGTTCCATCCTCGTCCATCCCTCTCTGTTTTCCGGGCAGTTCGCGACAGCCGGGAGCAGCTCAGAGCGAGGGAGGGGATTTTGGTGGCGGGGTGCACCCAAAATCCACGGCACCAAAATCCACGGCTGGAGGATGCTCCCACAGCATCCTTCCAGTGGGTGCTGGGCACCCCTGGGCTCCTGCCCCGCTCCTGCTGGGATGGAGCCCTTTGCTCCCGCTGGGATGGAGCCAGGCACGGCGGCTCCAGAGGCCTTTGGAACGGTGCCACTCCCGTTTCCCCTGCCAGGAAGCGATACCAGGGAGCAATTAGGCCCGGCCAGAATGCCCTAACGAGGCCGTGCTTTTCCGCGGCGCTGGGAATCGCTCTCGCAGGAATTCCGTGGAGAAGCTCGTTTCTGCCCGTGGCGTTTCTCAGGCATGGATCTGGGGGGAAATCGTTGGCCTGGGTGGTCCTTAGGAAAAGGGCTGGGCCGGGATGCCATTCCCGTGGCTCAGGTGTGAGTGTAGCCAGATTTTTGGGAAGAGAAAAGCTCCTTTTTGCTCTGCTGCTCCTTTGGAAGTTGCAAACAGGAGCTGGGTCTGATGAGCCCCAAACCCGACGACACCAATCCTCTCGCCAGCATCATGGAATCACAGACTCGTGGAATGGCTGAGGTTGGAAGGGACCTCAAAGCCCATCTCATTCCAACCCCCCTGCCACGAACCCTGAGCTCCCTGAAACCTCCCCGAAGGGAGCGTTCCCAAACCGGAGCCTGACAAAATCCGCTGCCACGTGGAACATCGGAAGGCGCCGGCCCTCGGCGCGGCCAGAGCGCTTTTCCCGCCACCCTGCAGGATCTGGAAGGAATCCAGTGAATCCCCGTGCCCGGATCATGCCGTGGATGGCTCTCCGGAGCTGGGGAAGTGCGTGCCGGGCTGCCAAGGTTAGTGCAGTGCTCCCAGCAAACTCCCCCGGGGCGAGCTCTTCCCGGGCCAATCTTCCTCTTGCTGCGAATTAATTACAGCCCCGATGGTTAATGACGACGGGTGGGGATAACTGGCAAGGTTGGATGTCCCTCTCCTCCCATGGAAGCGGAGCTCTTGACTCCTTCCCGGTGTCCCGGTTTGAGACAAATTTTCAGAGGAATGCTCTGGGGGGAACGTCACCTCCACAGAAGGCAGGTTACAGCCACCCTTCCCCCACCAGGGTCGGGAAAAAATTCCTCACAGGAAAGTGAAAGGAGGGAAAAAACCCCTATTTATTTAACAAACACACAGGAAAAGAAGAATACTAAATAATAAAACCTCTCACTGTGGAGAGAAAGCCTGGGAAGATTTGAGAGTCCTTTCCGTGGGTGTGGGCTCTCTCCCTCTCTCCTCTCCGGAGCTGGGTGGGCTCGGGCCCCTCCGGGCCGAGGTGTGAGGGCTCCCAGGGAGGTTCTGATGTTCTGGTGCTCTGAACAGCCCAGAAGAGAAGAAGGAAAAATCCAAAGTCCCAGGGAAACAAAGGAGTTGAACTCTCCTCTCTCTCCTCCGAGAAAAAGAGCCAAGAGAAGGGAAAAAGCAGGAAGGTGCCTCTGCTCTGCAGCAGCAGGAACGCAGGGGAGTGAATGTCCTTGGAGCAAAACTGTTTTTGCAAAGTTCCTCTGGCTTTTTTTTTCCTTTCCCTTGCACCCAGTTTAAAGGCACAGAAAGGCACAGGAATCCTGTCTGAGCAAAGAGCAGGCGATAGGGGATCCACATCACAAAGTCACCCCAAGACACCCAGGAAGCAGCAGCCCTTTGTTTGCATCCTGAGGTGGGGATGGAGGCTCCGGAGCGTCGCTGCCACGGGCAGCGCTTCCAGGTGTTTGGAGCTCTGCTCGCTCAGAGCTGCTCGGGGCTCAGGAGCTGCAGAAAGCCAATAAATCCCGACAGGATTTGTGTTGTAGGTACAACACTCCCGCCTCAAAGCCAATTACCCACAGAAGTGCCTCGGGAAGGAGGCTCACTGCCTTTGGAGCCACCGTCCCTCCGCCAGGCTCCCCACATGGATCGGTTCCACTTCGTTTTCGGAATTCCATCGTGCCGGGCTGGAATTAAAGCGGGGCGGATTCGCTCCTCCGGCACCCGTCTCCGCAGGCACCCACCTGGTTTCCTCTTGGAGCTGGAGTCTGCAGGATTTACTCCCATTCCATCTATTCCAGGGGCTGGAAGCAGCGATTCCCTAGGTGATATCAACAAGCCCGGCCTCTACTTCTGCTTTTCCTCGGAGTCCAGCAGAGCATCCCCGGCCGTGCCCAGCTCCAGCAGGAATATCCCTGGCATGAGGGATTGCTCAGCCTGGAGAAGAGAAGGCTCTGGGGTGACCTAATCGTGGCCTTCCAGGGGAAGGGGACCTGCAAGAAAGATGGAGAGAGGTCATTTCCAAGGGATGGAGGAACAGCATAAGGGGGAATGGGCAGAGGGCAGGGTTAGATGGAATATTGAGAAGGAATCCTTCCCTGGGAGGGTTGGAGGCCCTGGCACAGGGTGCCCAGAGCAGCTGTGGCTGCCCCTGGATCCCTGGAAGCATCCAAGGCCAGGCTGGACACCAGGGCTTGGAGCCACCTGGGCTAGTGGAAAGTGACCCTGCCCATGGCACAGGGGGTGGAACGAGCTTTGAGGTCTTTTCCAAACCAAACCATTCCCTGATTCTCTCCCTCCAGGCCCTTGTCCAAAGCCCCTCTCCAGCTCTCTCAGAGCCCCTTCAGGTATTTGTTTTTCAACCAAACCCCTTTCTTTTAAGCCACCATTCCCTGTAAATCACCCACTCATTTTTCCTCATCACCCTTTAGGAGCCGAGGAATCTCTGTCCCACCCATCCCTGGCTGCTCACAGCAGCAGAGACCCACAACCCACGAGTGCCCTCCCTCCCCTCTTTTCCCCCTTCCCTTCCCCCGAGTCCCGTCCCACAAAATAAACCGGCTTTTGTTTTCCCGCTGGAGATTCTCCTGGCAACAGAACCACGGAAGCTGCAGGGGGAAAGGAAAAAAAAAAAGAAATATAAAAAAAATAAATTCCCCAGGCTCAATGACAGCTCTATCTAACAGCAACCACCAGGATGAGGCCGTTCCATTGGCGTCAGGGGAGAGAGCGCCGGGAAAATGGGAACAGGGAAGTCATTGCTGGGCAGGATGGCTTCCCAGATGGATAAATATCCCTGCCTGGCAGAGGAGGAGGGTGGGGATGCAAAGGGGTGACAGTTGTGGATGTGTCCTTGCGAACCTTGAGGTGAGAGTGAGATGGCTCCAACCTCCAGGTACTGACAGATTCCGGCTCGTGGGATTTCTGCGGCCGGTGGAGAGGCTCCAGCAGAGTTCTGTGGGCCTGGAAAAGGCCCAGGGCTTGCAGGAGGGAGTCAGAGGAGCAGAAAGTCCTGGTTTTTCGGCCAAGAATGCTTTTGTCTTTAGCTAAACATCCTCCTGGGCTGCCTTTCTGTGCCCCTGGGAGGCTCAGGGCAGCCCTTTCCCCACCACCTTCGGGTTCCTGACTCCCAGATTTCCCCTGCACACCTAAAGATTCTCTTGGGGGCAAAGGCCATTGAATGGTGCTGCCATTTCAGGGATGCACCTTTATTTATTAGGATCATTTATCCCCTTCCCTCAGATCAGAGCCTTTCCAGCTCCCAGACAGCTCCGTGATGGAATGGGGGGAGTTTCCTTCTTTAAACAGCACGAGACACAACAATTCCCCGTGTTCAGCCTCGTCAGTGGCCACTGCTGGGCTCCTGCGTTAATCACTGGGGTTAATTGAATCGATGGCTGCGCTGGCTTGTGTTCCACATCATCAGCCCCGTTTAACGAGGGGGATCTGACCGTGGTCATGTCCACCTGGATACACCCAGACACCCCAGTGTGGCTTGGGACAGGGACAGGATTTTGGAAGATCCCGGTACAAATCCAGGGCAAGCCCAAAAACAGCAGCATTTTCTATGGATTTGTGCCAGGAATGCTGGGTGGAAGCATCCCGGGATAAAAGCAGAGGATAAAAGCATCGGCTCCCTGCTATCCACCTTGCAAAAGGGCTCAGGACTCGAAAGATAAAGGAGAAAATAAGAATTCCCTGGCTTTTAGAGGCGGAGGAAAGTGGGAGAGAGGAATCAGACCAGGTTGGGCAGGAATTGAGGCAACCTGGTCTAGTGGAAGGTGTCCCTGCCCCATGGCAGGGGTGTGGAACGAGATGGGCTTTAAGAGATCCCTTCTCAAACTATCCTGGGATTCTCTGATCGGCCCCACGCAGCACGGAGAGGGCACGGCGCTGAAATTTGCCAGAGTGCCCATCATCCAGGCTATTTCCAGTGATTTCAGGTGATCCCAAATGCAGCTCGAGGGGCTGACACGTCTTTCACCCCAAAACTGTGCCGAGGTGAAAGTGGGGACATTTATGGCCAGGACAACGGGGGGGGGCAAAGCAGCGATACTGATGCTCAGATTTCCCTCGTTCCCCCTTTGAAATCCATAACCCCACAAACCTTTCCCTACTTCACCAGGAATCCTGGAGCAGCCCCCGAGGCCGTGGACGTGTGTGGCTGTTTTGCCACGCAGGTGCCTGTCCTGGGGGGGGTTTTCCACCCCGCCAAGGGCAAAGAGCATCCCGAGCTGAGTTTCGTCGTTCTAAAACGATGTTAAACATCAGCTGCTGCACGCTGGGGCTCTCCCGACAAAGCCTGGCTTGTCCAAAGCTCTGCCTGGCTGAGGTTTAAGCCGTCAGAGATAACCCCTTCCCTCGGTGCCTCCCCTGGCCTGGCGGGACACGCTTCCTTTCCGTGCCGCCGGCTTTGCTTTTCAATGCCCCATTATGTCCCAAGGTCACGGCGGAGCGAGGAGCTCGCTCGGCCGCCCCGCGAGGAAACCGAGGCACGAGAATTTATTCCTTTTTCTCCCCTCCCACCCTGTTTAATAACTGCGTGAGCTGAGCCTGAATTGCTTTGCTTGAAGGAGAGCGGCCAGCGCTCGGCTCCGCGTTTTTCTCGGTGCTCCCTCTTTTCTAAGCCCATTATTCGCCCTCCTTTTCTGCCCGGTTCTCCTCTTTTCCAGCTGGCGAGTGCCAGGATCTCATTTAGTTCCCAGTGCCGGGGGATTATTAGCATGGATGTTAAGAGACCCTCCCCTGCAAGAACAGTGACCGCCGAGCCGTGAGCTGAGCTCGCCACCAGCACGAATGGCACGATTCCCATTTCAAAAGTGGGGAAATTGGAGCGAGGCGGCATTTGTCAGGCTGGTTCTGCTGCGGTGGGCGTCCTGTGTCGGGAAAGATCTGGGATTCGTGTGGTCTGTCCATGCAGCAGATGGGAGCAGCAGGGTTTTGGGGCAGAATGTTGGTTTCTTTGAAGGCAGCAGTGAAATTCCCGCTGGCTTTGCCCGGCAGCCACGGCACGGCCGGGGCTCTGCAGACCTGCTGGCGGTCAGAGCCGGAGCTGGAGCCTGTCTGGTGGCGTCCCCTCGCCAGCTCCTTTGTACTATTAATTATGGCCATGAGTCTGCAGGGTTTCCAAGCTCTGTGGCTCCAGTTTGCCGTGCGGGAAGGAGCTGGGATGGGAACTGAATTCCACTCCCTCCGCGACGCTTCCGAACGGGTCCCGCGTTATTTGTGCCTCTGATAACGCTCGCATCCATCCCGGCTGATGCTGGGGCTCTCGCAAAGCATCCTCGGAGCAGCTTTTTTGTGGGACACGGTGTTTCACGGGGTGCAGAACCCTTCTTCCCCCTGGACACGGCATTCCCGTTCCTGCCAAGGCTCCAGCTGCAAAGCCAAGCAGCCGGGCCGACCGGTTTTCCACCTGCGGATTTTTGGCAGATCTCCTGCCGCAAAGCCGAGGGCGAGCACTTCTCGGGCACTGGCAGCCCCCAGGTATCCCTGGAAGCCTCTCTGCAGTCTTCCAAAGGTGAGGTTCCTGCAGTTCCTTCTCCGTTACAAATCTCACCCTCCTGGCTGTGAGTTTTCGTCGCTCCTCTGCGCCGATGGTTGCAGAAGGTGAGGTCCGAGCCGCCGCCCTTCCTGAGGAGCCTTCAAGGTTGAGCTTGAAGATCTTGGAGGCCTTGTCCAGCCTTCGTGATTCTGTGGTTCTGCTCACAATCGAATCTGACACAAGGATAAATCCATCCTGGCAAAATTTTATACGGAAAAACATCGGTAAACGTCTCAGCGAGGGAAAAAAAAACCTGCACGAGGCGTTCAGACCTTATTAAACACCCCCAAAACCCACATCGAGGGAGATGTAAAAGTTACAAACATCCCCAAATCCGTTTGCTGGATGAGGTTTTTTTGGGAGACTTTGAGAAATGGCAGGAGCAAACAGTAAACAAGCCGGGATTTTCCCCCTGTGCATGCGGGAACGTCTCCAGCGCGGCGGAAAGCGCCATCAATAATTGAGCGAGAAGCCACGCGGCTCAGAGCTCTCACAAAGCACAGCCCGAGCATCCAATATTTATTTTCGAGCCTTAAATAATGCATTTGCAAATGCTCCTAACTGGATATTTTAAGGCAAACAAATTCATGTCATGAAAATTTAATTGGCGGGAGCATCTCCGAAGGAAAATCACCGGCAACCACGGGAAACACCCTCGGTTCCTCATCGCGTCGGTCCTGTTCTTCCTTGTGAATTAGGGGGCAATTCTATAACTTCTAATTAAGGAATCATTTGCTATCAATTAGCCCATGTAAGTGGATTTCACTCGCTCCCCAAGCTAAATCACTTAAGCCCCGGCATTTCCTCCTCGCTGCTGCAGCGCCGGCCGCCAGCGGAGCGGCGCGGGAATGGGAGGCAAGGGGTGTCCTGACACCCCTTTCCCGTGGGAGCTGGGTGGGATGGGGCCATCCTGTGGGTTCATTCACTCTGCAGGTGTGTAAAAGCTCCTGTAGGCAAACAGGGGGGGAGAATCCCCCGTTGTCCAGCGAGGTGGAATGGGTTGGACTTTGGCCATCCAAGCGGTTCGCTCCCAGCTCGGAATATTCCGCGATTCTGTGGTGGGAGGTGGTGGGAGTCGCGAGGCGTGGAGAGGAGGAATATGTCCAGGACAGTGGTCACAGGTGGCCCTCAGAGGGGTCCTGGGGCTTGGACAGGTGGAGGGATCACCATTAAGGACACCTTGAGCTGGAGGTGAAGGGAACGAAGCTGCTCCGCTGCCAGCTCCCGGGCGCTGCTGCATCCCAAAACACCAAAAGCTCCGGAGGAACGACCTTGGCCGGGGCTGGCACCTTCCCACAGGTGTTTGCTTCCCCCTTGGCAGCAGATAAAGGGTTTGCTGTGAAATCCACCTAATGCTGACATGTTCCCTCCCCACCTCGTCCTTCAGCCCCTCCAGGGAATGAGTAAACACAGCCAGGGACACAGGGATTTTTCCAGTGTTCCTGCCCCCCATCCTCATCCCCACTTTACAAACGGGGAGGGGGAGCAGAGCTGGCTGTCCCCCTGCAGCATCCCCAGGTACCCCAGCTGCCACGTCAGGCTTCTCCTCGTGAAAGGCAAAGAGATAAGGTGAGATAAGATAAGAAAGGTTCATAACCTCTCATCACAGGACAAGATTTCTCATCTCCAGCCAGGCTCTCCCACCTCTGATGTTTATTTGCCATTCGAGCCAGCATCCAGCAGGAGATGAATTGCCTCCACTGGGATTTCAACTCAGTCTGATCGGAGGAAATTGGTTCTGACAGCTTCGTGATAGAAACACCTCGGGCCAAACTCACCCCTGGTTAAAGCTCTCTGGGGTCCCTGGGGCTGGATTTGGCTCTGGCTGACTGGGAAAATTAAAACCGGGAATGAAAAGCAGAGGAACCTGGATCCAGGAACAGGTAATATAGGGATGGCTTAGCCCACAACAGCCTCGGGAGCTCAGAGGGTACTGGGGGGAGAGCCAGGAGGAGGGAGAGGCTGGCTGCAGCTGCACGGGCTGCGTGACGTCGGTGTTATCTCCTCCGGGGCTCAGGCTGGCACAAACACAGCCCGAAAAATCACAAACTAATCCCGAATGCTCCCGTGCAGACCGAGCTGACCTGGAAGAACCAGTGCTACCACTTCCCCAGGAGTTATTTCTTCCTGGGCTTTAGAGAGAACCGAGGTCACGCTGACACAGAGCCCCGAACGTCCCAGTGTCGCTCCTCGATTCCTTTCTCCTGGCAGAACGTTTGGACTGAGGGAGCTTTCCCCACCCTGCAAGACTTGCAGGAGGTGGGAGGAGTGGGGAAGCACAAGTGTGCTTTTCATGCCTTGCTGCCCTCAGTTCAAAAGGCTCTCGCCTCCCCGGGAGCACGTTCACCGCTCCTATCTAGTCCCAGCAGCTCTCGTGCTCGTCAGGAGCTGGGACAAACAGGAAAGCACGGAATTACTTTGATCCCAGCCTTCAATACCTCCAGGCTTCACGTTACTCTTGGATTGTGGGAGCTGGATGCTGTCAAGCCAAGCTCAAGGATTTTTCCTTGGAGCCTGGTTGAGGTATCGGGCCCGTTTGGATCCAGCTCCACCAACCCTTTTGATTCGGGTCCAAATCCCTTCTTTCCCCTCCTTGGAGGGTGGGGAATGGGTGACAGAGAAACATTTCCACGACAAACTGCTCAGCTTTGCCTCGTGGCTTCATCTTCAAGTAGGCCCACACAAGTGGCAGTAGGATCCTGTATCCCTGTGTCCATCCCAGATGGATAACAGGGCTGTGGTGGTGGCAAAAGTATGGATGCTGGAGCAGCTGGAGTGAGATAGGGTTGTCACAGACACTTTCACAACACGAACTAAATTTGGGGTGAAAACACCACTTTAAAAAAATTCATCGGGAATTACACCCGAGCATCGTAAAAGTCGAGAAAAGCACAAATGAGACGGGAATTTATTTATAGGTTCCAAAAACACCCTCGTCGTACTCTCCTTTCCATCCCTGTTTCCCTGCCCATAATTCACCCACTCAGGCTTCATTAAAGACTCCAGTAAATCATTCCCGGGATCGGAAGCTCGCCAGTTTGCCTACAGCTTAATGGCACCTTTCACTCGCCTCTTGTTTTCCTCATTTGCTTCACGCCGAGGGAAAACACTCGAGTCTGACTTGCTCAGAATCGGTGGGAGGAGTGTGGATAATGGGAATGGGAAGTTCAGCCCAGGTCCATTTTGTAATTTACCACGCTGAGGGCTCATGGACTTTTAGGATATGCTTGTTAAAGCATATATAAACTTATTTGTTTTATATATATATATATATGTGTATCTATTATGCCCAGAGAAGCTGTGGATGCTCCATGCATGAAATTGTTCCAGGCCAAGCTGGACAGGGCTTGGAGCAACCTGGGATAGTGGAGGACATCCCTGCCCATGGCAGGAGGGTGGAACTGGATGAGTTTTGGGGTCCATCCCAACCCAAACCACTCTGGGATGATTTTTATACACACTTATTGTAAAGCCTCCCTGTCTCCCACCAAACCCAACAGGACTTTTGCTCTTTGTGGGAGTCACCGCTCACTCTCCAGATCTCAACCAACACCTCTGGGACCTGCTGGAGCGCCAGTTCATCAAATCCATATCTCCTGGTGGGTTTTCCCAGCCCTGGGAAGGAGCTGTGACTCTCAGGGACAGGAGAGAATGAGACGTCCCTTTGAGACCAGGCAAAGATCACGATGGACCTTCAGGTATCCCTCACTTCAAGGGTCTCCACTTTCACTCGGTCCTGAAGAAGCAATTCAGCTCCCTGTTTCACAGCCCTGCACATCACATCTCGCTCCAGTGGGATTTTCATTATCTCGGGGCTCTTTTTGTGTCTCAGGAGAGAACCATCAGAGCTGTCAAACCCTCAGCCATGCTCAGCCTCCCTCCCTCTGCAGGCTCTGCTGCAGCAGCCCCCCGGGTGCTTCAGGGGCAGTCCCAGTCTCCGAGCAGAGCGTGATCACCTTTCCTGATTAGCGCCACGCTTCGCTGGCCTTTCTGGCTAATTCACCATTAACATTCCCGTCGTGGTTATCCCAAAAACTCCTGGCTCTTTGGTGGGCAGACCTGGTGGATCATTTACTGAGCGCATAAAACTCTCCGGGGTTTTTCCCCAAATTTTTGGGAGCGGGAGGAGGGCTGGCTGTGCAACCCTAAAGGAGATCACGGTGTCCTGGGCTCGCACACAAACCTGGAACAGAAATGGCATCTCCACAGGATTAAAGGTGCCCTGGTGCAAAGGAGCAGCTCGAGGTGCTCTTCCTCCACGGGTTTAGGAGAACCTCCCAAGAAAACCAGGATCGTTCCCCTTCCCTCCGTGGCAACGTGGCTCCAAAACTTTGTGGCCTGAAGGGGAGAAGTTGTGGCTGCACCTGGAGGCTGCTTCCTCTCTGCCCTTGTTCCAGGAGCCTGCACAGCTCCTTAGCCACGGATAGGGGCTGCCAGCCTTCATTTTTGCCACCCCAGTCGCTTCCCCAATGGCTCAAAGGGCAATTTCCAGTTTACAAACACTCACTCACCTCCCAGTGGACCCTGAAACGGGGCACATTCATCGTTCAACGCGCGTGGGCGGCCAGAGGAACGCAGAAGGAATCGCGGGGTGTGGACCCGGGGTCGTGAAAACTCATTAATTCTTGGCTCCTTTACAGCCGCACAGTCCGGACGCCTTTTTGGGTCGGTTTAATCTAATCTGGATTGGAAGAGCTGCCCCCGAGGAGGGGAGGATCACGAACAACCGTTCTCCCAAGTCCCTTTGGGCTGTGGTGCGAATTCCCACAGCAGTGAGGGGTGGGACGAGAAGTCTTTTCCAAAGTGCTGTTTAAAAAATGATCGAGGGCGTGAATTTGTGCCCAGCACCTCTCAGAGCCCTGAGGTGCTCAGGCGAATCTGCTCTGCTCTGATGACAGTAAAACTCCTTTTTCCCAGAAGGGGCAGGCACTAATGTTGCTTGACAAGCAGTAAAGTTTTACAACTTGCTGTAAAAGGAGGCACAGAGGTTGGTGGGTTTTTCACTCCCTCCCAAAAAAAATCCCCATCCAATAATCAGAGTCCAAACTTTCTACAGGGGGAGATATCCCCCTGGGGTCCAACCACATTTGTGCCTTAAAAGTACCTGTCCTTGAGGGATAGATTCCCCATCCATCCCTGAGTATCCTGGACGTGATCACGGGCTCATTAGGCTTAAATTCCTAACGTGGACCAGAGCCAGGAGAGACACAAAGACTCATTTGGGATCCCCTCATCGTGTCAGGAAAGAAAAGAAAGCATCAATCTGTTGTTTTGCCCTTGCCAGGAACCCCTTTCCTGCAGGCTCCGGGTTGCACTCTGCCTGCAGAGAAAGGCCAAGGAGTTTTGGGATGCTGGATGGGGTGTTATCCACTGCCAGCTGTCCTCCTCAGGCGGTTTTGGGGTGCTCTGGATGTGAAGAGCATGTAGGAATTAAATGATCCTCAGACTGTATTAACTGGAAAAGGGCGGAGCAGAGACCAAGACCCCCAGAGAGGGCAAACTGAGCCAGCAGCAGCCGTATCTGAGCTATCCCTGCTCGTCGACTCCCTTTCTAATGCTAATATCCTGCGGGGGAATCCTGCCAAGGAATTGCTCACATTCCTCCCTGCAACAACAAACCCCACGGGAGCCAAACCCCCCGGCCCCCCACATTCACCCTGAGCCCGTGCTTGCTTCAGGCTCTGCGTCCTGCTGGCCCCGTTCCCTTTCTCTCCCAAACTCGCAGCCTGGCAGCCTGGGGTGGTTTTTCCGTGGAATTCGGTGCAGGCACTCGGTGCGCACACCCATCCTCCCTCCCCGCCACAAATCCCGGCTGCCCTCCACCTCCTCCCAGCCTCCCTTCCCCTCCACCTCACCTGCAAAGCCTCGAGCTGATATTGTCTGGAATTCCCACAAGGGAGGAGGATCTGAGGGGGTCTCAGAGGCCTGAAGCGGGAGGAGGTCTGTGCCCTCCATTCCTAACGAGGTTGGGTTGATCAGCAAGGGATGGGAGCAGCCACGGAGCAGCCTGAGAGCAGAGCAGAGACCCAGGCAAGCCGGAGCAGTGCAAGGCTGGAATCCCAGAATATCCCACAGGGATCATCCAGCCCAACCCCTGGCTCTGCACAGACACCCCAAAAATCCCACCCTGGGCATCCCTGAGAGCGTTGTCCAAATGCTCCTGGAGCTCTGGCAGGATTGGGGCCGTGGCTGCTTGGATTCAGCCCAGGTGGCAGAGGAGGAAAGTGGCCTGGGCAGCCCTGCCCTGCCTCCTGCCAGCATCACCCTCCACAGGGCCCTGCCTCGGGGGGCTCCTCCTTCAGCTATCACTGCTTCCCACAATCAGCGAGGAAGGCCTGGGTTCCTTCCTGGTGAGCAATTAACTGTAATTAACACGCAGTTAGAGGGCTTCTATTCCATTATAGCCAACCGGTGGGATTGGATCCACTAATCATGGCAAACCCCAGGAGACTGCGAGCCTGGGGTGAAGCTCTTTTGTGAGTCCTACCAAATTCCAGCTCCTGATCCGCAATTCCCTTCTCTAATTAGGGTCCAGCCACACAAAGAGACCGAACGTCGAGTGGCTACAGTGAAAGCTCCCTTTAAATATGTCTGCTTTTCCAAGAGGAGCCATTCCTTGGCGGGCTGGAGCGTGCTCTGGATTCAAATGGGCGAGTTCCCACACGAGGGACAATTACAAGACGAGCCCACGAGGACAATGCCACGGGCTGGGAGCGAGAGTGAGACGCTGCACGTGGGCTTTCCACCGCGGCTTGATGGAAAAGCAGGAACAAAACCCAAGTCCCACTGAGCCCGTGTTCCTGTACGACTCTGAAAATAATTGTTCAGGAGGCAGATGAGAACATAAAGCAGAATGAAAACACTTTTATGTTGTTCAGGCACTTAATCCCAAGGAAGAGTCCATTGACAGAGCATGGCAGGGTGCACGGTGCTTATCAGCCCCTCAATTTTCTTTGGCATCGGGGCCATAAACAAGAACAGAGCAGCACTGAGCCTCTGAAGTCCAGAAGAAGTCTCCTGGCTTTGGGAGGACTCTGTAAACATCAGGGCAGACGCTGTCTTAAAAGGCTCGATGCCTTTGATTATGTTCCCGTGTTGAGTTTCCTCCATTTATTTTTGTCTCATCGTCTCTAATGTTGGACTATGTCGCCTGTAGAGAAGGTTGTGAACTGAAACACCACCACAAGTTTCTTCTGATGGAGCCTGAGCTCCAGCAGAGAAATTGGCACTTAGTTTGGATTCTGTCAGTATTCCCAGCCACAGGCTCAAAAGATGATCTTTTCCTAACGGCAGAGCTGCTGTGGCTCTGATCGTCCAAGGTCATGGGTAAGGCAAGATCTGTGAGCAGAGCTAATATACTTTTTAACCCAGCCAAACCCTCAAACCCCTAGAAATAAGTAAAAAATTCAGACAAGCTGGGCTTTCACAGGATCTGTCTTACTATGAGGGAGTGAAGTTTTCCCAGTACATGACAGTAGTTTCCCAAAAAGACTTTCAGGCTTTCAAAAATGAGCGTGGAGATTGTTCCTTGCTCACATGACTTCACAATCTGGGGCTTCCAGTGAGCTTCAGGTTGGGCTGGACACACAGCAAAGCCATGTGAGGTGATGACACCCATGTGCCTCTGATGATGGCTGTGGGCTGCATGGAGGTGTTGGTAGGCTTGGACTTGTGGGCTGGATGGAGAAGGACCTGCAGGTTGGGATGGTGTTGGACATGTGGGCTGGATGGAGAAGGACCTGTAGGTTGGGAGAGTGGTGGACCTGTGGGTTGGATGAAGGATTTGTAGGTTAGTAAGGTGTAGGGCGTGTAGGTTGAGTGGTGTAGGATGTGTGGGTTGGATGGAGATGAACCTGCAGATTGGGATGGTGTAGGACCTGTGGGTTGGATGGAGGAGGATCTCTAGGTTGGGATGGCGTTGGACCTGTGGGTTGGGACGGTATAGGACCTGCAGGTTGGGATGGTGTTGGACCTGTAGGTTAGGAAGGTGTAGAATGTGTGGGTTGGATGGAGGAGGATCTGTAGGTTGGGATGGTGTTGGACCTGTAGGTTAGGAAGGTGTAGAATGTGTGGGTTGGATGGAGGAGGATCTGTAGGTTGGGATGGTGTAGGGTGTGTGGGTTGGGTGGTGTAGGATGAGTAGGTTGGGATGGAGAAGGACCTGTAGGTTGGGATGGTGTTGGACCTGTGAGCTGGATGGAGAAGGACCTGTAGGTTGGGATGGTGTTGGACTTGTGGGTTGGATAGAGAAGGATCTGTAGGTTAGGAGGGTGTAGGACCTGTAGGTTGGGCAGTGTTGGATGTGTAAGTTGGATGGAGAAGGACCTGTAGGTTGGGAGAGTGGTGGACCTGTGGGTTGGATGAAGGATCTGTAGGTTAGTAAGGTGGAGGGCGTGTAGGGGGATGGATGGAGGATGTGTGNGATGGAGAAGGACCTGCAGATTGGGATGGTGTTGGACTTGTGGGCTGGATGGAGAAGGACCTGTAGGCTGGGAGAGTGGTGGACCTGTGGATGGACCTGTGGATGGAGGAGGATCTCTAGGTTGGGATGGTGTTGGTCCTGTGGATTGGATGGAGAAGGACCTGTAGGTTGGGATGGTGTAGGACGTGTGGGGTGGGTGGTGTAGGATGTGTGGGTTGGATGGAGAAGAACCTGCAGGTTGGGACAACCTTGCTGCTACAGCTCTGGCTCTGACCAGCTCGTTGACACTGCTCTGGGAGCTCCTGTGCTTTTCTGTGACCTCTCTGGGCCAGGTGACCTCTCTTGCAGCTGCTGTCCCACAGGCCACCACACGGAGACTGGGTTTGGCCGTGTGTCCCCAGGAGGAAATGTGTCCCCCACCCCAAGACCAAGAGGACTGTCACAGGGCCCTGCTGGCCCGATCACGTTCCCTCCAGACCGTGGCAGAGTTCCCGCTGCCTTCAGGGAGAATGGCGACCCAGCCATTGTCCAACACCTTTGATATTTTCCGTGACTGAGAGGAGCTATTTTTGGGTCAGGAAGGTCAAACTCAGAGCAGGCCCAGGGGGAGGAGGGTGGACAACTTCAAAGCCCAGCTCTGAAGTCTCTACGGGCAGGAACCCACGTGGAGACATCCAAAGCACCGCTGAGCAACCTCACTTTGAAGGAGGATCCTGAACTCTTGTTTTATGGAAGATCTTTCCAGAAGAAGGTTTCATAACCCCCCAGAAGGCCTCAGCCGCTCGGCTTGGTCCTTCTCTGCCGTAAATTCAGCCCCATCTCCTCGTTTCAGGCTGAGCATTGTCCCCTGCCTGCTCTGAGGAGATTCGGGATATCCAAGCCGTTAAACTCTTTCCCAAAGGAAGTCGCAGCCTGTCCCCGATGCCTCAACCCTGCCGCTCGCAATCTCCTGTGTTAATTAACGTTTGCCATTAACCACACGCTTGATGAGTTAACGGAGGGAGGAAAACGTCCCTCGCAGCCATCATCCCCGCAGCTGGGACGCCTGCTTGGCTGAGCCTTCTCTACTCCGTCCAAGGAACGATTATTAGGAACATAAATTTACCCGGAACATCAAAAGCCACCCCTCCTTCCCGTTTGCTGCTGGCACCTGGATGAGTCACGCCGGCGATCTGAGATTTCCAAAGGAGCCGGCAAGGCGGGAGGGAGAGGGGGAAGGGAAGATGTTGCTTTCCCGAGATTTTCGTGCAAGGGAGATGTCAAAGGGAAGTCGTTTCACCGAGGAGGAGCGTCTGTCAGCTGCGAAGCGTGTTGATGTTTGGGGCGGAGGTGCCAAATACCTGCTAAAAAAACCAGGGCTCGGTTCCTGAGGGCCGATCTCGGGTGGAAATGGAAAGAAAACAGGGAGGAGACTGAGCATCTTTCTCGGGTGGCAGAATTCCACGAACCTGCCCGAGATTTCACCAGCAGCAGCCGACCTCTCTGCCTGGAAGACAAGTAGACAAACAAGTAAGAGGTCCCGTTAAAAAACTTATCAGTCATTTTAGCGCTAGTGTGTTGAAGGTTTGGGCTGAAGAACCAGAGCATTTTTCACTCTGGAGCAGCGGGAGTTTGCTGGTTTGGCTCCCTTTTCCCTCCATTAACACTCGTGCCACTTGCTAGGCGAACAAAAACCTCCCGGCCACGCTCGGTCTCAGCTTGGTTTAGCCCAGAGCCCAGTTTTCCTTTTAAAATAAAAACTTCCAAGCTCCTGATGGCCTCTGCAGGGGAGGAATCAAACCCTGCCTGGCTCCCTGGCTCCTGACTGCTGGGAGAAGTATCCCAGGGCGCGTGCAGCACTGGGAAGATGTCCGTGGGGAGAAGAACACCACCACTGCCCATCCTTTTCCTTGTTTCCACAGCTGACACGCCCCTGCGCCTCTCCTCCCTCCAAAAATGTTCCTTTGGCATCACCAAAATAAACTCACACATTGCCCCTCCTTGAACACAGCTCTGGGATCAACAACCTGGGATCGTCCCCATACAACCTGGCCTTGGACACTTCCCAGGGATCCAGGGGCAGCCACAGCTTCTCTGGGCACCCTGTGCCAGGGCCTCCCCACCCTCCCAGGGAAGGATTCCTTCCCAATATCCCGTCTGACTTTACCCTCCCTCAGTGGGAAGCCATTCCCACTTGTCCTGTCACTCCAGGACCATGTCCAAAGTCCCTCTCCAGCTCTCATGGAGCCCCTCTAGACGCTTCTCTCAGTTTTCACCTGAGGGAGGTTGTCTGTCTCTCCTCACATCCATCAGTCCTGTGAGCTCAGGCTTGTCTGAAGGCAAGGCCCTCTTCCAAAACCTCTCTGAGATGCCTGGTGAGCAAGAGGATGAGGAAGGTGGAACTCTCCAGCTTCAGCAAGAGCGGGGCTGAACTTGGCCGGGTTTTGGCCACGCTCTTTCCCGCTGCTTGGTCGTCACCGCGAGAGGATTTTTGCGCCTTGGTGTGCACACAGACAGGAAGCCTTCCCTGAGAAATCTCTCTCGGGAGGTGCAAACTGGGAATTGGGTGGTGGGCTAATGGTTGGACTGGATGATTTTAGAGGGCTTTTCCGACTTGATTCCATGATTTAGAGGGCTTTCCGTGATTCCATGATTCTCTGGTTGCTGGCGCTGAGGTTACCGCAGCCCAGGCCGCAGCACGGGGGGACCAATCCACCCTTCAGGGGCATCCTGACTTTGTCCTGGCTTTGAAGCAAGCAAACAAAGAGCTTTTGGGCTCTGTGAAATGAAAATTTGATAGGCACAACTCTTGGTAGAAGACACGGAAAACTGCTCAGCACGGAAGTGGTGAAATGGGGTTCCCCACCCCACATCTCAGCCGCCTTCCTGAGGGCTCTGCAATCCCATGGGACAACCCACATTCCTCAGTGATTTGCTGAGCCGTGCCGTGGATTAGCCTCCTGAAGGATTCACATGCTTGGCAAGGGAGGTTTAGGAGCAGTTTCTCCTTTTATTGCATTTTTTCGCTTATTGTTCTTTACCCTGCTAATAAATAAGTGCATTCCAGGGGTTTGACATCACATCAGGGAGAGGGAATGGAGGTAGGAAATGAAAACACAAAGGGGAGCAGAGCCGCCGACAGAGGCTTTGCTCCCTGGCTTATTTTGTGGCCAATTTCCCAAATTCCAGGCTCTTTCGGGATTATCTGTATCATGATTCACGCAAACATCTTTCCATTGCGCGGCTCTCGAGCAGGCAAAATATCCCGAGGTCGCAGCAAGCAAAGGTAAAAATAGAATTGAAAAAAAAAATGTTATTTCTGTGATTGAATAAAAATTTTCCAGTATTGAATGACAAGTAATGGAATTTCTTAGGAGACATCGGTGCTCCGTTTCTGGCTTCGGTAAGAAGGGACGGAGAGCTGGCATCAGCTCTCAATTCCAGCAGCTCTGATGTGCAAACCTGGGTTGGGTCATAACCCCAAAAAAAAAAAGGGAAACTTTTAGAAATCAAGGTTTCGAAACCCTAACAGGAGGGCAGGTGTGTTCGAGCTTAAATCCCATGGCTTTTATCCATGGAAAAGTCCTTTACCAGCGTGAGGAGAAGAGAACCACCTCCGCCTTCCTAGAGGTTGGAGATTAAGCTCTAAATGAGTTTTTAAAACAAGGTGAACTCCCTGGCTCCAGGGCGTGAACCAGTGAAGACCTGGAAGGAACCTCAGCGCAGCCGCTCCCCGCCCGCTCTCGCTTCCAAGATTTTTATCCCTCTTTTTGCAGGCTGGCAATGCCAACAAGCCCCGGGGATTGAAGAGGTATCAAACTATGGATCGTTGTGTGTCCCTTTCTAAAGATTCCTCGGGAAGGCTCGTGGAAAAAAAGCACACTTCAGTGAGTTTTTTGTCTGCTGCTCCTCTCACGTGTCAGCTAACGAGCTGCCACAGCCTCAGAACGGGGCCAGGCACTGCTTTATTTCAGTGAAATGGGACGTGAGAGCAGCGCTCCTGGCACCTCCACCTCCAAACCGACAGCAAGGTATTGATTACCGAAGGGAATCAATTCAATTTGGGGGATTGGCGACGCGTTTCAACCTGTAAAGAGAAGCAGGGTTATTCCTAAACTGAAAAGGAGGTGAAGGCTCAATTACGTGGCTGAATCCGGCGTGGAGAACTCGGGTGTTAAATGTCAGCGTGGAGGCAGATTCCTACGGCCGCTTACAAATCGCTGGGATTTATAATCACTTTAATATTCCAGGAACGCTGACAGCTTTAAATATAGCGCCGTGCCTGTGATAAATCGCTGGCTTTTTTTTTTTTTTTTTCCTCGTTAGCCCTTTGTAACTAAATTTAAGGTATCCATTTCAGCGGCGATCCAATTATGGAAGCGTAAAATCGGCAACGGCTCCCCGTTGCAAGAGGCCGCGTCTATTTTTGTCCCCGGAGCTGAAGTCTGCGTTTCTGAGCTCGTGATTTATGGCAGGATTCAAGACTAATAACGAGGCACCCATCCACAGGCAAATATTTGTGTTTGGAGAGCCATTCAGGCCCCAGCCAAGGCTCCCCGGAGCGGCCGAGGGATGAGGGATCGGTTACAACAATGCCCACACCGGATCCTATTTCAAACAGCACCTGGCCTCAGCACAATTAGCATCACCTCCTCCTTGCTAACGAGAGGCTGGAATTAATGGCACGTCAGCCAAAACCGTGGAACCCCCAGAGATTCGTTCCTGAGACCAAAAAAGGCCGGATTTCAGCTAAATTTCTGCCTCGCCTCCATTGCTGATGGATAGATTTCCATAAGTATTTCCAGGGACACGGTGCAGGTGTCCTGCAGACCTTGTGGGATGGAGCAGGCAGCTGAGCAGGCACAGATGTGACCACACAGACAGAGCCCAGTGGGGGTGCAAAGCTGAGAGGGAGAGGGATAAACCCTCCCCAGGCTGTTACCTAGCGAAGACACGAGTCTGGGGGCTCTTTGAGCCATCACTTCTCCTGCATTAGGCCATGGAAAATGCACTGATTTCCTCTGGAAGGTGGCAGAAGCCCAGAGCCAAGCGCTGTTGCCAGGGTCAGAGTTCAAGAAACCTCCTGCAATTAGTCCTGCCTAGAGCAGCTTGTCCTGGAGACAAGGATTTATTTATTTCTTTTTAAAGCAGCTTCAGGTGTCCTGGGGAAATTGCAGCTCAGTTTTCTTTCTCTCCAGTCACCGTGGAATGGTTTGGGTTGGAAGGGACCTTCCAAGGGGTTGGAAGATGCCGTGAGGAGTTCACAGCAAAAATCCATGGATAACCTTCCCTGGTTTGCTTTAATGAGCAGAGGGTTGTGTTGCCTGCTTGGTGATGAGATATTAGGAGGAATTTCTTCGTGGAAAGAGCTGTCAATCTCTGGCACAGCTGATCATGATCTCTGCAGGGATTTAAAACACGTGTGGATGTGGCACTTGGGGACATGGGTGGCCTTGGTGGTGCTGAGGGGATGGTTGGGCTCCATCTCTTCCGACTGGGATGCCTGGGACTGTCTGAGCTGTGGCTGAGGACAGGACAGGAGGCCTGAAGATGCTCCCTGACCCGTCTGTCCCAAAGGAGACACAGGACAAGCGCTTGCTGAGTGTCCCCACCACGCTGGGTGGCAGCGCGGGGAGCAGGATCCGAGCGTCCCACGCTGATCCCTGTGCCATCCTTCCTCTCAAAAAATCCATTTACTCCACGGCTTGGCCCAGCCTCCACCTGGAGTAAAGCTCCTGGTGCTCACAGCGCCCTGGGCAGCAGCTTTTATTATCCCTGCAATTAAGTTCAGCTTATTCCTCCTTAATCCGGGGCCTCTAAATCCCAACGGAACCCCGACGGCAGCACAGAGCTCTTGGCGGACAGGGAAGGAGGGAGGCGTTGGATGCAGCCAGATTTAACTCCTGGGGACCCACTTGAGACGGGCACAGCTCCGTGGCAGCGCTGCCAGCCCCACCCCCCCAATCACCGGTGGACATTCTTATCAGTAATTAAGTTAATGATGCTTTGAATCACATCCGTGTGTTCCTCTCCATTGATTTGGGACCGTGGAAGAGTTCCTCCGCCTCATTCCTGATTTTTCTCTGGGGAATGACCAGCTCCCTTTAAGATATTTTTCCGTGCCCGCATGGCAGGAGGTTCTTTGGGAAAAATGATGTAATCCAACCCATGGAGGGCCTGCCTTGTTTGCCTGGCAGCCCGGCAGGAATCTGAGCACCACACGGCCTCAGCTGAGCATCTCCAGGCTCTCCAGGCTGCAGCAGAGAGTCATTAAGGGGTGAGTAAACACCACTGCCCAGCCTGGCAGCCAGAGCGGAGAGCTGAGCTTGGCAGGGAAGGACAGCGAGGCTGTGAGTGGTCGGGATCGTGTGGAATCACAGAATCCCACACCGGGTCGGGTCGGAAGGCGCCTCAAAAGCTCATCTCGTTCCAACCCCTGCCATGGGCGGGGACACCTTCCACCAGCCCAGGGTGCTCCAAGCCCCGTCCAGCCTGGTGTAGATTGGATGTTATGGAAAATTTCTTCTCTGAAAGGGCGATCAAGCACTGGCGCAGCTGCCCAGGGCAGTGGGGGAGTCCCCATCCCCGGAGGGATTTAAAACACGTGTGGATGTGGCACTTGGGGACAGGGTTGGTGGTGGCCTCGGCAGTGCTGGGGCAATGGTTGGACTCTGATCTCTTGGAGAGAGCTTCTCCAGGCTCAGTGATCCTGTGATTCAGTGGTTAAAGGTCCCCTCAGCGCCCATCAGGGTGAGACAACAGCAGTGCTGAGAGCCCCCGGCCTGGGTTGGAAGCTCCATGAGGAAGGGATTCCCAGCAGATCCCAGCCTGGCTGGTGACCGTGTCCCGGCCTCTCTGGAGGACCACATCCCTGAGGCACCTGTAGACACAGCCCTGCCCTCCAATGCTCAGCTCCTGCACCTCACATCACTCCAAGCCTGCTCAGAAATGCCCTGGCACCTGGAAAACTCAGGAGAGCACCGTATTCCCAGAGATCCCGGGGCCAGCTCCTCTGGAGAGCACTCCATTTCCTTCTCCCTGTGTTTCACCCCGAGCAGGGAAGGGTAACAGCCATTTCAGCCAGGCAGGGAGCTTATCCAGAGTCTGGGAAACACTTCCCTGCTCCAAAATGCAGCTGGGTGGTGAGGAGGGACCCATTGGCCCAGAATTCCATTCCTGGGGGTGTCCCCAGCTGACCCCAACCCATTGGATATAATTCATTAATCGCTCCTCACTGCTCATTAACATCATTAACGCAGCACAGCCCGCGAGTCTTCGCCACCTCGCCCTCCATCTGCTCACGGGTCGCTCCCTGGTTTTCACGCTGCCTCATTCCCGCGGCGCTGATCCCGACGTTCCTCCCTCCCTCCCTGCCTTCCTTCCTCACCCCGTCTGGTGACAGCCTCAGAGCCCCAGCCTGGTCTGCATCGAGGTCAAAATTATCTGGCAGACTTGAGAAGATGGGTGAGCCTTTGCTACAAAGACAGCCTGGCACTGCTGCCAGGGGGGGACAGATGACAGCAGAAATTCGTTTCTTTCACATAGAAAACTGAAATGCAGGAGTTTTTCCTAATTTTTTGTTGTTGTTGTTGTTGTTCCTGAGGTGATGTTTTCCCTCCCCAGCTTGAGGGTTCAACCAGAAGCTCATTTGGTGGCACTCTGCTGATTTCTAATGGGCCCGTCCCTCGTGAAAAGTCACATGAAACAAAAGCGTGACGCTTTTCCTTCCCCCTTAAGGATGATCCGAGCTCTTCTCACCTCTGCCCAGAGCCTAAAACTCAGCAGCACTGAAAGAACGTGCCCAGACAAGCTGCAAACCTTGCAGGGCTGATATTAAAGAGGGGAAAAAAACCAACCCCAAAGCCACCTGAAGGCAGGAGAGATCCCAGAGCTCCCTGACTCCGGGGCACGGGGCGGGGGGAAGCGGCTTGGGGCCGCAGTGCTGAGCCCCGCTGTGATTTTCAAACAGCTCATTTATTCTGTCCTCACTGGCTGCTCAGCTCTGCAATTACTCGTCCTTGCTTTTTGCCAGCTCGGGACACGCAGCCTTTGCTTTTCCCCCCTCTCTCCGCAAATCTTGCTGTGCAAGGGGCAGAACGAGCCCCTGGCAGCGGGGGACGGCTGTTGCGAGGAATCCGAGGCTTTGGGGGGCATTTAGGGCACTCTGCTCGCTTTCCAAATGGTCTTATTCCTGACCCTTTGTGGCTCCTGCGTGGACAAACCACCCCCCTAAAAGCCAGGCACCGGTCCAAGGCAGTCCGCAGCACAGACCCAGGCTGGGCTTAATGTTCAACTGGCAAAAAAGCGAGGAAGCAGGAAAAAAAAAAAATCACCGAACCCTTTCCTTTGGGGAGGAGATTTCCCACAGGCACGGCTCAGGCTCCTGCTAAAGGCCAAGTGAAGCCCTGCTAGGAGCATCCCAGCACAGCCAAGCGGGTTGGCAAAGACTGGGGAAGAGCAGGGATCCGTCAGCGTCGGGTCTTCCCAGCTCAGGGGTGCGAATCCTTCCCCCGCCGCACGCTCGGAGCGTGGAGTTTGGCCTGGGGAGCGTTTGTGAGGCAGCCCCAGGGCTCTGTGATGAGATGAGGCATGAATGGTGATAAGCTCCACGGAATGGGGCCAAAGGAGCCCTTCCAGGGGCTGCAGGAGAAGCTTGACCTTGAATGTGGGCCACGAGAGCTCACACTGCCCTCTCCTCGTGCTAAAAACGCCTTTTCCCAATAAACAGCAGCTCCAAGGGAGCAAAAACCCCCACAGAATAATTCCCACCCCAAGGTTCCCCGCGTTCCAGCAATTTCAGCGTCAAGAAAGATTCGGGTGAACATCAAATTTCAGAATGATATCTGCCCCTGGGGACCAAACCCTTTCAAACTACTACAGCAAGCGCAGTATTCCAGCAGATCCAACCCCGATAAAATCCCAGCTTCCCTGGCATCTGGACAGTCGGGGTGGGGGGGGGGAAAAAAAAACCCAAACCCCAGCAGATGGAGAAAGCAAGCAATCAGGGGCAGAGTTTATTTTAATAAACTCTTGTGACTGCAATAATCTCGGCTCTGATTAGCACTGGAGATTAAAAAAAATGTAAATATTTACCCAGAACATCTTCGACATCGCTCGTGGAGTGGAAAGGGCAGTTTCTGCGTGCGGCGCGCCACGACCGCTCGCCCTGGCAAACCCCTCTCAGACAACTGTGGGAAGGAATTACGCAAAGGAGCCTCGGCATAATTAATTCCATTCATTACGAAGCCAAAATGTTGGAGTTTTATTTGCTCTCTGTTCCAGCTCCCGAGTCCTCGCTGCTCTCTGCCTCTCGTGCGAGGCTCCTCGAACAAAAGCCGCGATTCCCGCTCGGCTCAGGGGGAGCTGCACTTCATGAAAACGAACACCTTGCGTGATGCCTGCAGTAAATTTGGGCTGCCAGACCTCCTCTGAGTGCCTTCAGGAGGGATGTCTTGGCTTCTCCTTCCTCCCAGCAGCCCACAGAAGCTGACCCTAACCCCATCCCTGGAAGTGTCCGAGGCCAGGTTGGACAAGGTCTTAGGGGAAGGTGTCCCTGCCCGTGGCAGGGGTTTGGAATGGGATGAGCTTTAAGGTCCCTTCCCACTGAAAGCATTCCACGATCCCACGGTTTTGCAAGCCTTAATCCCCCCAGCACACAGCACGGCCTGCTCCGCAGTGGGAGAACATCTGCCCTGGGCTGATGGTGACACTGGTTCCCAGTAAGCTCTGGACGTAGCACATCAAAAGCAAACTGGTGGCCTGGCTCCTTCCCCAGCTTGCCAGGCACCTCGTTTGAAGAGGCTTCGAGCTGGTCTTAATTACCAGAGGTGCTGTGAATGGGCTGGAGCCCGTCGTCCTGCCCTCAGTAATAGGATTACATCCCAATTAACTCACCCCGGGGCACGGAGCCTGCTGTCTGCGTTTGGGGTAGGCTGGGAATTTGAGGCGAGGCACAAGGAGCGGTGTCTCCCTGCCGACACATTCCCATCCTCTGCTGTCTTCCCAGCTTTCTGCTCCATTCCCAGCTTTCTGCCCTGCTCCCACCTGTCTCTCCCTGCACAATCCCCAGTTTTGGTGCCGAGCACAAGCAGGAGATGAAGGATGTCGCAGGTGCCACCTGCCCTTCGGTGCAGCTCTCCAAACCCACCTTCCAGGGGCTATTCACCCCCAATCCAGGATGGAGGGCTTGGAGCTGCTGCCTTTGCTGCTGGGGTTGGGTCACTCTGGGTCCTGGATCCGGCCTGGGCACGCGGCACCTGTGGAGATAACGGAGCAAAAATCATCATCCCTCTGCCCTTAAACCCAAATTTTCTCTCCCTTGTCCCCCTTGTGCTCCCACGCCTCAGTCCCGCAATGCCAGGGTTAAAATCTCCGTGGGATCGGGCCTGTTGCTGATGGAGAAACCCCACAGGTGGACTGAGGAGGAATGGCAGCCGTGCGCTGAGGGGGTGACACGGAACAATAAATCCAAAGAGGCTTTTTATTCCTTCAAAAAACTCGTCCATTGCCAAGGGCCTGGGCGAGGGGAAGGAGGGAACCTTCCCTCCCTTCCAGAGGGTGAGAAACGCCAGCAAGGGCCTTTCCTGGACGCAAGGTCAATCCAACCTTGTAATTGTGGGTGTTAAATCACGCAGCGAACAAAGATGTGCTGGTGAGTTTGGGCAGGGAGAGGCTTTCCGTGCCTCCAGCGAAGGGGAAAATGGACAGCAAAGCTGCAAAGGGAGCTCGGCGAGGTGCAGGTCTCGTGCCACGGCCTTGCTTTGAAAGATTGGGAGCAGAAACCGAGCCAGATGGGATGAAATCCTCACTAAGGGGGTACAAGCCAGCAGCTTGCTGGGTTTGAGAGGCGGGAAGCACGGCCGAGGGGCAGCCCTGCAAAACCTTCCCGCTGAAGATCCCACGGAAAAGGGGAGGAATCGCCACCTCTTCCTGACATCCTTAATGCCTCAAAATGGAAATATAATTTTTTTGGATACTTTAAAACCTGAGCTGAGCTCATTTCAGGGCGAGCAGGACACGCAGCGCTCTCCAAAGGGGCCGAGCACGACGAGGTCGCGCAGTCACTGCTAAAAATGTGAGGCGGCGGGGGGGGTGGGAAAAGCTGTCAAAAAACGTGAAGCCAGGAGCCAAGTGGGATTTTTTTTGGACCTGCTCTGTCCCTGGATCTCTTCCCACTCCAAGCCTCGGGCCGAGCCTCACAGCGAGCCGACCATTTGATTTGGCAGACATGC
>VZTA01004107.1:37816-49116 GCA_013398855.1 Mohoua ochrocephala
GTCGTGCGCGGGAGTGGGGGGGGGGGGCCCGGGCCCGCCTTTTAAGTAGGGCTGCTAAAAAGAAAACACCCAGCTCCACAATGGCGGAGGAGCAGCTGTTGTTGAACAGCGGTGGAGAGGGGACAATGAGTCTCCTCACGCCGGGAGGAATTAGCCTGGCCGGCCTTTCCTTCCCTCCCAGGAAGGGACAGGCTCGGCCTCGCCTCAGGCGCTCCGAGTAAACAGAGGTGAGCTGCGAAGTTGTCTCGAACAATGGAGGGCCCCCCTCCCCCGAGGGAAATGGAAAAGCAAATATTGATGTTCGGCCCTGCGCATGGCCCCGGAGTGAAGAGAACAATGCCTTCGGCTGGACACCACCTCGATGTCTTCCTCCTCCTCCTCCTCCTCCCCTCGTGCTCTGAAATGTCGCCTCAGGAGCTGGGATTCCTTTGGATGGAGCAGGCGAGTGCTGAGGGCTGCCTGAGGGAAGGATTGCTTTGTTATAAACTTGTTTCTGTGCCCTCTCCCCAAAGCCGGGCTCCTCCTCGTGAAGCAAAAACCAGAAGCACACGAGGACGCCTTCGGCCTCGGCTCCACCACTGAGTCCTGGCAGCGGGGTGAGAGCAGGACAAGGAGATACAGCCACCCAATTCCTCCTAAACNTGCTCTGAAATGTCGCCTCAGGAGCTGGGATTCCTTTGGATGGAGCAGGCGAGTGCTGAGGGCTGCCTGAGGGAAGGATTGCTTTGTTATAAACTTGTTTCTGTGCCCTCTCCCCAAAGCCGGGCTCCTCCTCGTGAAGCAAAAACCAGAAGCACACGAGGACGCCTTCGGCCTCGGCTCCACCACTGAGGCCCCGGCAGCTGGGTGAGAGCAGGACAATGAAACACAGCCACCCAATTCCTCCTAAACCTGGCAGAAAGGGTGAGCAAAATCCCAGGGGCCAACAGACTGGGAATGTCTCCCCTGGGAGAGGCAGAGATGAGGGCCTGGATTGTTATTTAATTTCTTTATCTCTCCTGTGGGGACAGGATGGGAGAGCTGGGGGTGTTCGCATGGAGAGGAGAAGGATCAAGACAGACCTCAGAGCCCCTTGCAGGGCCTGAAGGGGCTCCAGGAGAGCTGGAGAGGGGCTGGGGACAAGGGGATGGAGGGACAGGACACAGGGAATGGCTTCCCACTGCCAGAGGGCAGGGATGGATGGGATGTTGGGAAGGAATTGTTCCCTGGGAGGGTGGGGAGGCCCTGGCACAGGGTGCCCAGAGAAGCTGTGGCTGCCCCTGGATCTCTTGGCATCTCCAAGGCCAGGCTGGACATTGGGGCTTGGAGCAGTCTGGGACAGTGGAAGATGCCCCTGCCATGGCAGGGGTGGAACAAGATGAGCTTTAAGGTCCCTTCCAATCCAAACCATTCCATGATTCCATGAGGAAAATGCCTCTCCTGGCTTCACCAACACCCCCTGGAAGGATCTCCCGGGCAGGCAGGTGACCAGAACCCGCAATGGAAACACAGCCCGGGCTCCTTGGGCTCGCTCAGGGCTCGGTGCTGGGGGAGGAAGGCTCCCGCTCCTCCCGTGCCTGCCCAGAGCCGTGCTGAGCCACCCCGAAAACGCAGCTGGGCTCTCATCCCGGCCTGATTGTTCCAGAGGCAAACTGAGAGCGAGGAGAAGAGCAGAGAGCCCTTGTGCTCGGCCATTTGATAGGGGAGGTTGCCATGGGAACCGCTGCGTAATTAAAGCCTCCCTCTCCGCTCTTGGGAGGCTTGGGTGGTGCGGGAGCTGGGCTCGCAGAATTTGGGGCTTCTCGGCTCTTGCTGGTCCCGAAGCGAGGTGTCCCCCTTGGAATGAGGCTGCTCCAGCAGCGGGGAGAGATGGGCCACGGATCAATGTTCGTTGTCTTCCAACAGGAGCGGGTTTTTGGGGCTGAGCAGCAGCCAGGGCTGTCCTGCCCTGTCCTTTAGTGCCTCTCCTCCAGAGCAGCAGGGACGAGGGCTGGTGGCCTCCCAGGACACGGTGCCATGGGATAATGGGATGGTTAACTCTGCGAAAACCTCCCGGATCATGGAGCCCAACCTTTCACCAGTGCCCACTAAAATCACGTGGCCACATCCGCTCGATTTCTGAGCACTGCAGGGATGGTGACTCCACCACCATCCCAAAGCCTGACCCGCTCCTTCAGCGAAGAAATTCTTCCTGATATCCAACCTGAACCTGCCCTGAGGCCATTTCCCCTCATTCTGTTGGTTCCTGGGAGAGAAGAGGCCAGGGACATCAGGTGGGCACGTGCCCAGGTATCTCTGCTTCCTCATAACATGCTGGGTTCGAGCCCTTCTGCCTGGCATGGAAGGAACCCCTGAAATTCCAGGATTGTTCTCTCCTTCCTTTTCACAGCCATAGCCTGAAAGCTCAGGGTTTTTTTGCTGGTTTTTTTGGTTTTTTTTTTTTTTTCCTTAATAAACCTCCCAGCGTGGGATGAATCACAGTTTTATCATTCCATCTCTCACATCCTCCCCACCCCCCCTCCAAACGGCGCGAGATAAGTTGTAACTTATCGAAATCAGAGGAATAGACTGAAAAGCCTCACCAGCAGTGAGTCGGGTTGGGTTTTTTTTCCCTTTCCTTTTCCCCCCCCCCGCATGGCAGCCTGTAAATTATGCTCTCCACTGTAACGGAGCAGGTTCATTAAATTGTACCCACTTTGATGTTATCTCTTGGGCTGGGCTGCGGGAGGGGGAAAAGTCTGGGGAAACACGTGACGCTTCTAGAGAGAGGGGAAAACACTTGTTTTGTTCATTAGTATGCATTAAAGCCTGCCTGCCTGGGAGCCAGGCATCACCGAGTCAATAAAGCAGCTCTGATTTCAGGTGGAAAGCAATATCCACCCTAACGAGGCAGCTGTGAGCCGCCCTCAAGGCTCAGGGTTTTTTTGCAGAGACCTCCAGCAATAACCCTCAAGCCCAGGGGGAAAAATTCATCCCAGCAGCTCCTGAGAGAGCTCTGTGTGACACAAAGAGCTGCTTAGGGAAGCCCCGGAGGGAGGGTGCTGCGGTGGGAATAATGGGGTGGCACACCAAAGGGGAAGGGACTGGCCGCCTCCTGAAAGGTCAGGGCAAGGCTGGGTTGAGAAATGATGTCCTTGGTGCAAAGATTTCAGAGCAAAACGCTGCAAACCAACTCCTTCCTGAGCCCTGGAAAGGAGCTCTCATTCCTCTGGGGCGGGCAGGCACCCGAAGGATCCTGTTTGCATCTGGATGGGAATGTTAGCATTTAAAAAACCCGGCCTAAACCCCGCTGATACTCACTCCAGTGGAGAAGTCTGATCTGGAATTGAAATACTGGAACTTGTCTCTTGATATCTCAATTCCAGAGCGGGCAGGGGAGAAAAGCTGGAGCAGCTCCGGGCCTTCCCTGCTCCTGAAAAACCAGAGGAGGGTTCATTTTGGCTGAAATTCCCACCTGGCAAAGGCAAGGGGACAGGGGAAGGTCCCGTGAGAGAGACACCGAGGAGGCACAACCGGCGGGAGAGGCAGAGGGGGAATGACGAGTGCAGGGTGAGGATGGGGCTGACCTTTTTTCCCCCTTCCCCAAACACCGTGCTCAGCTCCAGGGTGCCTCCTGTGTGCCCAGAGAAATGCAGATGGGCCTGTTCCCTGATGAGAATCTCTCATCCCTGAGAAACGCTGCAGGCAGGCGGCTTCGATAACAAACACGACGAAAAGGCAGCTCTGTTCCCATTCCCGTTCCCATTCCCATTCCCATTCCCATTCCCCTCTCTTTAGACACCAATTTATTTCGCAGCCTGATCACCAGCAGCAGAGGCAATTTTGCCATCAGCTTTACGGAGTCTTCCAGCTGGGAAAAACAAAAAAAAATGATAAAAAAACCCGAAAAACCTCAAACCAACAGCAAAAAGAACATCACGGGGCCGCACGGTCAAATGCTCCGATGTGAAATTGTGCCGAGGCAGAATTCTGGGAGTTTTGCAGGGATCCTCAGCATTCCACAGCAGCAGAGGCACGAAGGTGGCGGCAGCATCCCCAGAGCACCCATCCCTCCCCCCAGGCTCCTTCCCAAAAGGGCTTTGCCCTCGCCCTGCCCAGCTCCTGATTCCTGCGGGACCCTGGAGGTCACTGCAATTTTGGGGCACAATCCTTTCGTGCACCCCGTGGAAAATGTGGGAAAAGCAGGTGTCCAGAGCTGGAAAACTGCTGAAGCCTGGAAGGTTTGAAATGGACGTGGAGAGCAGCAAATGGAGGTGACGTGGCTGATGATCCTCATGGCCTGAAGGGGCTCCAGGAGAGCTGGAGAGGGGACTCGCTTCCCTGGGAAAAGTTGGGATGCAGGCCCAGCTTCTCTTGCTCTCCGAGCGTGCTATCCCAAAGGAATGCAGCTCGTGTGATCGGGCTGTGCTGCTCCTCGGCAAAGCCACCCACGGCTCCTCCGGGGGGGAGGCGATGGGGGAAGCTCGTCCCGGATTATCTCCTCCCATCCCACAGCTTCCCCCAACCTCCGGCAAAGCCAGCTCTCCGTCTCCAAAGGGTTAAAATCGACAGAGCTCAGAGCCCCTTGCAGGGCCTGAAGGGGCTCCAGGAGAGCTGGAGAGGGACTGGGGACAAGGGGATGAAGGGACAGGACACAGGGAATGGCTTTAAGCTAAAAGAGGGTAGATTTAGGTGGGATATTGGGAAGGAATTGTTCCCTGTGAGGGTGCCAGGCCCTGGCACAGGGTGCCCAGAGCAGCTGTGGCTGCCCCTGGATCCCTGGCAGTGCCCAAGGCCAGGCTGGATGGAGCTTGGATCACCCTGGGACAGTGGAAGGTGTCCCTGCCCACGATGGTTTTGAAGGTCCCTTCCGACCTAAACTATTCTGGGATTCCACGAGTCTATTTCTGCAAAGACACCAGAGACCCGAGCTTTTGGAAACCTCTGCAGATTCCCAAATCCCAGCCGGAACAGCTGACAAGGTAATTTTTGTTTTAATGCTTTGGGAACGAGAGGGAATGCAGCCCCGGAGCTTGGCTGGGTGACAGTCCCTGGTGCAGGTCACGGCAGAGGTGGTTTTAAGGAGAAAAGCGGCTCTTTGGGTATTCCCCCGCGGGTGTTCCTGCCGTTCCCTGTTATTTCCGGACTGCAGCAGCTGAGTCACCGCTGGCTCCGGAGGGCTGAGAAAGTTCAGGAGGAAAACCAACAGGTCCTGGTGACCTCTGCAGAAAAGTCACCGCTGGAGTTGTGCGCGGTGGGACGAGCAGGGGGAATTCGTGGAAGACCTGGAAACGGTCTGGGATCGATGGGAATTAACAGGAGAAAAGCTCAGAGCGGGGTGGGAAGCAAAGGGGGAATCAGAGAAAGGGTGAAGTGTCTCCCTCTTGTTCAAAAAGGTGTAAAAAAATGAGGGGGGTTCGTGTTTTGCACAAAACCTTGACGTGTCACAAAACCTTGACGTGTCTGCCCTTAATTTTTGTCCAGGCTTTAAAAATGGCGGATGAAATTTGTGGGGAGAAGCTCCAAGCTCGAAGCTCCAAGCCCTAAAGCCAAACCCTCTGGAAATGCGGGGTTGCTCAGGTGGAGCAGCTTTGGGGTCAAACAGCAGTGCCTGACCCTGTTACCCCAAGAGAAGCCAAAGGCAAATTCACAAAAAGCAAACTTTAAACCCAACAAATCCCCCGAGCCATGATTTTCCATGACATTTTCCATGGTTTTTCCACCAGCCTGAGGTGGCAGAAGAGGTGAGGCTGATGGGGGCATCTCAGGAAGAGGGAGCTGCCCCAAAATCCTGACCCAAACCCAGCCAACCCTTTCCGGTGTTATCCCATAAATCCTGTGCAATCCCACATTGTGTCCTCTCCTCTACCAGCAGGCAGAGAGTCCCCAGGCTCACCGACTCGTTTGATGGGCGATGCTGGGACAGCTCTGGGAGGGTCCCCGGGCGGGGCTTTGTTCACAAAACCCGAGGCAGATCCGCATCTCCTTCAGAGGGAGGGCAGGGAAAGCAGCAGGGAAAGCAGCAGGGAGCTCAGGACGTGTCCGTATAATTTCTGTCCCCAGCCCGGGCTCGGTGCCAGTGGTGCCACCGGTATAAAAAACAGAGAGTGGTGATGGGGATGTTTTTAAATGACAAAATATCTCCCCTGACAAAAATAAATAAAAAAAAACCCAAACTCCTCCAGCAGACTTTGATTTTTTTTCTGTTCGCGTGGCCCTTTCCAAGGAGGAAAACTCCTCCCTCTGGGAGCTGGATTTACCCCTGGGGGATGCACAAATCTGCCCTTGCTGCCTGCAGGGATTGGCCCGGAATGTTGGATCCCGTGCCTCCAAGGTCACCTCGGGGGGTGTTGGGGGGGGTGTTGGGGACATCCCCCGCTGGTGACAGGGCCGGCTGCCCTCAGGGAGGGTTCAGAGCTCGGCAGGACACGGTGAGGGGGATGCTGGCAGTGCCTCCAGGCGGAGATAACTTCTTGTCAGAGAACTCATAGCCCAAAGATCCCATTTTCCCGCGATCCACGCGGGAAGCGCTCCCATTTCCAGAGTGGCAGATGCCAGACCACACACACACACACGCCGGGCTCTGCTGAGCGTTTAGGTAAAAAAATGCATGTTCACATCCCTAAAGTTTGGGAGACAACCCAAATTCCTGGGAGAGCGCGACCTTTCCTTCCTGCCCTGGCAGCTGGAAGTGGCTCCGGAGTTCCCAGCTCCACCGGAGCCCAACCCTGGGCTCCCAGCTCCTCCTCTCCAGGCAGTCTGGATGTGTCCGAAGGGCTGGGATTTGGGGTTTGCTCCCCCAGGGGAAGGTGCTGCCTCCTCCAGACAGGCTGGATGCTCTCAGGGAGGATTCCAAGGAAGCTGGCAGGGGCAGAAGGCGGCTCAGGCAGGAGGAGGTGACTCCTCCAGGGCGCAGCTCCTCGGGGAAGTAGTTGGTGGATGTCAAAATGTTCCCTGGGCTCCAGGGGAGCTGAAAATGGTTGGAGAAGCAATTCTTGGGAGATCATCAATCCCAGAATGGTTTGGGTCGGGAGGGACTTGAAAAAACATCCCAGTCCACCCCCTGCCTTGGGCAGGGACACCTTCCACTATCCCAGGCTGCTCCAAGCCCTGTCCAACCTCCCCCTGGACGCTTCCAGGGATCCAGGGGCAGCCACAGCTTCAACCTGTGCCGGGGTGTCAGGGATTTCCCTGGCTGCCAGGTGGAGCAGTGCAGGACAGGTGTAAAATGGCTTTTGTCACCCGTGTAAAGTCCATTAGGAGAGAGCAGCCACTTCCAGTTATCCGTGCTGAGCCCTGTCACGTTCATCAGGTGAGCCTGGAAAACGAGGATTGGCTCCTGTCGGGCACCTCGGCCTCCCTCCTGATCGCCAAAACCTTCTCCTCCGTGATCAATGAACCTCCTGCAGGCGGGAATGGCTCTGGGCGAGCTCATGGAATCCCGGAATGGGTTGGGAAGGAGCTTCAAGCTCATGGAATCCCAGAATGGGTTGGGAAGGAGCTTCAAGCTCATGGAATCCCAGAATTGGTTGGGAAGGAGCTTCAAGCTCATCCCATCCCACCCCCTGCCACTGGATCAGGTCGTTCTGGGGCCCACACCTGGTCACAGCCATGACCCACACTGGGATTTTTTGCCCTATTTAGCAGGAGAGCGGTGATTTCATTCCAGCCCAACAACAAAATTCCCCCTGGACTGGTTTATACCCTCCCCTCCGTGCAAATTCCTGACCAAACCATCCTGAAAATGCCACCCTCCCCCCTCCTACAGGGCCAGCAACCTCAAATACCCCAAGACCCTGTCTCGGTTCCTTAAAAATCACGGAGGATCATTCCCTATCCGTGGTTCTTACCTCTCAAAGTAGCTCCGCAACCCTAATTTTTTGGGGGTTTTTTTACGAGGAGAAAAAAAAAAAGGAAAGCCACAATTAACAATTAACCACCTCCCCCAGGGCTTCAGCAGAATATCCCAAGAAATATCCCAAGAAACACGGGCAGGAATAGCGGTGGCACTGCCTTGTCTCTCGCTTCATTCCCGCAGCTTGCCTGAGAAATATTCATCTTTTCAAAGACAGAGAGAGAGATGGAGGGGAAAGGAAAAAAAATATAAAAAGCCCGAGACGAGTCTCAATTCCCTGGAGCCTTCCCCGTTTGGTGAATGGGCTCCGCGTGCTTGACACTAATTAATTAATTTCCTCCGTTTAAATTGCTTCTCCTGCATCCCCAGTCTGCGGGAGAGCTTCCACCAGACCTGAATGCATAAGAGGGGAAGCAGAGTTTATTTAAGGTATCCTTTAACAGCAGCGATTTGGGGGTTTTTTGGTGGGTTTGGGGTGTCTTTGGGTTGGTTTTTTTTGCTGTGTTTTGTCTCCCAGGTTGGGTTTCATGTCTGGGGATGTCAGGATGCTGTCCCCCAGCAGCCTGGGGGGATAGTTCCAGCTGGTTTTGACCCAGCTGGAGTCAGGGATGTGCTGGGAATGAGTCTGGAGCTGTAGGAAGAGGAGCAGCCTGAGACACGGGGGTGCTGAACCCACGCTTGGGAATCACCGAATTCCGACCGGGCTGAGGTGGGAAAGGACCTTAAAATCCATCCAGTTCAAGGGCAGGGACACTTTCCACTATCCCAAGTTGCTCCAAGCTCTGTCCAACCTGGCCTGGGACACTTCCAGGCACGGAGCATCCAAAGCCCCATCATTCCGATATTTATGAAGATTTCGAAGGGGATCTCATCCAGGATTGACCCTTAAAATGAGCCGGGAAAGTGCATTTAGGGACTTCAGGGGCTAGCCATGGCCCTGCGTGTCCCAGCCAGCCGGGGATGCCACCACCCGGGCGGGGACAGCGGGGACACCGCGGGCTCAGCTCCATCCTGCAATCCAACGCTTCCCTCTAGCGACACGGCAGCCAAAGAGCAGGAGCCCCGCCGAGGAGGAATTCCGGCAGTCGTAGGGAATTCTGTGGCTGCACGTGGCACGGGATTTTTTTGCCCTCATCCTTTAAAAACCGGGCTCTGTCGATGCCTCAGGTTTGGACTTTCATGTTTTCTCAAACCCTGCCCTGCCCGGTGTGTGACTCTGCAGTTCCTTGTGCCCTGGGAGCTGCTGTTCTCTCCTGCTGCTCACACACAACAAACCTCTGCAGGTTCCCACTCCAAGGACACCGGGCCCCAAATGTGGCAACTCAAAGCCTCTCAAGGGGGGCAAACTTGGGGTAATTCCATCATGGACTGAGGGGATCATTGGAGAATGAACCCTGATCTGCAAATGAACCAAACTTATCAAAGGGTGAAGAACCCCTGACCCAGGGCCCATCTTGGGTGGAGCCTCTGGACTGCCCAGGGTGAGCCTTTGGAGGCCCTTCCAATAAATCCCTCCTTTTATTCTCTTAATTCTTGTTTAGTCTCTGTGTTTTAGGTGGCCACTCAAGGCCACAGCGATAAAACTCCAGCAGGACTCTCTATTTTTTTGCCCCCCCAAACCTCCCGATGGGTTCAAGGCCCCCTCATTCCCCACACGGTCACGCCGGGACTTCCTCGCCGGCAATAACGCTTGGATTCCTCCCGCCGCACCCCTGCAGCTCCCCGGGACACGGAAAATGCTGATTTTAAAAGTTGTTTTAGCCCTCCACAGCTGCTCTGCTCTCACAGGGGGAGGAGGATGGGGTCGTTTGTCCCGCGGGAGCTTCTGCAGCTGACGGGGGACAAAAAGGGCAGCACCTCCAGAGAGGCCGGGCTGGCCTTGGGAAGGTGTTTGGTGCCGGGATCTGCAGGGAAAACTGCCAGGGGATGGTTTTAAACCCTTCTCGCCACCTGAGAACGGTCCAGTCTGAGCTACTCTGGAGCTGCTGGAAGTCCCGGAGGGAATGCAGCAGGTCCCAGGGCTGGGCTGAGGCAGCAGAAGTGTCCCCACCTCTCTCTGGGACCCCCCGAGAGGCCATTCCTGGGGGAGCAGGCCCTGTCTGGATGCACAGGGAAGGCTGAAGGCCATTTGTTCTGGGTGGGGAACAGCCAAGCACAGGCCCCAAGGGGGAATTTAGGATGAAATTCCTCCCCGGGAGGGTGGGGAGGCCCTGGCACAGGGTGCCCAGAGAAGCTGTGGCTGCCCCTGGATCCCTGGAAGTGTCCCAGGCCAGGCTGGACATTGAGGCTTGGAGCAGCCTGGGATGGTGGAAGGTGTCCCTGCCTGGACAGGGGGTGGAACAGGATGAGTTTTGAGGTCCCTTCCAACCCAATCCATTCTGGAATTCTGTGATTCCATGCGGAACGGCGCGTGGGCTGCGAGCTGTCACTTGTGATGTTTATTTCTCCCCTGTTGTCCTCTTCCTAAGCAACCAGGTGTTTCCCAAGGATTATTTATTCTCTTATTCTTGTCTAGTCTCTGTGTTTTAGGTGGCCACTCAAGGCATCACTGTAAGATGGAAACCCCCCCCCTTGTGCCCCCACAGCTATGGGACACCCCGAAGCATCCCTGCTCCACTTCCGAGCAGGATAACATTGGGATTTCATCCCTTCCCCTTCTGGGGTTGATGTCTGCCCCCTGAGGGACAGCCAGCCCAAGGGACAATGTCCTGCACAGGGTGCCCAGAGCAGCTGTGGCTGCCCCTGGATCCCTGGCAGTGTCCAGAGCCAGGCTGGATGGAGCTTGGAGCAAACTGGAATAGTGGAAAATGCCCCTGCCCATGGAGTGGAACAGGATGGGCTTTAAGGTCCTTTCCATCCCAAACCACCCTGATTCCAGGAAATCCTTCCTGAGTTACACCCTGGTTGTGGCTACCCCTGGCTAATTAGGGTGAACAAGACTCTTCCTTTCTCAGCAGCCCCAAAAAACCTCCCCGTGGGTCAGCTCGCATCGCTCCGTGCTGTTTATTCTCTTTATTCTGCACCCTGGCTTTTTACTGACTGAAAACAGGAATAAAAGCACCCGGAACCCAAATCCCACATTAAACAGGGAGAGCCTGGGAACACCCCCGGGGTGTCCCACAAAATGATGTAAACTCGGATCAGGCTCAGATTCCCCATGGGGAGAGAAGGGAACGGGCAGCGCTTTGCCCAGACCTCGGAGCTGCCGGGTGCGAGGGGCTCCTTCGGGCGCCCGAAATCCCAAAGCCAAGCTCGTCCCTGGGCCATCACCAGGTGGCCCTAGAAAGCAGATTTTACCTGTCTGGCTGGTGAAACCTGGCTGCTCTCGGGTTCTTTGGTGTCCTGGAAGAGCAGGAGTGAGGCCAATGCCCTCTGCCAACATCTGTGCGAGCAAATTTCAGCCCTGACCCGCCTTGGGTTGGTTTTGGATCCGCTGCCAACTACAGGGTGGGGGGGGGGGGGAGGTTTCTGCGCCCGGGGGAATTTG
>VZTA01004107.1:73802-89239 GCA_013398855.1 Mohoua ochrocephala
GGATGGAAGGGTGGATGGATGGGTGGATGGAGGGATGGAAGGATGGATGGAGAGATGGATGGAGAGATGGATGGATGGATGGATGGATGGATGGATGGGAAGGATGGAGGGATGGATGGGTGGATGGATGGAGGGATGGAGAGATGGATGGAGGGATGGGTGGATGGATGGATGGATGGGTGGATGGGTGGATGGATGGATGGAGGGATGGAGGGATGGATGAGTGGATTGATGGGTGGATAGGTGGGTGGGTGGATGGATGGAAGGATGGATGGAGAGATGGATGGATGGATGAATAGGTGGATGATGATGGATGGATGGAGAGAGCGATGGATGGATGGAGGGATGGATGGAGGGATGGATGGAGGGATGGATGGAGGGATGGATGGATGGAGAGATGGATGGATGGGTGGATGGATGGAGGGATGGATGGACAGACATCTTGGCAACTTAGCTGGTGACCTCTTCCCTTTTCCTGAGCCCTCCAGGTGAAAATAAGTACCCAGACACATTTTTGGGACACGGGAGCAGTAATAAACTCCTGGTGAAAATCCATCCTAGTCCACATCATGAGGGTGGTAACAAACCCTCACCAGATGCTCTGGATCTCATCCCACCTGGTCTGGTCAGAGCTGGTGCACCCTGGGAGAGATGATCCCAACAGAGATGATCCCAGCAGAGATGATTCCAACAGAATCCCAGCTTCCACAGCAGGATACTGAGAGCCAGATCCCGTGCGAAGCGAGGAGGAGAACGCAAGACCGCCAGTGTGAGGAGGAGCACGTGGGAAACGTGACCCTCAGAGCCACCGAAAATAAAGAGGGAGCTGTGTGGTCTCGTGGCTTTCAGCTTGATTTCACGCACAAGGGGATCTTAAAAATGCACCATCCCAGTCCTGAGAAACCCTGGGGCCTCTGGCCAGTCTCCCCCAGCCTCAGTGAGGAGCTGGAGCCTCGCTGACACGGAGCGCCCACGAGCCGTGCGAAAATAGGTGACTCGCTGGAGGAGCAAGAGGAAAAAGCTATAAATATCCCGAGTGAGGGAAGAATTCATCACTCACTCAGCGCTTATTATACATCACAGAGAGCTGTTATACAAACCCCTGCCACAGAGAAAGGCCCGGGCATGAATCACTCCCCGGGAGATATCCAAGAATCCAGCCAGGGAGGCGAAACCCAAAGGGACCCAGACAGCCTCGGAGCCTCCGTTCCGACCACGTGCTCCTGTTTGTGTTCATCCAGGAGACACCCCATCCTTTTGGGAAAGATATCCGAGGCTAGAGGAGAGAGAATGTCACCCTTTGAAGGGATCCTAATTTGAAAAGACTGAAGGGGAGCAGTGGCCGGAGCCCAGGTACCATCCCCAGCCTAAAAGATCGGGGGGAAAGGGTTTTTTAGGATGCGTGAAACAGAAGAGAGAGGGATCAGCATCACGAGCCCGTCTCGCTTCCTCCGTGGGCTCCCACTGCGCCTCATCTGACTTTTGCAGTCCTCAGGGATAACTGCAGCTCCCTGTTCAAAGGGAGTTCAAATCCAAGTCATGGATTCAGGGAATCACAGAATGGTTTGGGGTGGGAAGGACCTTAGAGATCATCTCATTCCAACCCTCCTTGATGGCATGGATAGGGACATCTTACTTCCTCCCCTTACCTCCTTGACGGAGAGGAGAAAAGGAGCAGCCAAAAGTTAAAGTCTGAAGTCTGTGGGGATGGAACCTGTTCTCGGCTAGCCAGGATGACGGAGAGCACTGAGATAAGGTAGATGCCTGGAATAACCCAAATAGCTGAGATAACCCCTGGGCTGGGGCCTGGCGTGTCCATCCATCACTGACCCGGGGGCCAGGAGCCTGCTCTGACCTGACCCAAGTCTCCACACACCGCAGCCACTCCGCCTTTCCAGACCCCAGGGTTGCTCCAGGCAGGGTCAAGGTCTTGGAATCCTCAATCCATGATGGGGGCTGAGCCTGGGGACTCTGAGTTGTGCTGGAGCAGCCAAGCCCACCCCGAAGGCAGTGGGGTGGGGTGGAATGGGTTCTGAGCAGCCTGGCACACAGGGGAAAGGTGCCAGGGGAAGGGTTGGCAGCGACCAAGGTGGGACACCAGCCGTGCAGTGGAGATTCTCCAGCGTCTTTCCTCAAGTGACACCCCCGAGCCGATGGGATGCTGCTCTCCTAAAGGTCAGGAATGGGCTGTGGAGGGGGCTCTGGATGAATTCCCTCCCCCCCGGTGAGCTCATGTCTTGGCTGAGTGCTTTCTCATCACTCTCATCCGTGCCTCAAAGCAATGCTGCCTGCACCTTTGCTCCAGGTGGAAGAGATAGCGAGGGCCTGTTTTCCAGCTCCTCCTCATTTTCTTATCTCTTTTTTCCCCACTTCCCCAAAGCCTGCGAGGGCTGCAACCAAGTCACCTCTGAAGTACGAGCCCGTGTTCGCCACCAGGTCAAACTATTCCCCTGAAGAATCATGGCTAAAGCCAAAGCTGAAGCCCCACAGCTTCCCTCCCCTGGAATTCCAAGGGTGGGGAGCCCTGGGAAGGGAGGGCGGCTCTGCTGACACCACGGCGGGGATGGATGGGAGGGGAAAAATGGATCAGAGGTGAATTTGCTTGTTGTGGGGCTCTTTGGTGCCTCGTGCAAGGAGAGGCTCAGAGCGCAGGGCAGGCGCCCACAGGAGGCTGCAGGAGCCAGCAAGCTCTGCTCCTGTCATCATTCCTCCCGGGAAAAACAGCTTCCAGAAGCCTTAATTGGGCTTCCCTCATAAATCACCTCCATGTCACCCAGGTGCAAGCGCTTCCCAGCTTGGCACGTCAAGGCATTCCCTGCTTTCATCCCACTCCATCTTTCACCTGACCCTTCAGAGCCTCTGTCCCTGAAGCCCCTGGGACATCCCAGGAGCCCCGCTCCTCCAGGAATGTCAGCTATCCCGGGATGTGTGCCCCGCTCCGCGCGCACGCCGACGCTCTGAGAGGCGCTCGCCGTGCTAGCAGCCAGCCACAGCACCTAGTTTCCTCTCCTAGCTTAGTCATTCTTCCCAAATTTCCTTCTTTTGTGTAGGGATTCCCTCTGTTTCCTGCTACAGGCTTCGTTTTCCCTGTTCTGGAAGCGCTTGGAATGATTTGTACTGCCAGCGAGGCCGGCTCGTCTGTTCAGCTATTTTTATTCCTCCTGCCGTAGCATCTAAAGAATTGTTTTTTCCAGAATAATCTCCACGGGTCAGGAAGGGAAAGAAATCATCTTGGATGCAGCTGAAGGGATTGGAAGCGGTTTCCTACGCAACGGGACCCCCGTCATCCTGCTGGTAGTGTTTAATATCGATATTCCGTGCCTCGATGATCCTTGTGGGCCCCTTCCAGCTCGGGATGTTCCATGGTTTAACTGGCAGAAATTCAAAGCACAGCCACGTTTCTCTAAGACATCAGCTCCAGGTGCCAATCCTGGGGGAATTGTGGGGGATCCGCTGCACCTCTGAGGACTGAAGGGTTTTGGTTTCTTTCCAGACCTATTAAACCTCAAGGTGAGCATCCCACAAAATCGCTCCCGCTCTCAGCATGCCCGGGCCTGGCACCAGGAAATGAGCCCTGCCCCTGTCAGGGAAGTTGGAATGAGGTGATCTCTAAAATCCCTCCCAGCCCGAACCATCCCGCGATTCCGCGATCCGGCCTCCGCGAACCTTTGCCTTCCTTTGGGAAAGGATAACCAAAATATTTCTGGGCTCAGCTCGTTCTCCGCGACTGCGTCGGCGTTTGGGGGGTCAGGCTCCCTTCTTGCTGCCCCTCGGAGGCAGCGTGGCCGTGCTGCAGCAAACCCAGCCTTGCCCACCAGCGTGGGACGTGTGGGAGCATCCCTGGTGCTCTGCCTGCAGGGACACGCCTGGAATTCCTGCTCCAAGCCAGGGACCGGTTGCTTCTGGCAAAGCTGTGCCGAGGAGACGAAGCTTTGCCAGCTCCTTTTCCCTGGCTCCTTCCTCCGGGGTCGGTCTGGTCCCAGCGAGCCCCGACACCTCCCCTGTGCCAACCATCCCTGCTCCAGGAGGGATTCCTACCCAGCTCCACAGGGGGGCAAGTCCAAACTGGAGCACCCTTCTCAGTTGCCTCTGTGGGTGCTCGTAAGGCCAGGCCGAGCTGAGCCCGAGCTCCAAAACGCGTTCTCCTCATTGCGGTCAACCCAAAAAATCCCCACGGGTTGTTCCTGAGGGAGAACATTCCCTTTAGGCTTGAATTGCACCTCTGGATCAGGAGGAGAAACAGCGACCACGTGGAGTTTTTCTGGAGCAGAGCAGCCTTTTCTGGGTATTGATGCTATCCTCTCATTTGTAGGACACGTCTGAAGCGTGCCTTAGAAACTCCAAGCTTTCAAAACGCTGTATTTTTCCTCATAGAAGCTTTCAAAACTCTGTATTTTTCCTCCTAGTGGCTTTCAAAACGCTGTATTTTTCCTCCTAGAAGCTTTCAAAACGCTGTATTTTTCCTCCTGGCTGGTGCTGGGAAGGTGGCACATTCCAAAGCTTCTTTCAACGCCGGCAAGGTTTAAAACCGAGCCTTTTGTCCTCGAGTGCGCGAGCAGCCTGAAGCTCTTGGTTCTGAGGAATCCTTCCGGCAGCCCCTGGTCGGTGACCCTCGGTGCTCCCCTCGGCTTGGCAGTGCTGGCGCTGCCGGAGCTGGGGAGGTGCCGTGGTCCAGCTCCCGCTCCCTCTTGGATCACGTCCTCCCTTCCCAACCACTCCCTGGCCGAGGGTCTGGTCAGCTTCGAGGGCGACTCTGATCTCCCTCCTCACACCCACAGCACGTCCCGGTCAGATCTAACTTTGGACCAGGCTCAGTTTTGCCCTTTCCCCCCTTTTGTCACCATGAGGGGTCCCTGATGGGTGTCTTATTCTCATCAGGACTCATCCCAAACCTTCCGGGCCTACAGCCCAGCTCATCCCTGGGCTCGGGGTGTGTGGCAAACCCAAACGAGCTGTCTGGCCATGGTTCTCTCCTAAACCTCCTCTCTGGCCTCTTCTTCCCTGCCCAGGCATCGTCTAAACCCTGACCCAGCCTTGCTTTGATCATTTATCCACAGGCTGGACAGATTCTCCCCGTTCCGAGTCACAGGCCTCTAATTGGATTGAGGGCCGAGCCCGCACCTTCCCCCTGTAATTTAGCTTTAATTAATGCCCATTTATTATTAACTGTTTTCAGCTGGGCTTAGGCTTAATATCAGCTGGTTATTACCCAGAGGCCAGCACGGATTTTGTTTTCATCTCCTTTATTACCCGTTGCAGTAATTTTCCCCCCCCCCTTCCCCCTCCCCTGCTGACAGATGCCCGCAGAATGTGCACGGTCAGCATAAAGGATCCCTGTGAAGGAACAACGGGGCTTTCAAAGCCACCAAAGCCCAAGGAAAAGCCTCCCCACGTCCCCAGGTCAGTGCCCAAGGCACGTGGACAGAGGAAAATCCCTCTGTGTTCCACAGGAGATACATGGTTTTTATAGATATATATATATATTTTTTTTTTTTTTTACTGATGCACCAAATCTGTAAATGAGGGTGGAAATTACCCAGGAGCTATTTTGAAAGAATTGGGGCATTTTCGTGTTCTTTTATATATTTTCCATTTTCTCGTTTCTGGCTTTAAGGACATTTTTTTTAAAAAATAAAAGAAAAAATTTAAAAAAGGAAGAACAGAAAAAGAAACCTTTCCTTCTACTTCCTTTTATCACATTTCCCTCCCCAACCTCCCCCAGAAAAAACAGCAGCAGTGAAAGCACAGCACCACAAATCCAAGAAAACTGAGATATTTAGGAGAGGCCTTCAGAGCACGGATTTAAAAACCAGGGAGCTGAAGAAGGAAGCGGAAAGGTTGAAAAAGCCCCCTAAGATCATTGGCTCCAACCATTAACCAGCTCCACCAAAACCACCTCCCCACGTGCCATATCCACACTCTGAGCACTTCCAGGTATGGAAGTTGCCCTGGCCAGGCTTTCCACGAGGAAATTTTCCCGGATATTCCATTCAAACTGTCCCTCCTCCAGCTCCAGCTTGGCCGAGGGCAGTGATATCGTGCAGGGCACCGATGGAACTCCTCAGTGCCCGTGGTGGGCTCTGAGGAGCACCAGTGTCTTGGGGTGAATTTGTGATGTGGATCCCCTATCGCTGCTCTGTGCCCAGACATGATTCCTGGGCCTTTCTGTATCTTTTAAACTGGGTGCAAGGGAAAGGAAAAAAAAAAGCCAGAGGAACTTTGCAAAAACAGTTTTGCTCCAAGGACATTCACTGCCCTGCGTTCCTGCTGCTGCAGAGCAGAGGCACCTTCCTGATTTCCCCGGCTCTGGGCTCATTTTCTCGGAGGAGAGAGACGGAGAGTTCAACTCCTTTGTTCCCCTGGGACTTTGGGTTTTTCCTTCTTCTCTTCTGGGCTGTTCAGAGCACCAGAACATCAGACCCTCACTGGGAGCCCTCACCCCTCGGCCCGGAGGGGCCCGAGCTGACCCAGCTCCGGAGAGGAGAGAGAGAGAGCCCACACCCATGGAAAGGACTCTCAAATCTTCCCAGGTTTTCTCTCCACAGCGAGAGGTTTTATTATTCAGCATTATTCTTTTCCCGTGTGTTTGTTAAATAAATAGGTTTTTTCCTCCTTTCACTTTCCTTCGAGGAATTTTTTTCCCGACCCTGGTGTGGGAGGGGTGGCTGTAACCTGCCGTTTGTGGAGGGGACATTCCTCCCGGAGCGTTTCCTCTGAAAATTTGTCTCAAACCAGGACAACCAGGCACCAAAACACGGGCAAAAGCCTCCTCTCTGAATGGTGACGGTGACAATTTGTGAGGGAAAGCCACGGCGGCAAAGGGGAGAAGAACTGAGGCGTGGGGAGGCTCCTTGCTGCCCTGCTGGGGGTGGAAGAACCTTTTGAGGAAGGTCAGGAAGTGTCAGAGGAGCAGGAACATCCCCAAGGAGGATGTTTGACTCGCAGGTAAAAAAAAAACAGTGGCAACTGCTTGGGCTTGACATTTTCCCCACCCTCAGGGGATCTCTCAGTTCAAGGGGATCTTTCAGTTCGCTGTTTCTCGACAATTATGGTGAAATCGGCAGCTCTTGCCCCATTTAGTGTTTCCTCCTCCTTGCTTTGCGCTGAGGTTGCACAATCGGCCTCTGGGTTTTTTTTGTGGGGAAAGAAATCGACGCTTTCAGAGATTCCGGGACTCCAAATCCCACCTCGCTCCCAACCTCCCTTTGCCCTGGGGGTCTGGGGGGCACGAAATCTCCTTAAAACCTTGGCAGCGGCTGAGCGAGGCCGGGCAGGCTCAGGTAGGAGTCACTTGAAGCACGTCAGGATGGCCGGGGACACCCCGGGCAGGTGCTGTGGCCTCGTGGAAGTGGGAAAACGGGAAGGAGGGGAGTGTTGAACCATCCCCGTGCCCACCGCAGCGTGAGAAGAGCTGCCCTGGGACAATTACCTGGGGCCGAGTGCATCATCCAGCCGGGGAGCTCTTCCCTGCAAAGGCCTCCTCATTTGCTTTAATTACTCTCATTTGGAAGTCAATGCGGAGCGGCTTTCCTGAAGATGCCTGCCTGGAGCAGCCCTCGAGGAAGTGGAAAACAACAGAGCCTGTTTTCAGTTGCTTACCAACCCCCTCGGGCTTGAGGGAAAATAGGGGAAATGCATCAGCAAAACACTTGAAAGATGTTTGCTAAAGATGTTTTTCCCCCAACTTGCTCTTACCCAGGCTTGCAGGCACAGTCAACTTCCCAGCCCTCGAGGCTGGAAAAAATCAGATACCCATCATCATCATCATCATCATCATCATCATCATCATCATCATCATCATCATCATAGTTTGGGAGGGACCTTCCAAACCATCCCATCCCACCCCTGCCATGGGCAGGGACACCTTCCACTATCCCAGGTTGCTCCAGGCCCCAGTGTCCAACCCGGCCTTGGACACTGCCAGGGATCCAGGGGCAGCCACAGCTGCTCTGGGAATTCCATCCCAGCCCCTCCCCACCCTCCCAGGGAACAATTCCTTCCCAATATCCCATCCATCCCTGCCCTCTGGCAGCGGGAAGCCATTCCCTGTGTCCTGTCACCCCAGGCCAGGTCAGAAATCATAAATATGGGATGCTGCCCGTTCCAAGGGCTTTTTGGTAGCCGGGAGCAGCCTGACTGATGGTCCAGGTGTGTTCTCATCCACGGCAGCTTGGGCTACCAAAGCGAGGGCTGCCTGTGGCCACAGCAGTTTATTTTGGGAGATCTGGAAGGCACAAGATTTGGAAAGGAGCAGCACACCGGCAAGGAAGGATTTCTGAAATATTTTCTAGCGCTCACTATGAAAAAGAAGCTGATGTTTCAGCAAAATGTCACTACACCAGGAAAGGAAAATCAAGAGCAAGCCAGGCCTGTCCCCTCTCTGTTGTCCCCCTCTTCCTCCTCCCCAAATTCCTTCGGTGTTGGAGCAGCGACTGCCACGATCTCTGGCTCTCCTGGCTATGAATTCATCAGGTTTCAGCCAATTCCAAGCCAGACTCTGAAAATAAGCTCCGCGTGGCCTTGCAGGTGACCCAGAACGAGCAGCAGAGCAGGGTTTGGATCCCAGCTTTTAAATCCTGGCCCTGCTGCTGCCAGCAGCCCTTGTCACCAGCTGATAACCAGAAGCGAAGGGCTCCGTGTGGCACTGTTTGCCAGGGCCCTGGAATGATACCGCGTCCCGCGGGCAGCAGATGGCCTGCGTGCGTCTGGGCATCCCCTCGGCCTCTTCAAAGCACTCTGCATCCAAGGCTCTTCCTGGCACATCCAGGAGCTCTGTGGCAGCTTTCCAGGGTCCCTTTTCCCCGGGGAAAAGGCAAAACCTGGAGCCGCGGTTTGCATCTCCTGGCGCCTCGCGCCACGAGCGCGCGCGGTCCCGTGATCCGCCTCGCGACGGCCCAGGACGGAGCCTGGGGATCGGCGTCGCTGGGGAGTGGATTTTGGAGAGCTGGAAACGCGCCCAGGGGCACAGCCTTGCTGTCTGCAAGCCTTCTCCCACGCTCCTCGGGGGGAAAACAGCCTGCCCGAGGCGCATTTCTCACCTCGCCAGCCCGGGGAGGGGAGAGCACAGGTGGCAGCCGGGGATGGTGGAGAGGCGCTCGGAGGCTGCCGCGGTGCCCGCCCGGAGGGATGCTCCGTGCCCGGCCAGCGGCTCCATCCCATTCCCTGCCAGGACCTGCTGCTCCTGGCAGCCAGGCAGCTCCGGCGCCGGGCACCGTGCCCGGCTCGGAGCAGAGAAATGGTCCAGTGGCTCCTCCTCACTCCGGCCTCTGGCAGGGTTGACAGGGAAGGCTGGAGCTGCTTGGAAAATCGGGCTGCAGAGTGGCCTGGGCACCTGATAAACCCAGTGCCAGTCCTCCAGAGGAAAAGAAGTGCTGGGAGCATCCTCCCGTGAGGCTGTGATTCCTGCTGGCCTTTTGTCCCCGCTCCATTTGCCATGGAATTGCTCCTGGAGAACAGCGGGAAGGTTTTAAAGCCTCAGCATGTGGCTGGGAGAGCCTGGAGTGGGCACGGGCAGCTTGGAACCCACCCTCCCTCTGCAAACAGAGGAGTTTCCCTTTCTCAGAGCTGCCAGCCCTTCCCAGAGTAATTTCCAGGGTCAGAGTGGCTGGGTTTGGGATATGGTGACAGCACGCTGTCCCTGCGTCAGAGACAGGCCAAAAAAAGCAAGAAAAGCAACAAAATGAAAAGGGTGGGGAGGCCCTGGCACAGGGTGCCCCGAGAAGCTGTGCCTGCCCCTGGATCGCTGGAAGTGCCCAAGGCCAGGCTGGATGGGGCTTGGAGCAGCCTGGGATAGTGGAAGGTGTCCCTGCCCGTGGCTGGAATGGCTTTAAGGTCCCTTCTCAACCCAAACCCTTCTGGGATTCCATGGAAAACAAAGCCTGGCCACTCTGGTGCGAAGGCAAGCAGGCACGGAAAGGTGCCCCCCAACCTTCTGGATCACTTCTCCTCTCCAAGGCAGGCGTCGTTCCGCGTTCCGCTCCCTCCACCTCCCCGCTCCTGCCCCAGCGCAGGGAGAGCTCCCGAAATAGCTGCTCCCGAGCTGCTTGGTTTGGGATGCCAATCATTCTGCGAGAAGAGCTCTGGCTCGGGGAGAGCTATCCTGCCAGACCTGTTCCAGCTGATTTCCTCACAGAGCCGAAGCCCTTCCCCCAAAAACCTCCGGCTGCAGACCAGAGTTTGCCTCTCCGTCATTCCGAACCCGTCCCCCTCCTCGTTCGGCTCCTTTTATTTCCCTTCCCTCGCATCTGCAGTTCCTGAGGAGCGCTGTTCATGAGATTTATGGCTGAATATCCTCTGGCATCCAGGTCCTTCCACAGGCACTTGCTGGTCCGGTTTGAAAAGCAAACAGCTCCCCTCAGCATTCCCCTTTCGGCCCTGCTTCCTGAATTCCCTACGACAAGCCCTGTGGAAGGTAAATATTTGGTCCTGGCTCCGAAGCTTTCAGGCTCCCCTCTCCGTGGGCAGGGTTAGGGATGCCTTTTCCCGTGCCGGGGGTTCACTGGGGCACTGCTGAGCACCAGGGGGGAGAAACGGGAGCACCGTGGCTCTGCAGGAGCCTGGAATCACCACGCCGGAGTGATTCCGCCTGAAAAAGGATCCCTGCTCCAAACCCTTGTTCAAAGGCAGGGCCAGCCGGATCCAGTTGCTGTGTCCAGCTGCACTTGAGCCATCTCCAGGGAGAAACTGGATTTGTGGGAAGGTGCTGCTGCTTCTCAGGGAGGATTTTCTCAGGTTTTCTTGAACTCTGCAGGAGCAGGAGACGTTGAGAGCTCGTCCAGGAGTAAATTAAAACTAAGACGTCCTCTGCCTCCAGCCAGGGAAGCAGAAAATGGGGGGGAAAATAGCTTCTCCAAGAGCAATTATGCAGGAAAGTGACTGAACGGGGGAGCCAGCCGAGGTTAAATCCACGCCACGGATCCTGCGGCAGCAGCGCTACCAGGAGAACCTTCAGGGGCTTTCCCACTGAACAACAAGCAAAGGAAATCCGAGTTCCATCTGCTCCAGTGACTGGGAATTCGCAGATAGCAGAGCAGGGATGTTCCAAAGAGTTCGTGGAATTGTGGAATGGTTTGGGTTGGGAGGGACCTTAAAGCTCATCCCATCCCACCCCTGCCATGGACAGGGACACCTTCTGCTATCCCAGGGTTCTCCAAGCCCTGTCCAGCCTGGCTTTGGACACTTCCAGGGATCCAGGGGCAGCCACAGCTTCTCTGGGCAACAATTTCCAGGCCCTGCCCACCCTCCCAGGGAACAATTCCTTCCCAATATCCCACCCAACCTTCATCCTTTATCCCTCTCTGGCAGTGGGAAGCCATTCCCCCTTGTCCTGTCATTCCAGGCCCTTATCCAAAGTCCCTCTCCAGCTCTCCTGGGGTGTTTTTCTACACATGGGCCATGTCAAAGGTGGCCTTTTTTCACCAAACCAAGCACCCCAAAGCGTGGTGGTAACTCACAGGACCACAGTGGAAGGACAGGGGCCTTTCCCTCAGCTCCAGGTCTTCCTGGAAACTTCTCTGTGAAACAACAGAAGGAAAACCAGTGCCAAAAAATGTAAGCTGAGAAAGCACCCAAATCTCCCTCAAATCCGTGGGCACGGCTTGGGTCTGCCATGGGGTGGGAAATTTGTATCATCTGCCACTCTCATTTTGCATCTCGCCGCACGTCCTGCTGGCTGCTGGGATGTATCTTTGTTTTAAGGTTTGGCTGCGATTCCCAGAGGGAAAAGCCTTGCTCCCTGCTCCCCTCTCCAGGGATTCCCCCCCACTTTCTCCTCCTTTTCTGCCAGCTGCAGACTTCGTGGTGCTCACAGGGCATCTTGGGGACACGGCTTAAGCGGTTGGACTCGAGCTTAGAGGGCTTTCCCAACCTCAGTGACGATTCTGGGATCTTGGCCCTCCTGGAAAATCCCGTGAATTTTATGCTCTGCACCAACTGTGGGGCAGTTTGAAGGGCTTGCCCAAAGCAGGGGGATTATCCATCCTGGAATCTCCCTGCCAGGCCTGTGGCCGGGGGGATCTAGGGGCAGGCAGCGGGAATGGCACGCTCCAGACGGCCCATCTGCAATGCAGAGCGATCAGGGAGCGACCCCGTGGCTCGTCGATGAGCTGAGCGCTCCGCGGGCAGTTTTCCCTTTCGCGGGAGGGCACTCCCTTGGAACCGAGCACTTGGCAGCGGATGAGTGAGGAATGAGATGGCTCTAATCCCGTAATTCAATTAGAGCTGTGTGGAGCTGCCTAACGAAAAGCCCATTTCCTGAGCAGGCTGCGGCACTGGCAGCCGGGACCCTCCTGCTCCTGCTCTTCCACCCTGCAGCGCTTTCCCACTTTCCCACTCCTGCTTTCCCTTCCCATGGGTTTTAGCATGGGCTGGGACTCCCCCCCAGCTGTTGACCCTCATGTTTGTGAGCACAGGACTAACTGGGGTGGTCTGTTGGAGCAGGGGAAGGGCAGGAGCTCTGGTTTTATCCCACGGAGGCAGGAGGTGGCAGTGGAAATCTGAGCTCCGGGTCTCCTTCCGCGTGGGAGAAGCTCCAGGTCTCCTATTTTGCAACCGAGCAAAACGTGTTGGCCAAGACAAGACAAGGATCTGCTGAAGGAGGGTGCTGAGGGAGGGGTCGGATCCCATCCTGCCCCTGACCAAGGGGTCCTGGCACCCCCCTCACACCATCCCAGGAGCAGGAATCTCCTTTGGGATCTCTGAATAGCCCTCCCTGATTATCCCATGGAGTAGGTCCCGTATAAACTGTGGAACAAGCTGGGATGGCGTCGCCCGGGCGTCACTTTGGAGCACAATCAGACCTTCTTCCAGCTGGCCTCAGTGCCCAGCTTCCCCTTCAGGCATGTCCATGAGGACAGAGAAGCTGCCCCCGCATCCCTGGAAATGTCCAAGGCCAAGTTGGAAGGAGCTTGGAGCTACCTGGGATAGTGGAAGCTGTCCCTGCCCATGGAAGGAGGTGGAACGTGATGAGCTGTAAGGTCCATTCCAACCCAAACTACGTTATGATGGAGCACAAGGATCTGGGAACGAGGGACCAGCAGCCTGAGGGACCATTTGGTAAGGGCAGGAATCCCATCCCTCCAAAGAGGAGAGCAGCCTGTTGATACCTCCTCCCTGCCTCTGGGAAAAGCTCATCCTGACCCAAAATCCCCACGGGGATCAGTTCAGCAGGAGGTTTTGGTCGGATTCTGGCTTGTTCCTGCCCCACGGCTCCCAGCAGCCTCCCAGGGGCTCAGCCAGACACAAAGTCCCCCCCCAGTGCAAACAAATTCCTGCTCAGCAGTGAAATCCCGGCAGCAAAACGCCTGATTAACAATCACTGGCTCCTGGCCACCCATCCACCAGGCTGGAGCTTGCAGCGGTAATTGCTGCCCCATTAAGTTTTCCGGATGCTCCAAGGTGAAAGGGAGCTTTGTCCCGGAGCCCTGGGAGAGCCAGGGATGCCTCAAGCTGGCAAGAAGCAGCTCCTCCCGCACAAAGTGCCGATGCTGGGACAAAGGCAGGGCTGGGCATCCCATGCTGCTCCTCAAAGCCTTGCCAAGAGCTCCCAACTCCAAGGGAGAAGGGGGAATTCTGGTGCCTTGCTGAGTGTCCTGAGCAGTGTCCCTGGTGGTGCACCGGAGACACCCTCGGGGAATGCATCCAGGGGATAACATTATTCCAGTCCTGCAGGAATGCCCCTGGGAGATGTCACCATCCCAGTGTCACAGAAGTGTCCTCAGGCAATGCCACTGTCCCAGTGCCACAGGAATGCCCCTTGGGAGATGTCACCATCCCAGTGTCACAGAAGTGTCCTCAGGCAATGCCACTGTCCCAGTGCCACAGGAATGCCCCTTGGGAGATGTCACCATCCCAGTCCCACAGAAATGCCCCTGCAAGATGCCACCATCCCAGTGTCACAGAAGTGTCTTCAGGGGATGCCAGCATCCCAGTGCCACAGAAATGCCTCTGGGACATGTCACTGTCCCAGACCCACTGAAGTGTCCTCAGGCAGTGTCACTGTCCCAGTCCTAAAGAAATGGCCCTGGGAGATGTCACCATCCCAGTCCCACAGAAGTGTCCTCAGGCAATGTCTCTATCCCAGTGCCACAGAAATGCCCCCAAGAGATGCCACCATCCCGGTGACACCAACAAACAGAGCTGCAACCCCCCTCCCCTGGCCAGGGAAGAGCCCCAGGACAGCAGCAAAGGCGTTCCACCTTCTTTCTGTGGGGCATTTCTGTGGCACTGGGATAGAGACATTGCCTGAGGACACTTCGGTGGGCCTGGGATGGTGACATCTCCTGAAGATGCTTCTGTGGGACTGGGATGGTGACATCTTCCACCTCGGGGCCAGGCTGCTGGAGGTGCCCAGCTGGTTGTCACCCCAGCCCTGGGGAAGGTCCTCTGCACGCAGCTTCCGACAGAAGCCAAAGGAAACCCCCGGCACTGGGGAATTTCCTGCCTCTCCTTCCAAGCTGAAGCTGCACCAAGACCAAACATTTTGCTGCTGGGCTCCCAAGCTTTTCCTGGTGCTGTTGCCTGATGAGATCTGCGGCCCCAGCCTGGAGGGAGCGTTTCTTTGTGGCTCCCTGAGGAATCCCACCCACAGCGCTGCCTGGATGTGGCTGAGCGGGGATTCCCCTGCTGCAGAGCCCACCTTTGGCTCGCCCGCGGCCGCGGCCGGGATCGGAGCCGCTGCAGCATTTGAGGTCTTTGGAGGAAACAGAACAGGCAGGAAAAGGTGCTGAAGGCCAGAGGGAGCTGGGAAAACTTGGCTGCGAGGACTGCTCCTGGTTTGCAACCAAAAAGAGGAGCGAAGGGCCGTGAATCCTTCGGCTCGGGTGTGGTGATGCTCTCGGGCTGTGCGAGAACCACCCTGTCTCCCACAGCCCGGCCCTGCCCCAGCCTGTCCCCACCACTCCAGGCAGGGGGAAAATCAGCACCAGGCACAGCCAGGCCCTGCTGTTCCAGGGAAAAGCCTGGGAAAGAGCTGCTCTTGTGCCATCTCCCTGGAATTTCTGGGTCCTCCTGAAGGACCGTTATGGCTTCCAGTGCATTTCCCCAAAGGATTGCCTTCCTTCCTTCCTTCTCAGATTATTTAGGCAGAGAGTGAAGCAGGGTTTGCTAACCCAGGCAGGAGGAAATTGCTCTCCTTTAGCCAAGGCTCTGGACCTCCATGAGTTCAGTGTCCTGATCTCGGAAGCAAAGCAAGCCTGGCCGGTGCAGCTGTAGGAAACCACCCTGGACATGTTTTGATCCCACTGCTGGTTCCCAAGGGAGGTGAGGAGAGACTCCAAGGACGGCCAGCGGCTCGGGCCAAACCCAAACCTCACCCAGCTGCTCTGCAGAGCACCGGGCAGGGCTCTTCCCACCAGCTTCCTCTTTCTGCAGAGAACTTGCGTGTGCAGCTTTGCCCAGCAGACGCAGAGCAGCTGCAACTTCCCTGTTCCAAAACCCCC
>VZTA01004108.1:0-124692 GCA_013398855.1 Mohoua ochrocephala
CGGCGCCGGCTGAGGGGCTGGGGGCGCAGCGGCGTCGGGGCGGCTCCCGCGGTGGTGGGGCTGCGATGAGGGCCCTGCCCGCGGAGCCCTCGGGCGCCTTTCGCGGAATCACGGAATGTCGTGGTTTGGAAGGGATCCACAAGGATCTTCGAGTTCAACTCCTGTCCCTGCGCAGACACAACCCAGAAATCTCACGCCTTGCGATCATTGTCCAAACGGTTCTTGAACTCTGGCAGGCTTGGTGTTGTGACCACTGCCCTGGAGAGCCTGTTCCAGTGCTCAAACACCCTCTGGGTGAAGAACCTTTGCACAGAATCACAGAATGAACAAGGTTGGAAAAGACCTTTGAGATCATCAAATCCGACCTCTGACCTAACACCTCCTCATGAACTAAACCATGGCACTGAGTGCCATGTCCAAGGACAGTGACTCCACCACCTCCCTGGGCAGACAATTCCAGTGCCCAATCACTCTTTCAGTGAAGAATTTTTTATCTGTAATACCCAACCTCAGCCTCCCCTGACACAACTTCATTCCCTCGAGTCCTGTCACTGGTCACCACAGAGGAGAGACCAGTGTCTGCCCCTCTGCTTGCCCTCATGAGGATGTTGAAGACAATGAGGTCACACCTCGGTCTCCTCCAGGCTGAACAAGCAAAGTGACTTCAGCCGCTCCTCATATGGCTTCTCCTTCAGACCCTTCACCATCGTTGTTGCCCCCCTTTGGACACTCTCTAAAAGCTTAATGTGTTTTTTATATTGTGGTGCCCAAAACTGCCCCCAGCACTCGAGGCAAGGCCCCCCAGTGCAGCGCAGAGCAGAGCAGTTCAATTCCCTCCTATGCCCAGATGGACATGGTTGGCCTTCCTGGCTGCCAGGGCAGTGCTAACCCTGCCTGTGGCTGCCATACCCCCAGCTCTGGGAATGGCACAGTGAGCACCAGCAGGAGAGAGGTGGGCACTGATGCTCCATGTGGGGAGCTGCCCCTGCCTCCATGTGCCACCTTCTGTCCCCACCCTCACACCTCACCTTGCTGTGCTGGCAGGCAGTGCACAGGTGCAGGTGGCTGCTACCCACCCTCCTACGCTCAGGCAGGTTCTCCACAATCCTGTGGCTTCTTGCAAAACCCACTGTGGCTTTTCATGGGTGGGATGTGGCAGCTGGGGCTGCAGCTGTGCCTAGAGTGTGAAGAAGAGAAGTCCAAAGTCCTCTTCTGATAACGCAGCTTTCCCTTTCCACAGAATTGATTTTTCTTCTTTCATTTTTTTGTTAGTGATTTTATTCAGTGACTGCGGTCACTAGAACAGAGACTAGAAGTTCCTCTTTTATACAATGGTGATTCTGTGACCTCCCCAGTGCACGTCTGGGAAACAAGGGTTTCTAGGAATTTGCTCTCTATCTTTTGACGCGTACCTTCATGATTACCAATGTGAACTTAGGTGTGATGCTGACAGCAAAAATCAGTATTTGCAAGTTTGTTTCCAGGTACAAGCTAGGCTGGCAGGTGTTTCCAAGCACAGGATGGGTGAGCAAGTACACTTGTGTAAATGTATCCATCCCAACCCAAAATGGCCAAGCACCTGAACACTGAAAATACACACATGTTGTTTTTCTCCTTCTTTGCAAGGAGAGGCTTTTTTTGCTGTGCTTAAATTTAGGTGAATACGAAGGCTAATACCAACAACCTGGTCTTGCTTCCTGACAGCTAGAGCAGTGCCACAGCTGCTCTTGAGAAAAATTCAAGGCTCAGAGTTCCCCCACCTCCCCTTGCTAGCACACAAAAGAATGGGACCAAACACTACTGTTAGTAGCAACCCCTTTTCCCATGTCAGGCAGAACATCTGTCTTCCTGTGAATCGAGTTGCCATATTTCTGTACATGCCTTGTGGGAATTGCTGCCACCCCCTCAGGAAATACTCTGCACCAATAGCTTCTCGAGACAACAGTTCTCGAAAGGTGTGGATTGCCTAATGCCAGGAGGCTTCTGCAATCTGTCAGGTGTGAATAGGGTCCTTTGGCTGATTGCCAGCCCCTCAGTTTCACTGAGCGGGGCTGGACACTCAGGGGGTGTTTAAAGAGGACACATCTTCTGTTACAATGCACATCTCCAAAACTGCACGATCTACACGGCCTAGAAATCCTAAAGGGCTTCTAGGAAGTCAGCACAGCATGGCTAGGGAACAGCATGTTCTCCAGTGTGTTTGCAGGTTATTTGTGAAATTTGGACTCCAGAAATGCAAGCAGCCTCACTAGGAGGAAATTGCAGGTTGCAGTTTCACTGCCCTTGTTCTCTGTTTCAGGCTCTCTGTTTCAAGACGCTGCATTCCAAATGAAAACAATTACTCCTAGAATGTTATCTGCCAGGCAGCTTTCTGTGGGCAGGGGTTCATGGTGGAGCAGTTCATCATATCCTTTCCCTTTGTCACATGTAGTCGATCAAGAGGCAATGAATCCTCTTATGGATTCCCTGAAAACTTGTCATAGGCCAACTCCTACCTCCAAGTGCTATTTCTGAGGAGCAGCAAAGAGCCAAGTCCTTTGTGAAACACCTACTCTGTTTCTCCAGTGCTACACTCCTATTTCCTAGCCCCTGTGTTTGAATAATGGTGCAGCAGGGCTGCGTGCTTCCTGCAGGTTTGGGTCCCATGCACAAGAAGCTGGAATTCTTTCGAGATCTTCTTTCTAGTACCCAGTTGCTCCCGTCCTTGCTGAAGGCTGGCACTGATAATTTGTCTTCTCTAACAAATGCTTTTATAAGTACCCAGCAGCTAGCTATTAATTTTCAAACTCAAGATGTGAATAGCTAAATCAACTGTACAGAAACACGGCTATAAATGTACGGAAAAAAACTGGCAGAATGAAACTGCACTTCAGCTGTTCAAGCAGACAAGTAACGCATTGAACACACCTTCCTTAATGAAGGAAGTTGACACGTGCAGTTTGACTTCATCAGCCGAGCAGCAGCAGTTTTATAGTGCCCATGGTGTGATCTGCACTGCAACCCCATTTTCCTGCAAAATTGGATTGGAAACCAGAAGAGCTGTAGGTCTCCCTGCCCTGTAACAGCAGATGAGGTCTTGTGATGGGTTACAATTAGTTTGATTCACATGGAGGATGTGGTACCGCTGATTCATCCTGCTAAAAATGGCCAAGGGAGCGAGGAAACCACAGTGAGCAGGACTACATGGATGACTTATACGTGCCAATCAAAGCTTACATCGACTTTGCCGTCTAACAACACTCCAAGCATCTTTCCTGAGGTTTTTTGTGTTTGTTTGGTTTTTTTAATTCCTGGTAGCATACTATCATCTGCAGAATATGCAGTCATCAGCCAACAATTTCAGCAGGGGGGTCAGTCGGTGGCTAGCTTTCCCCTCACCTCACAGCTCCCTGCAGGGCAGCGTTGAATAACCTGTGCTGCTGTGGTCTGCTACCTCTCATGAAAAAAGGTTGAGGCAACTGATTTGTAATTACTCAAGGACAATGAAGTTACTGGTGAGCAAGAAGTGTACTTTGAATAAATGAACTGACCTGAAATTTCCAAGACCTTTACTCTGGCTTCCCAGAAGCTGTTAGATAAATGAGAGGTAAAGTGGCTACAATGTTCACATCCCATACGGGATACAGAATTGTGGTGGTGTTACAGCCCCTTTGCACGACGCTGCTGTCGTAGTTCACGATAGCCTGTCCCTTTGAATACTCAACTGCTCTTCCCTTTGACAAGCTGTCTGTGTGCTTCTGACAGGGAGAAGTCCTGCTAGTCATCATCTTCACATACTGGTCCCTGAGAAAAGAAATGTTGGTGTTTTTCCTCCACAAGTCTAACTGGAATTTAGCCCTACTCATAAACTACAGAGAATAGCAGAAGTTGAAGTAGCAGGAAATAATTTTTTACAGGAAAGCATGTTGATTTATCTGAAGCATCAGAGAGAAAAGAGTTAAAACCAAGGGCAGGCCTATATTCGTGTTTTCTTTAATATCATTTTCATAGTCTGTAAATTAGGTCCCATTTGTCTCAGGGCTCTTCTCCACTGTGTCTGGATGCAGCAACCTAACCCCTTGCTTCTGTCTCAGAGTGCCCTAAATCTGATTCTGCCGGGTTTCTTTTTACCTATTTTGTTCCAAAACTCTACCTCTGTCCTGGAACACCTCAATAAGTGTGGTACAATTTAGGGTTTTTAAGATGGAGATGAAATTTCAGCAGTTGATTTAGAATCCTCGACAATCAGCATTTAAGTTAGAATCACTGCTCATTTCAGCAGAGAGAAGAAAAATCCCTCAGAATGCAATTAACTTTCTTCCTCTGTGTTGCAGAAAGTGTGACTGTGTCTGTATGTAACATGTTGGAAATAATTATTAAAATCATAAAGACATCTCCCACACTTTTTGAATCTCGGACACAAACCCGCAGAATCTGCTTCTGTAAATTTGAACTCCTTTTTGAGGATTGCTGTTCTAGTTCCGTATCAGACGCCGTCCCATTGTTGGCTATGAAGGGGTGTTGCAATCCAGGGTACAGCCATCTTTTCCAAACCATCAGAGAGGGCTTATCTGTGTCAGTGACTGCCAGTAATGGCTAGTGAGTATAGAAATGGGGAGGATCTCCCCTTTTTGAATATATTGTATTGGGGAAGAAAAAAAATATTAAGTTTGCAAGCGTATTTCTAAGGAAATGTACTTTTTAAGTAGCTAAAGTCACTTATTCTTGCGCTTTGTGCCTCACACTGCACCTCTGATCTTGAACAATAAAAACGCCTGTCTATTGTGTCTTGTCACTTAAATATTTATGAGTGGTGAGCTCTACATCGGTTATCATCGTGCATTTTCCAAACAGCACAGCAACTAAGCAATACTACAAAGCCAAGCTAATCTTCAGAGCCGGCTCTTGACATTTCCCGATTAATATGCATTGTCCTTTTGAGGGCTAAACCCTGCCTGAGGACACACGCATGAAACGATTTGTCTGTTCTGTCAATAGACAAGGAATATGCAGCCATACCCTGGTAAAACAGGACAGGCTCAATGAGCCTCTTCATCCCAAGCATTCCAAGGGTGCTGAAAATTAGTCTTTGACCCTTTCTTTTAATTAAAGAGAGTTACAGTACTAACAATAGGAAGAACAACCACTATTTCTTTGCAGTGGACCATACTCCAGAATCAACTACTCCTTCCTCTCACAAGCTTTCTGTTTTCCCTACCTTTTTTTTTTTTTTTTNTTCCAGGAAGCCTTTTGTGTATGGTGAGCTATCAGATGGAAGGTGAATGATCTTTTAGTCCTGGTCTCTTGAGCATTGCTTTGTGGCTGCTCTCATTGAGTCTGTAACACAGACTGTGCTGTGTCACTTCTGCACAGAGAAATGACAGAGATGGCTGGGTCAGAGCAGGTAAAGTTCTTGGAAATTCAAAAAGGAGAGTGAAAGATGAGACAGAGCAAGTGAGGGCAGTTGGTTTTATCATATTTGCTTGTACTGGATAATATTTATTTTTATCCACACACTGTTGCTCTGGACCCAATGTATAATCAGTCATATAATGGGATAAATTGATGTGCAGTCACACAGTTATTTTTACTGAAGCATATAAAGGTGTATAATTTTTGCTAAATAAAGAATGCTAAATAACAGAGCTTTTTAGTGTTGGAATTTTTTTTCCCCAGAATGTGCTAATGGCCCAACATATGCACACAGTTCCGGAGAAAACAAAGGAATACACAACTATTAAATACTAACAGCTGCTCTGTTCAGGCAGCAGCCACATGCTGTCCTGTTTTATAAAAATTAATTGGAAAGACTTCCACCCAAAATAATCACGCCACTTGAATTTTTAAGAGCCAATTCAAAATGTTTTACTTTCAGAGGAATGACTTCCTACAGAGTTCAGATCTGCATTTGGTTATAAAAATACCTGCTCTGTATTGCCACACAGCAGGAAATGTAAAGCCCAAAGTGATCACCAGAAATCCACCAGTTCTAGCCCAGTCCTTTCTGGGGAGTCAGAACAAATTCATCTAGATGGTGAAAGAAAAATCTTTTTCTGAATGCCCTTGAAATACTTTGAGTATGGAGGGTCTGTAGATTAATTTCCCTCATGTTCTCGCTCCAGGGAACATGGAAAACAATTATATGCATCTGTGTTACAGAAGCAGGGGGTTAGAGGCAAATTAAAACAGGTGAGCTTAATGGTTTTGTGTATGGATGGTGAGGCAGGATGTGTTACCCAAACTGGGGCACATAAACATGATTTGTCCCACTCAATACCCACGTTTCTACATTATGGGCTCTTGATTGAGGCCCTGTTAGTCTTTCAATATTTACAACAAATAACAACTTTGATCTTTCACAAGCAGGTCATAAATTTTAAACCTCTAATCATTTTTGCTGATCTGCTGTGGAGGGGCCCTCCAGTTTTCCTGCACTGTTCATTTGTGCATGAAGCCACTTCACAGACCAGTTGCATTTGTGAAGGATTTTTTTCTATATGTTCCTCTATATACGTGCACATGTATCTAACTATATGTATAGCATGTGTCAACAAATCATTTAGCCAGACAGTGAGGATGTGCCTTTGTGCTTTCAAGCTCGTGATGAGAAGCAAGTAATCAGCAAGGCCATAGATAACCTGTGGCAAATGTATCAGCCTCAATAAACACCCTTTGTGTTAGTGCTCCCCCCAATCCTCATCACCTACAGTAATCAAAACCCCTTGTAAAACATATTTTGAAACATTTGGAACATAATGAAGATAATATATTACTAAGGCTTATTTTTCTTTTCCTGTTTTAGCAGTAAATATTTTCTCATAGGTGTCAGGCAGCGTGATGCATAATGTGATTTGAAGTGAGACTATTTAAAGAACACTTGTAAGCAACATTTGTACTTTCCTACTTCCATTTGGGACTTTTGGCACTATATGTGTTCTATAGGTAGCATTTCAACAGCTTTCACTTTCTTCTTTCTGTAGTCCTTCACTACAGAAATGGAAAGGCCATTCAGCAGAATTGAGCCACAGAGGCTTTATTTTGGCCATTAGGCATCGTGTTTGTTTTTCAGCTTTGAAATCTGCACTTCTTGCCCCTCTTTTTTTCCCTAGCCTTACAGCAGGGAATCTTTTGTTTAAAAGTCTAGTGACAAAATGTCAGCAAATCCCACTGGTGACAGGGGTTTTTTTCCAACATGAAACACAAGTTTATGTAGCCAGATTGTCCAGATAATCATCTAGAGGAGACTAAGACCTAGCTTTACACTCCTTGCTTGGAAAGACAGTCACAACTGCAACGCCCAGCAGTTGAGGTAAGCAGAAAGGAAGGCATGAGGAAAAAAGGCCTGGTGGGCTGATGGTTGGGTACGGCCCATGAAGGCAGACGAGAACTCAGCAGGAGGTTATGAAGCAGCCACGGCAGAGTTGTGAATCTCCCACTCCTGGCATTCGTAAAAACTGCAAACAATGAATTCTTGTGCAGATGTCCCTTTTGGACTATTTTCACATTTTCTGTACACTTTCAAATGGGAGTACTACTCATGGTCTAAGAGACTATTTTCACCTGATAGTCATGTGTCACTCACATATGAAGTCAGCGAGCCACTTAAATTGTCCATGCGTTGGTTCTCATATCTATTGGGATTGTAATACCCAATAGTTTTGTGCATCAACATTGGTGGCTATGCTACATCAAGGTGTTGGGTGATCTACAAGTGCCTCACACTAGAGCATTTTGACTTTCTGTCGCTGGAATGGAGCACACAGGACATGTTCATGTGAGCAACTCTGTCAGCAGTGTGCATACCAAGAACACCTACAAAGGTGGTGAGCTCCTTCCCTTGCCCTTACACCTACTTAGCTACTGAAACCTTTGTCCCCAGTTATTTCACTTCCTTATGTTTTGGGGATTTAATCGTGTCTTCTGGAACACAGTGCTCTGTTCTTTACAAAACTCTTCTCTGAGGCTTGCACACATAGAGGTGGCAACTGGCTTTTAAAAGAAGCAGTATGATCTTCAGCATATATCACAAGTCAGAAAAAAACCTAGAAGCCATATTGAGAGACAGATGCTACCTCAGATATCAAAGTTTTTATTTCTGGATACTAGCTTTTCATCTGTGAAACGTGCTTTGGTCTGACAACTTTTGCTGCTCACTCAAGAAAATAACTAGTTGTACCATTTAATTTAGAGAACCATTTAATTTGCAAGAAAAGTCATTGTGTCTATTTGTATAAACCTGAAGGGAAGGGTTCATCTTCTTTAAAGGGTGTACTCAGGCAGTATGTATATTTAGATACACTCAGGTTACAGCATTATCTGAAGGCAACAGCTAAAGAGAGCCACATGCTTAAATAATCTTCATTCTAGTCTTTGCCTTAATTTGTTGTTCTACAGTCATGAATATTAGTTTAAATGAATGGGATGTCAGTTGATATGAATGGAAGATTCTTCACATTTTGATGTGTAAAACTGTAAAGCATGCATAAAAAGTATACTCTTGTCGTTTGGTGAGATTATCTTCTGTAGCCAACATTTAAAGAGAGTTTAAGAGACTGGAAGGTGGTGCTTGACCAACTAGATTTTGAGCTGAGAGTTCTGTAATGAAATTTGCAAACCCAGGAATGTATGTATTATCTCCTGGTACTTAGTGAAATAAGCAGCATGCAGTTGAGTTCCTATTCTCTACAATAAGAAGTGATTTCTCTTTTTGCTTACCATTAGGTTTTCCATTCTTCCACTCACTTCTGGAAACTCGGGCCATTTATTTGGAATACATATTCTGCACAAATGAATTTATAATATGTTCCTTTTTGGGCACTTTTTAATCAAGGTGTGTGAATTGGGAAACACTCTTGAGAGTTATAGATTCCTCAAAGCAGTGGCTACCAGAATCAGTTCCCACTACAGGAAGTGGCAGCTCTGCAAGCAAAACACTGCATTGCAGATAAAGGGAGACATCAAAGTCAAGATTCTGAGTGTGTGTAATGGTAACCACAGGAGTGACTTACAAATCTTAACTTGCAACAAGATTTTCATTAAAGTAACAGCATAATAACAAATTTAATAGCCCTCCTCTTTCTAAAAGTGTATTTGGATTCTGAAAGCTCTCCTGCCTTTCTGAAAGCACAGCGCCTTTTAAAACCATACATTGGGTGACTTATCCTGTACTGACTCACAATTAATTGTTCTACAAACACGTTTTGTGGGGCTGAGAGCTACGTACAAGGTGAGTACCTTAAACTGAGTTGCATAATTTTGGCCATTATGAGTTATGCGTGGCAATAACCAGGATAATGCAGTGAGAAAAGCTGTGCTTTTACTGCAGGCCATTTCTTCAGAGCTCATCTTCCAGGCTTAGCACAAGGAGAAACAATCTTCTATTTTTTCAGTGCACTTCCCCATTTTTCATTTCATTAGCATTTTTTATCAAATGCTGTTTTCTACTGTAATTCATCCAGCAAGCATTTCTCTCTTTTCCTTTCCATTCCTTTCCTTTTGATAGCTCTTGCACTCACCTATTTTTAGAGGGGTTGTAAGTATACAAGCACACATAAATACGCCCTCTATCTCACATCTCTTTATTTTATGTGCCTTTCATTTGGGTTCAACCTACGTTTTCTTCTTAGATTCTCAAGCTTCAAATCATACAAAGCACAGAAAAAAGTAGTTCATCATATGGAGATGCCAGAAGCTAACTATGCTATGTCTGGGTGACTCAGTATTGAAAAGGATGAGTGACAAAAGCATTTATAATGTCAAATTTTCCCTGTAATTGGAAGCAGGAGATAATTTCCTGTGGCTTGTTCTTTTCATCTCTGTAGCCTGCTGACAACACCCCACAATGAGATTTCTAGAGCTGGGTTGTGAGGTGGGCTGAGTATTCCTGAGGACTTAAGTATAATCAAGTGCTGCATCCATCTCCGGGGGATAAATTCAGTGGGTTTCCTGCTTGGAGCCCAAAGTCAGGTTGGTTGCTGCCATGTCCTCTTACAGCATATATTTGAGATGGTGTCTGGGTGTGTTTTTGTTTAGGGATAACTAACCCTCCTCTACTGATTGTAGAAAGGTAGTCTAGAGTACACAACCGATTCTTGTCCAGCTGAAGTTGTGAGATGAGTAAGTAACCACACTGCTCCACAAATGCTACGGGTCTTACTCAAGTCAAGTGGGTGTTACCAGTGCTACTGGCCAGTTTTGTATGCACCCAAGCCTGTCTAGCCATTCCATTCGCTTAAAAGCAAATAGGTCCACGTATTTTGTAACTTTCGGTGGGTTCCCAAATGAAAAATGAGTCCACCTATCCTAATAGTGAAAGCCTTAACATTTTTGTCTGGATTTGGTGGTGGAATGTGCTCCTACAAGCACAGCTATGCATGAAAGGCAGATGCATGTGACAATGTTACAGTGCTTGTTGGTGCCAAGCAGGGTTGTTTTGTTCATTGCTGTTACAGGGCATTCACAAAAAAAACACCTCATTGGTGTTGCCCACTGAAACACAGGAGGTTCGTGTTATCTATATAGCAGCAAACTTTTGTTTTCCAACAGATCTCTAGGCCTTAATAAGTTTCTGAAAGTGCAGTTTTGTTTTCAAATGACTACTTGAGGCAAACCCTTTCTGCAATTTGTGAGAATTTGTTATAGCTGGGAATGCCTCCATTTCATTAACACACAGAAGTAAATGGAAACATCGCCAGTTATACCCAAGAATGTTATTTCAAACATGCACAGGAATTCCCCAGCAGAGATCATTATGTAGACTCTTACCTCAACAAAAGCCTTGATCAGGCAGCTGGGTCATACAGTGAGCAAACGCAAAGAGCCACATGGAATAATCACTGTTGTCCAGATTGTGAAGCCATTCCATCGAATCTAATCCCTGCTCGAGGCACAGTGGTCTCTTTGATCACGCTCCAGCCCTTTCTTCTACAACTGAAGCTGAAGCCCACCCTATTACCACACTCCATTTTAGCATACAGATAAATTAAAAGATATGATGCCAGAGCCTGAAATTTAGCTATTTGCAATGCAGTCTTTGGTTTTCAACAAACCAGGAATCTGTTGTGCTTTGTAATTTACTCTAAACTGTGTCTCTTAGTTGCAACGCTGAGCAGCTTCTATTTTACCTGTCTAGAAAATTTGACTCCGTCACAGGAGAAATGAGGACACCTGTTCTAGGCAACAGAACGCTATCTATGGCTTCATTGCCAGGGGACTCCACAAATGAAAAGACAGGCATAGGATAAATGTATTTACTTGATAGGAGAAGATGTTATAAAATGCCCTTCGTGGCCCTGGGGTGGAAGCTGTAGGGCAAATGTAAACTTCTTCCTCGCTGCAGGGAGCAGGGAAGGCAGTATTTGCCTTGGGCAACAGCAGAGAGGCAAGGGTCGGCCACGCAGAACATCAGCAGTCAGAAGCAACTCTCTAGAGCTCAGTTTCCTCAGATCTAAGAGGAGAAACTAGGAATGAAATCTGCTTATAGTCTCAGCTATGCTGGGATGTAAGCACGGATGTTTTGATTTGGGTCACCGCATCATGTCTTATGCAGAAAGCCGTTTCTACTGGAAATTGATAGATCAGAGGAAGTTCATCCTATTCAAAGTTATATTGAGGGGTTTAGGCTCAGCTGCACAACTGTCTTCACAAATAAAAAGGAGGCCAGCACTCAGTGCCTCTCAGAGATGTGCACGTGAGAGGGCCCTCTGAGGGGAGCAGAAGAATAGGCAGGAAGGGGTGTGCAAAGCTATCTTATGACTAATTGCTGTTTGCAGCTGCACATAGACACGTGCTTAATTATCTGCTATATGCATGCAAATTTGGTTGCTGTCACCAGAGTCCAGATGTTCCCTTCCATTATACTGAGTACAACAAACAAAAGAAAAAGGGTCAGAGAGCAAAAGAAAAAGGGCCAGGAGTGGCAGCTTCGTGATGTTTCCCTTCCTGTCATACACTGACCATTTTTCTGAACTCCCCATCGCAGACAGAGATTTGTCAGCTCACAGACTGAGCATCTGGTAAGGAAAGAGGGGAATCCTGAGAAAAGCCATTCCCCTCAGCACCGGGGAAAGGGTGCAGGCAGGCACTCAGCCCCACAGCCCTCCCCTGGGCTGAGAAGAGGTTGGGACACCCGCGATGCCACGCAGGCACACAGGATCCGCCCGGGAGGGTGGTACTGAGTCTCTGGTTCAAGGAGCCAGTGGCTGCGCTCCTTGTTGGAACCACAGAACCTAAAATTGTCCAGTCAAGTTCCCAACAGTTTCTAGCAGCTTCTCTGCTGCAGACACTTCCCTTGGCAGGGGTGAGTCCTCTCTGAGCAGTACCAAGGCTTACTCTTTCCTGCATACCTTTTCTTCTTCAACTACAAGGTCTTTTTCTTTCTATCCATCCTCTAGGCTTGCATCTCATTTTTAAGCATTTTTTTGCACTGATAAGAAAAAACTAGTATTTTTTTCACAGAAAGTGAACTGTATCATTCCTAGTTTTAACTCTTTGCAGCAAAGTCCTTTTTTATAAGGTCCATGTGTTGTGTCCCCAACATTTAAAACAATAAGCTACCCAAACACAACTAGATCCTCTTCTCCTATCTGCCCAAATCCAGGAACAACAGAGCAATGTCGATTTATACCAGTCAGGCACCTGGCCTTTATTCTGTTTGATGGCATTCAGTGTCTCTTTGAAAGATTTAACCTATTCATTCCATTTTAATTAAATAACCAGTAATGACCAGTCGTGGTTTTGTGGTGTCTGTTTTGAATTAAACTTGTGCTGAGCATATATGTCATGTTGATTCATTTTATCTTTTGTGATAAATGCAATATACATAGATTCAGGGATCATGTGTCCTCTTAAGTGGCTCTGCTTTGGGAACATTACCTTCCTTTAACATGCCAATATCAAGTTACAAGAATCTGACTAAATGCAACGATCAGTCCAAAATTTGGTACTCCTCCTCTGTATGCAGGAATAATGAAATTGCCAGAAGAGTTTTCTTGCCTTTTGGCCTGGTAAAGGCATAGTGGGATGACTGGAGTTACTTTTGATTTTGAGTAGCACAGGAAAGAGCCGAGCCTCAGTGGGGTCTTTGGCACCCAGGCTGGATGGCTCGCGGCAGGCGTTTCGAGACCTCCTCCCAGCACTGCCTTCACCACTGATGCTCCTCAGGGAGCACGGTTTATCTGCTCGGTCTCTTTGCTTCCACTCTTCCTGCTGATGCAAATACCCTCTGTGTTTGTGTAAACTTTCCATTTATGTATATTTGCTTTAGATGGATTGTCTTAGGTTTCATGGAGACGGCGTCCTGCCCTTTATCACATAACAAACAGATTTAATCTGCAGTAACAATTCTCTATAAACCTTGGCAATATCTTAGAATACATTTTTTATAATCAGTATATAGGATTTACTGCATGTTTTAACAAGGTGTATGAACCAAAGTCCTGTGAACTGGCTCAATCTTTCCACTAAGCCACTGAACTTTGGATCGTGCCTATGTGATTTCCTGGAGAATTGCTCAGAGTGTTTTTAGCTTCTTTACTGTTAGGTTACTGTCTCCAGGGACATGTCATTACCTTCAAATTAAATGAGTACAGAAAAGGGAAAGTTAGAACTTTATTACTGATCTCACACTTTGTTCTCAGGTAAATTTTATTAGTTGAAGCCCTTGACCTTGCCAGAGGAGTCAGTGCCTGGGCATATTACTGGCTCTCCCAGTGTGTAGTATCAGGACAGTAATTCTGATCGGGAAGTAATCGGGATCTAGAATTAAGATTTATGGTAAGTGCTGTTGCCCAACCATGTAACTCCTCTATTAAGTAATATCCCATGCTGATAGCTTTTGGCTTATTATGCTAATAACACCTTGTAATTAAACCTGTGTCAGCAGGAGCTGGCTGGACACAAGAGTCATTTATTTCTTTATCTTTTAAAATGTTTTTTTTTCATTATGTCTTTGGGCATCAAAAAGTAGATCTGAACAATTCTTTCTGGATGGAAATTCTAACAGTTTCCTTCCATATTGCCTTAGTTTTGGCCAGGACAGAGTTAATTTCTTGCAGTAGCTGAGGGAGCATGGCTGAGGGGGCATGGCAGGTTATTCCTTACCACCTCATGTCACTGCCAGGAACAGGGGTAAAGGACTCTCTGGCTTCTGTGGGGAAGGACAGGGCTTCTGGTTGAAAAAACCATGGCAGCATTGTCTGCCATCGTTCATTGACTTGGGGGTCCCTGGTGAGCATCTTTGCATGTGAATCACCCTCTCTTTGTACACTTTCAGTATTAATATTGTTGCTGTTACTTTTCGTTTTCTTATCTCATTGCTGTTTCCAGTAAATTGTTCTTTTCTCAGCCTGTGATCTTCACCTTTTGTGCCCCAATTCACAATTTTCTCCACCAGACTGGGAAGAGGCAGGGGAAAGGAGGAGCGGGCAAGTGTCAGTGTGGTTTGGCAGAGTCTCAGTGGGTGCACTGAACTGTGAAGTACCATTCCTAAACCATGACACACATTATTTTATAAATTACTGACATACCTATGAATGTAATTATTCATTCTTACCAGTGCATAGTCCTCCTGTGACAGAAATCTTAGACATAGGCTCCCACACAATGGAGAAATCTGTTGTTGCTCCCAATTGAAATAGAACTGAACAGAGACAAAAGACCACAATGCCAGCTATCTTTCTTTCTATTCTGTGTGATAATGCAGCAGTGCTCCATCTTTCTCACCAAGTGAGTGACACCTTAACAAAGGAATTGTTTCACATGGAACGTTTCACATGCGCTTCACATTTGGAACAACCTGTAGGAAACACAGCAACTGGCTGAGGTGTAAAGTACTGACAGGAGTGTGCTTAAAGAAGATCTTTGCAGCTCTCAGCTGCAAGGCAGGAGACACAGTACAGTATGAACCACAGGTCATAGTTTGGTTTCACTGCTACAGAGGATCCCCTAAACTGACAGAACATAACAACTCATTGGTCATTTTGCTTGCAATTCTTTATACTCAGAGGGTGCCTCATTGCAGCTCAGGCAGTCACCTCTTGCAACTTTAAGATGTCTGGGCCAGCTGCACAAAGGATGTTTATGTTTCTGCCTCCCAGCCTCGATGCCTCCAACGAAGCTGAAATACTGCATTATGGCACCATCTCCTTCAACATCCCTTTTGCCAGGGATGTCCATTTAATGTATTTTTAGAAAATGCGGACAGATTTACAGAAGGTTGTGTCCTAAGTTTCCTTACATCATTAGAGAAAGATGCAGGAGGTTTTTGGTTTTTTTTTAAAATGAGGAAACCACAAAGAGAATGGTAAGAGGCAAAAAGCATGGCAAGAGTCCATTACAAAACCATAAAGCATTTATAGTGTTCTCACTAAGACTGCGTTTCCCAGGCTATTTTATGAAGGGCAGAAAGGAAGGAGATGGGAGAAAAAACCCCAAATAATAAAAAAACCCACATATAAAAATACCCACAGAGGACTTATGAAGAGGCAAAGAGGATGGAAAGCCAAAATGAATTGGCTCACAAGTGACTCAAAGAAGTGGTTACAAAACCAGAGACGGTTAGGTCGCCCAATTCACGTTGCTGGTGACAGTGTAAAAGGTCAATGGCTCTGTGTTTTAAATGAAAGCTCCACATTAACAAAAGCACAGACTCTTCAGCTCAGGTACAGAAAGACTGTTAAAGTTTTAACTGCAAACTTTTGTTATTAGAAACCTAAGTTACAGTCATTTAAAGGCAGTGAAAAGGCAGTATGTTTTCCTTTTTTATATATACATGCTTTTTTTGTTCCTACAAGGAATGTGTATTTTCTTCTGGAGTGCTCTGTGATCTATTTCATTTTATTTGCTCTCAGTTCTCAGCGTTAGGCTTTCTGCCTTTCAGCTGCCAATAATCCGGCTGTGGTTTGTAGCTATAATAAATGGAAACTCACAGACCTTGGTGTCATCCACCTCAGATAACATGATCCTATTAAATCTAATCCAAATTAACTGGATGAAAACCCTTTGCCCTTGATACTTATATGGACAAGAGAGAGATTTCATGCTAACAATACCAATGTGGTTTAGTCTAGAGTGGAAATCTTCTGCTCTCTTTCTGTAATTGATTTGGGATTCAGAAGAACTCTAACCTGCTGTTAAAGAGTGGGTTTTTTAGCCATGCACTCTCAGTGAATTGAACATGGTATTTGATTAGTATGACTACAGCATAAAATGTTACAGGGAAAGCCTCTCCTGTCTATTTTATTCTAACATGGAAACTGCTAGTTTTGGGGGCACACCTGAAATGCTACAGCCAAAAGAGGCAAATAATTCATGGAAGTTATTGTCAAATATAGCAACATTGATGATGAAAGCCTTGGAATTACAACTTCTAACAATTAAAAAAAATCTCATGACACAGTGTCCACGTGGATTTCCTCAATAGTAAAACTTCTTCATCAATTGAAATGGAACAACTTCTTTCCTCGTGTAAAGATCATCCACTGGACCCGATGATCCTTGAGGGCTCCTTCCAACTCAAAGTATTTTGTGATTCCGTGAAAAAGCTTTTTACTAACTGTTCCTCAGCCTGATCCAGATTTACCTATGTGAAAGCACAGAACCTGAAACTCCAGTTGGCTTTTATTCATTGTCCCAACAAGGAATGACAGCCTGACTCTGTGGAAGCAATACAACTGAAAAAAATTGGGGGGAAAAAAAAACCAACCACAAAGAACCTTAAAACCAAAGAGACTCCTGTTTTTTTATTGTGCAAAAGTAGTATTGTATTGGAATTAATACTAACTGATCAATATATCTTACATTTACTCAAGTCTTGATACATTTTTCATTTCTTTTTGTCAGCATTTAAAGTACATCTGATAAAATAAATCCAATGGAAGAGAATTGAAATCCAGGACTGGCTCCAGGTTGTGATGCAAAAATCTTTGCCATGGTTTTCTTTTTTGTTTGTTTGTTTTCCTGAGGGGAGTAAGAGAAGAAGGAAAAGGCCTTTTTTGTGATTTGGGAAAATCTGCTTCATGGAGCCATCTGATCAGCATGAGATAGGGAACGCTACTAGAGAATTGCATGATAAAATTTAACTGTTCTTCCTTTCTCCTTCTGGAAACTTCTAGTGTCAACTTGGGCCAGCAAATCAACTGAGTATTTCCACAGTTTTGGTCACCTCAGTATTTGAGCAGGGAGCTTTATAAGTAGAAAGGATTCAGTTGTTGCTATCACAGAAGATGATTTCTGAACCCATCACCTCCAGCCTGAGGGGTGTTTCTGCCCCACGTGGCAGGTTGCTGTGCAGGAGAATGTTTCTGCAGAGCACCTCCAGAGAGAGGTCTCTGCCATCACATGTCAATCCTTTGCTCTCTCTGAGGCACCCCATTCCCATCAAAACTGGCTTTACAGTTCAGAAACCTCTGCTCAGACACAGATTTGCCTGTGAAAAAGTTGCCATAAAAGAGAAAGCAACACGAGATTTGGTGTGAACAGCTTCCTGACGCTTTTGCCACCCTGCAAAGCTGCAAAGGACCTGTAAAGCTGCAAAAATTTGACAAAGGATTAATGACCAAAGCCATAAGGGCTATTGATCTGGCATCTGCTTCTGTTAGTCCAGCTTGCACCTCATTTCGAACACACTGAGGACGAACTGCTGTCCCTTGAGAAGGCAGCAGTGGAAAGCAGGAGCATTAGGAGTGAAGGAGAATTTATCTGCATGCCTCCCTACATGGAGGACCGACCTTAGAAAATGTTTTCATTTTGCAAAAGAGGGTTGGCATCAGGGCATTGGGGGAAAAAAGTTATCAAAATGCTGGTTCTGAATGACAGTGGAAAAAGAAGTCGTGTCAAGTCTCTTCAGTCCAGCCCTCTACTCAGAGGAATAAAGCAAACTGGGTTCGCTGCCCTCCACTGTGGGTCACAATCAGGTACAAAATAAAGACTTGAACGTTGAAGAAACCAGTTTTGCTGGGTTAGTCCCCTAATTCATGCTACATAATTGTAGCAGATGCAGCTGCTATTCTTGATTAAACTTTTCTTCATTTCATTAGAAAAAAAATTGCCTATGGAGGAGACTCTCTGGCTCTGAAGATTGCAAAAAAATGACCCTGTTTTTCAGATTTTTAGTTAACCAAATTGTGATGAGCAGAGATGATGGATAGCTGCTTATTCAGGCAAATCAGCATCTTCAACCCACAGAAATATTTGCACAAAGCAAGCAGGATTTAGCAGCTTCTAAAAAGCACATTTAAAACCTACCATAGTTAAAACAACCAAACAAGAAAATGAATGGTTTTAGGAACATACTGCATTTATTTGGTCCCACAATTCCTAACCTTGTAACAAACCCCCAGAGTTTCACTCCTTAAAGTGCTTCAAACTCCATTTATATTATTATTATTACATTAACATCAATGTACATTCTATAAACAATAATCCAACGAGATTTATATTTTTATAAAATTCTTTATATTAATGGATCAAATTTGCTCTCAGGATGACCAACATTACGGAAAATTTCCAAAATTAAGACCCTGGAGTTACTCAAGTCTCTGCTGTTGTGGGTGAGAGCAGAATTTGGCCCCATAAGGTATATGCAATTATATTTTCTGCACATATCTCAAAAGGCACAACAGATTACCTTGGAAATCAATAACATTTAAAAGGGAGTTCATCAAAGCAAACACTTTCCGTTTGCTTTGGCACAGTCCACATCCAGAGGATGCATTTGCTCACCGGCTGTTCAGAACAAGCAGCCTGATGCTGATCAGCAAAGGGGAATCCACCCAGTCCTTCAGCAGACACAGCCCAGGTGTGCACGACGACTGTAACAGCAGAGCTACTTCTCTGGGCACCCGTGCAAATTCACTACACCACGAACCTCCGAAATTCTCCTGGTGGAGATGTGCTTGTCATTGATGGTCATATTCCGAAGACAGCCAAAAAACGGGTCTTTGACTGGAAGCCAGGGGATGTCCAAATTTGCTACAAAAAACAAGGTGGAAAGACCAAGTTAATAAGAATTATTTTAAAGAACATCAATTATTGCAAGGCGTTCAAAAGAGGGGGAGTGATATAGGACTGCATGAATGGATGGGACCTTTGTTTTGGAAAGGAAAAAAAAAACCATGAAAAAATAAGAAGCAATAATATTACCTGGAATTTTGCCAAAGTAGAGTGGCTGATACACACGTGTAGGAGGAGAGGATTGAAGTTCAGTGGTATAGTTACTCTGTGTGCCCACCTCTAGCTGCACAGTGTTCTTCTTCTGAGAGACTGCAAAGAAGCAGGTAAATGAGAACTCTTTCTCAAGCCTGTTAAAGAATCAGCTAGGTATGGCACTATTTTTAAATAGCATCTTTCTTGAAATTTAAGGCATAGAAAAAACAGATTTTATTTTAACTCAGAGTCAGACTGACAAACCTAGGTCATCTGGGGCTTAACAGAGCCCACCATGAAAATCTTATGTAAAGCCTTTAATTTACACAAGACACTTACCTTGTTCTAAAGGGTACTCTCAGACTAAACAGAAGTAAAATGATTTAATAAAAATTTGGAGCTGCAGTGCTCCGTGCCCTCCGTCCCTTCAAAGCTTCAGAAGAAATGGCATGTACAGCCTACCTGCAATGGAATGCCACTGTCCATCAGACAGAGGTCTCTTAGGTGTGACTGATGTCTGGAATTCTCCAGCACCACTATTTCCAGCAGCAATCACCTGTAAAGAAGTTATCTGTTAAGCTACTGCGATGAAGAAGAGGAGCAACAGAGGAAGGTCAGAACTGCCCCTGCTGAATGAGGGCAATACAGCTGGAATGGAAACAGTCTGTACCCACCTTTCCTCCTTTCATGTAAAGAGTCAAGTAGTTGTCTTGCTTGCTTCCTGCATGGAGGAGCACACCTGCTGAACTCCTTGGTCGGATGGTAAATCCAATCCTGAAATCCAATCCCATCAGCAAATTACCTGTGGAGGATTGAACAGTGGGGAGAGGAATGATCATAGGAGGAGATAACTGGAAAAACCATGTAAAAACAAATGACCCAGACATGCACACACTTCAGACATAATTCCATATACCACAATCTCTGCACAGCTTACCAATGGTGATATATCCTCCTTCATTAAAGAAATAAATCCCTGTGTCCGTGGGAACATCCAGACATGGAAGTACGCCATTTTTTTGTTGAGGTGCACTCATGACTTTTCCATTCACCTTAAAATTCCTCAGGCAACCCTTGAAACTCTTCATTGGTATATTCTGAAAGCATATTTCAATACACGAATACTAATGCATTATGGCGCTTTTTTTTTTTAGTAATGATACGAAACATTGGTTCTTTTGGACTGTTGGACTATAGAAAGCCAACTGGCACTAAAGGCACCTAAACCCATCCATCTTTGATGCAATGAAAAGGTATTCCAAAATTCTAAAAAAGTGCTTGAAACACAGTAATAGTTGATTCTGAGTTAACATGACTCCTGCTCGTAGAACAGATGCTTCCCAATGATGTGTCAAGAAGACAATGCAAGAAGAATTGTGAAATCCCAAGTACCCCTTCCCTTCCCAAGTCTGTTTATTTAAATCGGATTTTATAAAATGCCGTGGATCATTAATTGTCCCATTTTTAAAATAGAAACCTCACATATTTCAGATTGAAATCCAGTTCTACATCCCTAATTCCTTAATGAGAATTATTCTTTTTCTTCTCTACTGATTATTGCTTAATCCACTGAGGTAAATGTTCTGCAGAAAGATAGTATTTCTGGAATTAAAAATGTGACTTCGGTCCACTCTATTTTTAAGGAATGAAAATGAAAACAGTACGTGGTTGTCATCACTGTCTCAGCAACATCTTGAAAATATGGGTCCAGATGAAGGCTGTGTGAACAGGTGAGGAAAAAGATCTGTAACGAACCACTGCAAACACCAGTCACAGATGGTGCTCACACGGTGCTTGGAAATCCCCCCCAAAGCTTTTCAGCACGGAAATCCTGCATGTTAAAGACTTCCCCACGTAAATTAGGGCAGCATGGGGAGCGTGTGGGGGTGGATGTGCCATTTATTTACCTGTTTTTTCAGTGATGGCAGCCCTCCCACGTAGATTGGTGGCTTAACGCTGATGGCAGAATTTGCTGCCAATCTTCTGTGCCGGGCCCTTAGACCATCAACCACAAGGCGGGCATTCTTCCCATCTGTGCTGAAGACCACCTTCCCAGGAGGCAAACACAACAGAATAAAAAACCCAAAGGCCAATGAAAGCCCTTGGAGATTTTCTTTGTCTTTAAATTAGACACCGTATTGTTGAAATATTTAAACTGAAAATAACGTTCTGCGACCATCAGTCTCAACGAGGTCTCTCAGAGACCTGTAACCACATGAACTTTCAGGCATAGGAATTAATTTCCCATGACCAAAACTGAGTTTCTGCTCTCTTAAAAATGCAATAGGCTGTGCCTGCTGAATGCTAATTATGCTTTCCCTGTGGTCCCATACTACTTACAGTGTGCCATTGCCCATCATTGTATTTAATACTGGTTTTGACTTTGATTTGTTTGTCTCCAGAGCCAAGTGAAAAGACAAAACGTCCTTTGGAAATGTGGAGAGCCACATAAGAGTCCTCAGAGCTCTCCTCCGTGAAAACGATTAATCCTCTCGATGATCGAGTCCGTACGTCTACAGAAAAATGTAACCTGTGGTGGAAAGTAAGCATATTCAAATAGGAGTCTGTTTTGTTAGTTGTTGTATCTTTTCTCTTCTCCAGTGAAACTCCATTTGTGAAATGCAGAATAGCATTTGGGTGGAATCATGGCATTATACACTGCATTTCTGCATGTGAATGAAACTTGACACATTCAGGCTTAGGAACTGGCATCAATGTGCACTGTAATTGTCCACCACATCCCATTCAATCTACTCAGTTCAGGTAAATGTTTGCACAGAAAAAAAAATGCCTGGACTTTTGGAACCACCTTTTGTTATGGCCCAAGACATAAGCAAGAAGAAAACCCTTACACTCAGCACCCAAAGAGTCAAGCAGCTTTGACAATGCAAGTATTAGGAGAAGAACAGAGAACGTTTTTATTACCTGTCTGTAGATAACAATGGAGAAAACATGTAGGACATGAAACTGTTGGGGATGCTTCCAAAGAGATATGCTTCACTGCTGTCATGTAACTGAGCTGGTAGAGTGTGGTTTTGCATGTTAGCAGGTTTCAGATAATCCAGGTATTTTTCATTCTGTAAACGGAAGACAGAATCGAAACATTTACCATACGTGCACATAAACAGAAACATTTTAATCAACCCATTTAAGAGCTCCCACCCAAGGCAGTCAAACAGCCTTCCCTAAATGACAGAAAAGCTGTTGTCATTCTAGACAGGTGTGGGTTTGGCATGAAACTCCAGCAGAGTGAGACCTTGCTTCAGATGTGAGATGGAAGGGAAGAAAGAACATCTGAATCTCAGTTCCAGAAACGACGGCTGTGCCCACACAGTCTGGGCACCAATAATGGAGCAAAGGTGATAGCAACAATAAACATACCTTGAGCATCTTAAGCCTGAGAGGATTTTTAAACTCCTGCAGCAGCATTGGTTCAAGGTTTTCGTATTCCTGGCAAGCTCCAAGGGATACACCAGTCTTGCCAGTATTAGCAACAAGATTTTGAACCTCGGGGAGCCGACCTGCCCTGTAGTGATGAAAGCAGTAAGTGCTGTGACTCAGCATTCCTTTTCTTTAGTGCCATCTACAACAAACATATCGTGAAACCGTGTTCTGCACAAAATGTATTTCCCAGTGACGCAACGTTAAAGTACTGATTTTTATTTTTCAATGAAAAGCATACATTCAATGCTGTAAATCATATTTTCCCTGGTTCTGCTCATTTATTTTTGGCTATAGAAAAACTCTGATGTTTTGTTCCCATCTTTTCTAAACAAAGTAATTTTTTGCTAAAAGCTGCGTAAAAAAACCACAAACACATATGGCCCTTGAAAAAAGAGAAAAAAGTGACAGCAGCCTTGATTGAGTAAGATTTCTGAATCAGACTGCAAAACTTTGATTGTGAATTATATATAACCAGCTTCAAATCAAGGAAATATAGCATCATCAGGTTCTGCTTCACTCTCTCCTTAAATAAGATGTTCTAATGAGTTTCGCCCAGGGGCAAAAGCCCATCTCAACTTAATATGTAGCTCTAGTTTTATAACCAAATTATCAGAAAGACTGTCAAAGCCAATTTACCATGTGCATAAAGAATAATATTAAGTAATACTAAGATTTTCTAAGTTGCACAAAGCATCTCTAATCAGTAAATTACAAAAAACTTTACAACTACAAAGAAGCAACAAAGCTCCTTGCTTGTGTTTTTCTATGAAAAGAGTGGTAGAGTTGGGAGTAGAACCCGAACTTCTTTAATGCATTCACTCCATCAGACCAGCTACAGTATTAATTCTTCATCTATTTTTGCACAAAAACTTCCCAAATTTGTTTTCTGATGGGAAGTTTAATATATAGGTTACTTCATTGTCCTGTGGTGGTTTAAATGAACACACAGTTTGAGCAGCCTGGTCTAGTGGAAGGTGTCCCTGCCCATTGCAGGGGAGTAGAGCTAGAGGATCTTTAAAGGTGCCTTCCAGCCCAACCCATTCTGTGGTTGTATGACAATCAAATCAAAATACACTATTTTTTGAAAACTCTACACATGTATAAATACTCATCAAAACTTACCTAACACAAAGCCCCACTGGGACGTATGACTCATGCAATGCTTTTCTTCTAGGAACATATTTATGCATATTTTTTTCTCCTAAATTTTGCCTGTAAGGTGTCTCCAATAATCAGACAAACGTGAAAAAAAAGGAGACAGCCTAAATCAGGCAGATGATTTCTACACATACGCTCTCGCTCGCTTGTGTAACTGTTTTGGTTCTGTCAGTAGCTTTGCTCCTCTCATTAGCTGGTTCTCTGGGGAGCTATAAAAATACAATCTAGCAAATCTTTTTGGATGCCTTGTTGGGACATATCCAATTCACTCTGCAGAGTTCATTCTTTGGCTAAACACACTACTAAACAGGTATGATTCAGACTAGAATTCCTTTACATCTGAACAGCAGATTGAATTATAACTGCATCCCATGTATAATATACCTGAATGAAAGAGTATTTGAGGGCAGAAAAGTTATGCTTTGCATACACAGAAAAAAAGCATTTTAACAAAAAGTAATTTTAATATGATTAAAGAAGGAGAACAGCCCAAAATGTATGAAACGTAATTCTTTCTAGGCCAAATACCTTTCAATAAAGATGTTTGAGATGCAACCTTCAAAATTATCTCCACCAAATTTTATAGGTCTGTTTGATTCCCGTGTGCTTGATATCCTGGGAGAGTCAACTGCTTTGGACTCATCATCAACCATTAGATGTACTCTGAAACAAAGTGCATAAAAATAAGCATGATATATAAAGAAATAGTTAGGAAACTAAATGAAAAAAAAATATATAAAAGAACCATTTGACAGGTGTGTTTTCTTGTTACATTGTGATTATGCTAGAGCTTCATTAGCTTGCTTCTGGGACTTTTTCAGTATGTGCTTATTGACTGCTGTGAAATTGCTCTGCTTTTCCATACTTGATAATGAGCAAGAGTTCCTGGTGCAATTGAAATTAATGGAAAAGCTGCCATTGCCAACCATGGGACAGGATTTAATTCTTTGTGTCAAAATAGTATGGACAGTATTAAGTTATAATCACCCAAAAGTTACAGCCAACCATTCAAAATTTCCCACTTCAATTAACACTTATGTCCTTTCATGCATTCCACAGCAATCAGGATGATTTAGGAGCTTTTCAGTAAATTGCCTCTTCTAATATCTAATACCTGCATAACAGATCATTATTGAAAAAACAGACACAGCATTTGCTTCTTCCCTGGTCCTCTAACCACCTGTGTTACAGGGACACACATGAAGGTTATGGGAAGGGGAGGAGCTCCAAAGACTCCAAAGCTCCAGCCAGACAAGCAGTCAAAACTCACACAGCCTATAAAAGAAATGCATAGCAGGGTACAGCTGAAACATCACAGGTACCAGCATGCACATCCATAGACCAAAAATCTCCTTTCCCTTCATTATTTAGGTATCCTGTGCTAGAAGAGACCGTTTTTAGCTATTTATCCAAAGAATGAGTCCCACAAAATTTGAATTTTCTTTCTCCAATCACAACATATAAGAACCAGATGAAGAGACCTGGACTCACCTCCTGTCTGTTTTCATTACTGTCACATAATGCATCGACCCATCTTCATATTTCTTTTCCAGTTTGATTTCCTTATCTCCCATCCTTGCAGTTACAGAGCCAGGACTCAGAAAGACGGAAAGAACATCAGGCTGTGAAAGAACCCCACAAAACGATCAGCTGAATAAATGCAAGAGTCTTTAGTTCTTGCTACTGCCATTAATGCAGTTCTCAGTGGCTGCCAGTAGGCAACAAATTTACTCACACTAGAACTGCACTTCTCAGTCATCTAGTACCAGGTGTTACATGAAGTCCTGCATGATTAGCATAGCTTCCGTTTCAAAATACCTCTGAATAGCAAACATTTGTTTAAAATACTTGTTTGTTTTCACCAAAAGCAAAGGAGTAAGTTCTCCACTTCTCAAATGCCTGGTGTGCACTCACTTCTTAGCTACTCCAGCCAGCAGAATCGGCTTCTACTTAAACTTCCCTGCTTTCGAAGGGATCATAGCCAAAACCAATCCCTTTCCTCTGCCTATTTGGACATGGTAACATTTCTGTGTGGGCAGAATGCCATTTTTTCTTCAGAAAATTTCCAGCTAATTAGGCAACAGTTTTCTTACTGGGATGGTGGTGTCAGGTGTGTGAGCTCTAGTTGAAAGCTCAGTTCAAAGCTCAGTTACTCATCAAACTACTTGTTGGCCAAGAGAATAAATTGCCAGAATGCATTTGTCTGGCCTATGGCATGCAAGATGCCATGCTCAAAAGGCATTTCTTGCCTTAAAATACAGGAATCTACATGAGACTTATGACACAAACTGACATGGCTGATTCAGAGATAAAACCCATCACATATGCTAAGCTGAATGTGTTTCATACCTGTAGATTGTAATTTAAGAGTGTTCCAGTTGAAGCTGTGGTCTGAAAGCCAAAGCCAACTTGGAAATCCTTGGGATATGGGAAATTTGCTGCACTTAGGCTCAGCGTTCCCTCCTTGGAGAAAGCTGCAGATCTGACAAGCTGAAAGAGAGAAAATAATGATTTCAGTGCTTTTCTTTTTAATCAGAAGAAATGCCAGTATGAGACAACAGCTGCCCCACTCAACATAATTGTGATCAGCTCCAGTCAAAACCAAGCACAAGGCAAACCTCAAAACCCATTATTTCAGTACAGAACAGACTGTCAGAGTTAGTTTCACCAGCATTAACTATGGTTTGAGAAACTCTAAAAAGGGAGAGGAGGCTTGCTGAGAATAATGAGCTGTTTGTCTCCAGCTACTCTGGCTTTGAAAGTTTTCACATTTGGGGACACAAAACTGAGTGGCTGAGGAACAGTTTGTCACTATGAAGCTGTGCAGATGAGCTCCATAAATGAAACTGTGTGAGTCACAGAACACCTTTTAATACATGAGAAGTTGTACAGATACAGAGAATGAAGATTAGATCCTCTGCAAAGATAGTCTGTGATGAAACTGAAAGGTTTAGATGCCACAAGTGAAAGAAAATAAGCACAAACTTTCAGTGCAAAGGGCAAATGAGTAAAAACGGGCAAATGAGATCATGCACCATGTAAGTAGTAGAAGCAGAAGGAGGATAGTTTTCATCTCTCCATGCGGCACTGCTTAAGCGAGCACTGAAATGTCACACTGTCCCATTTTAAAAAGAACGTGGCAAAACTCAAGGATGCACAGAAAATAACTACAAAACAATCAGATGAGTGGAGCCTCAGAATGAGAGACTTCGATGGAAGCAGTCTGTTAAGATCTTTGAAGAAAAACGGCTGAGAGGTCATTTAATTAGGAAGTGTAAACACCTTGGCAAGAGGAAAGACACAGAGTAGTATTAAGTATTCCAGCCTAATCAATAACAGCAACTGGAAGCCAAGAAGCTTACATGGTAAATATGAATACTTAATTGCAAACAGTATTAAATAGGAGGACTAGGTGCTGTAACAAGATATCACAGTGGGGGTGGTGTCTCTTTTATTTCCCTATCTTTATACCCAATCCAGGTTCTTTTATTGCCATCACATGTTAACCAAACATAATTTTTGGCCTAAGCAAAAGATAATGGTCCAGAATTTACAGACAAACCAGAGTCTGTGAACTCCAGCAGAAGTTTTTGAGGAAATTCATTAGTTACCTTCCAGTCATCTGAACATTTCTTGCTGACACCAAAAGTCTTATCAAAAACAACAGATGCAGTGGTTGGGTTTTTCACATTCTTCATGCAGCCCCGGAATGGAGGTGTGGATATATTAAAGCTGGTTTTGGGGAGGAGAAGGAAAAAGAGTTCAGTAGCCTGGCATTTCAAAGCACACACCACCACAGTAACCCATAAATGCTGACAATATAAGGAATAGAAAAAGAGAATGAGAGCAATCTTTCTTGTGTACACACACCTCATGCTGATCAAACCCAACCTTCAGGATGCGCTCCAACAAAGATCTCGCCGTTAGCCAAAAATCACAGCTTATGATCACGGATTACACACTTGGTTTTTCATGTCACATTAAACAGTCAATACAGAGCGTGAAAGGAACTGTGTAAGGAAGGAGTTTAGATGGAGTTTCCCTACAAAGCCTGTATGTTGCAGTCTTTTTATAGCTACTCACCGTTTCCGTAGAACAGATGGAACCCCGCCTAGGTAGTACTCGGTGAAATTGAAGACGTGTACGTTGGCTTTAATATTGGGACTGACAAACACAACTTTCTTTCTTCGGTCAAGCACCAAACCAATCTGAAATACACAAATAATGAAAACCACTTCACTTGGCAGAAACAAAAATCGTTTAGCTGATTAAAAGTATCCCCACAGAGCAGGACACAGTGGTGGTTTTTTCCCCCTCCTCTCGTTTACTAGCGACTTAAACCAAGGATAACCGTGGTAGTTCAAAGGCACTTTGCAAACTTTGGGCATTCAGTCAAAGCGAATACTTAAGGAAAATGTTCAACCATCCAAATACAAGGCGAGGTTTTATTTTTATCTGAAAGATTGCCCCTAAAAACACACCTTGCCTAAGATTCAGATATTGTCTTGTATTTGCAGCTGAAGATTCAGAAGCTGCTGCCTGACACAAGAACTAAGTCAGTCAGCTGGCTGAAGGTAACTTGGCCCAGTAGAGCGTAAAGATTCCTTGCAGCAGACCCTGCAGTTTACAATATTTAGTTGGAAATATATTAAGGGGAAAAGTGGGAACTAACCAACAAGGAAATCAAAGGTTTCTAACAATGTCTTTATGATTTCACTCTAGTACTGCTACAAAAGAGCTGGACTGAAGCTAAGGAGACAAGCCAACAACACAGACTGCAAAAGAGTCATCTCTATAAAGATCAGCCCACCCTGTAGAAATAAACCCTTAGGTGGTGAAAACACTAATCTGAGTATTATGAAACTAATGCAAATAATTGCAATGTACACAGCTATCTTCATGTAAAGCACTGCTCTGACAAAGTTTTCCTTTGGTGGTTTCACTGTTAAAACTGAACTATTCACATTAAAGGAGGACAAGAGAAAGATTAATTTTCACATGTCCAAACTAATCCCCAGTGACTCGATTTCCTCACACAAAAGGAAAACTCCACAACTAAACTTTACAACAAGACAGTTTCAGTTAATGTGTGTTTTTACAAATAATGATCCCTTGATTCTTTAGAATTACATACTTGTTGATATGTTCCATCATTTACAGTTTTTTTGGCTTCTACTTCTTCTGGAGTTTCAGAGTCAAGTTTGTATCTAAAAACTGTATGACCATTTTTAATGAGCACACTGATGAACTGATCCTGCAATTTAAAAAAACACCAACACAGTTAAACTGCCACAATTTCAGATAAATATTTCACTGTCATATAAATAATTTTAATGAAGCTATCTAGCTGCTTCAAGAAAGCTTTTCAGGGAAAGGATAACACAAGGCAGACTAAAACTTATATTAATCAATCAAAATTACTTTAAACTATTATAAACAGATCTGCTATCAGCTCCAGGTATTCTCCAAATCTCTAAAGGACTTTGTGTCATTTCAAATGTCTACTGAATTTTTACAGCATTGGAAAATTATCCAGAATATGTCCCAGTGATTGCAAATACGCCTACAAGATTACCAGATAAGCAGCAGCTCTGTGGTTTTGAGCATCTTTACAGGTATAAGTCATCATGTCACTTCCTATATTCTTTCTTACTCTGTTTCCACACATATTTAGATTTGGGAAGAGTGCACTTCCAATTTTGGAGGATTTCAACATTCCAGCATTGGTTTGACTCCAGTTGCGTTCCTCCTTTCCTGCCCCCAGTTCTGAATTCTCTGCATGGCCTAATGGAGGAGCTTCTTGGAATGATTTTTACTCAGCCTTGAAAAAGTGAGTATTCAGCAACCATTGTGGAATCACAGACTATCTCAAGCTGGAAGGGACCCATAAATCCAACTCCCTGTTTCTTGCCCAACCACTTAAGATTAAACCATGTGACATTAAACACACAGCAGAATCTACTAATCTTCCACACAGATGAAAATAACACTTTTAAGACATTTCCTTACAGTTACTACTAAATCTAACATATTCTTTAACAAGCAAGATTTCTAAGATGTTCTTCGACCGAAAACAGAGAGAAGCATTCCACACCATACCCCACTTGCTGCAAAAAACACGATGCCTTCATCCGCGGTCGTCTCGATGGTCTGCTCGTACCGCACCCGCTCAGCACTTCCTTCTTTCGCTGTGACACTGGCATAGCCAGTGCCCTCGAAATAGCTTTGGTCAGTCTCTTCTTTGTACCTGCAATAATTCAACGTCACAGGTGGGAATATATGAGAGCAAGAGCTTCCACCACGTGGACTTACTGCCGTTTTAATTTTAAAAAAGCTGAAGTTAAAGCATTTGGTATAGGGCCAAATTCTGATCTAACCCAAGCAGAAGGAAAACCTTCCCCTGGTTTCTATCAGATTCACATATGGCCTTTAGAGAGGAAATCATTCATGACTGACTTTTGTGAACTTAATGAAATATTTACTTTATAAAGTAGCTGAACACATTAGTCCACAAATCGTGTCTGGATTTTGTAACACTTAAATTTAAACAGACTGAGGTTGCCATAGACGTGAATCACGTCATTACCGAGGATTTTCTCTAAGAAATGTAACAGAGTAATAGAGACCAAGAGTTAGAAAAAATCACCAGTTTAGCTACAGTGGTTTTTCTTCTGGATGTGAAAAGACAAGAGTTCCTACCGATAAAATCACAGCACTGTGAAACACTTCTGTGTTCATATCATACCTTCTGCAGGGTTGCACTTCAGTGGTGTTGAGATTAAAAGTCCTCCTGAAGTTGTAAAGGCTGATAATACGCTCATTTAGGCTGTGTAATTCAATGCAGCCTTCATAACGAGGATAGTCGAGATTAGGTGGAGGCTGCAAAACAGTGCCATTAAAACCATTCCATCAACATCAGCTAACAGAATTTTACATTGTTATCTAACTGCTGAGACTTACTGCAAATATTATTAAGACACAGAATATGACATTCTACAGATATAAAAAAGATTTTATATGCTTGTGTGTAATACCCAAACTGTCTGATACCACCCTTAGGTGTACTGCAGCACAATTTAAAATAGAGTCACATGGATTGGGAGCAGTATTTAGCAGGGCTGGACAGGTTTCATGCTTTCCTCAGCAAGTGAAGTATCATCACGCTCCCTTCTTTGAGCTCTAGCATTCTACAAGCCAGGCAGATTCTGTGGGAAGTGGCATCTCCTCGCATCCCATCTATTCCTACTGACACAGATAAACTTTTACATATCCTTTTGAAAGACTTCTAGTTGTAATCTTTACTCATAAGAACAATGGAATTGTTAACACCAAATCTCTAAAACACTAAGAAACTCTTTGTACCCTAAAATCTGGTGGGTATCCTCCAACATAAAAGACAACACTGCTGGGATCAAGATTTAGGAGCATGTCACTGTCTCCACTGCTTGCACTCCTAGGGCTTCCATCACCTGGAGAAATTGATGTTGCTGCTTTGATGTACTTCAGCTTTGCATACTGGTAAATCCTAAAACCAAAACAGACAGGCAGAATATCACATCACATCACATCACATCACATCACATCACACCACATCACACCAATAAAAGATGTTATTAGCAGGTTTTCGAGAAGATTGCTGTGCACTGTGGATCTTGTACCTTTCAAAGGTAACTTGATCCATAACAGCTTCCTCAGTTTTGCTGTCAGTCACCCTTGACTGGGCTCTTACTTCTCCATCGCCACCTCCCAGGTTATACACACAGGTAAGGTAACCGTCTTTCACAGCCATACCAATGTAGTCCTTGGAGGCCTAAAAATAGCAAAGCAAATAATAATTAATAAATGATTAATTTTAATGATGGCAAAATACAGCAGTACTTCCTCAGAGACATCATCGTGCTGTGCATGAGTCAGAAGAAATCCACACACCTAATGATGAGAATTAAGTTTATCAGTTCTGGGAAGAAAAGATTGTAATCCCATACGATGCACTGATTCAATTAATGTAGTTATAAACTAATTGAAAAGTCATGTGGGGTTTTTTATTTTTGTAACAATAGTATCTAAAATATTTTTGTCACTTGCAACATCTCCCAGTTAAAGCTACGAAAACATGACACCTTTACTGAGAATCAGACTCAACATCTGTGAAATAAAAAAAGATGTTCAGAACAACACTCAGTGAGGGACAATGGTTACTACCATTGAGGTGAGGTGACTGGGAGGAGTCATTTTCCTCAAAAAATCACATTTTATTTCTTCAAGATGCTGTATTTCAGAAGTAACAATTAAAATGCTTTCAACGGATGTCCCAGCTAGTTATTCGGGGTAAAAATATGAAATCCAGTGTAGAACAAATAACCTCTAAACAGCTTTCTGTGTAGGCACGAGGCTCACTACAGATACAGCTGCTGTCAAACAACAAGAGTAGGAACCACATGCAGGAAATTTTTAAATTGTTTGATGGTGATTGAGCAAACCTGAATGCACAAGCAGGTCTGCATTATTCTGCATATTCAGAAGACAAAAAAATTAAGAGCTGAGGGACTGAATTTTAAGACTGGAATGATGGTTTTATTTTTAACCAACAGAGGAACTCAGAGGGACTTATACTGTGAAAAGAGTCAAAGCTCTGAGGCAGGAGCTGGGCTGAGTTTGTGCTGACTGCTGCAGGAACTGACAGTTCTGACGAGACTGTGTGATGGTATCCATGACAAAGAAATAACTTCCAAAGGAGCAAAACAGCAAAGCATCAGAGGACAAGGCTCAGCCACTTGTTAGTTACTTTGCCAGGGAAGGAATGAACAAAACACTTTTACCACCACTTAAAGGCAATTGTAAAGAAATCTGCCAACAGTAGCTACAAACTTCAGTCAGAACAGATCACTTCCCATCCTTTTCTCAAAACATGGTGTCTAGTCTAAAAAGCAGATTAAATATCAAAATATACCTACATCTTTATTACCCAGGTACAGGACAAACCTATTTTCCCCCTGGCGGGTGCCTGATCCTTGCTGAGGCCTTTGGATAAATAAGGAAAATGAAGTATAGCCTTTTAGATCTTCAAGGTTGCTCGGAGGTCGAACTTCTACACCAGAGCTGCCATTGAACCTCATAGGAATAGCAACCTGTGAAGAAAACCAAAGTTCAGCATGTTACAATTAACTATTGCCACTACTCCCATTTCACGGGTGTGTTTAATTGCAAAGTAACCTACTACACATCCTAGTCATGTTTCAGCCATCCATTTACCACAGATTTGGACTCTTATCCTACCAAACAAAATAATTAGGAAGCAGACTACTGGATAATGCAGTAGTCTGTATTACCAATACTTCACACAGCACTTTTTTATTCCAGACATCTATTAATCAACCCTTACCGTGTCTCTGTCAAGCAACTGTTACCTTCAATACACAGACAGGGAAGGATGTGCCCTGCAGCTCTAAAGAGCAAGTCTGTGAATTATTTAGATGTCTACAAACACATCCTGATGCTTCACTTAGCTGGCCTTGACTGTCTGTTGGGAATTACAATGCACCTCTGATATTATAAAGACACGTCCTATCACAGCTAAATACAACATGATCACTGGTTCCTCTGATTCACTGTAACTCGAGGCTATTTGTGGTGATCTCAGGGATGCTTCTTAGGGACCTGAGACCACACTATTGCTTCAGCAACTACAGCAGTCACTTAAATGAGACAGGGCAGTCTAATAAGGTGCTGGTAGCCAGCTTCTAATGTCTTGGAGCAGCTGGAGTAACGAGAGCACAGGGCTGCACAACTTTTTTGGCAGTATCAGCTTCCAATTGGCCACGTGTGGGTGGAGAGCCCTGTCTCTAAGCTGCAGAGCCAACTCTGTCCCTGCTGCCAAAGCCATCACAATGCACCTTGGAAGGCCAGAGGCTGCTGTACAAGTAAGTATTATAGAGATGCCCTGGGAAAAGAAAACTGATGGGAGAAAGATGAAGCAGGATGCCACTGCATCCTGTCATTTTTATGTACGAATTATTGTGCTTCCCATCATCACAGTCACTCCAATTGCTGGGTAGGGCCGTTGAATTAAATTTATGTCTGGCCTTTCACACACATTTAAATGAAATGATTTAGAAAGAGAAAGAGGAACGAGAGTACTGCTGTGTATCCAAACAGGCCAAGCAAGATTGCAGTGCTCAGGACAGACCTTATTTGCAGCATCTCTCGCCTGCTGGATCAGCTCTCGTATGCGACTGATGTTCTCAGAGATGTTGCTTATTGGCATCAGCTGTTGGTTGATACTCTTGATCTTGCTGAACAGATCTGGAAGTTGGTTTGTCAAATTTCTTACTGCAAGGAAAGGAAAACAAATCATTGATGTTAAAAAGGAGGAGGAAAGCAAGATGCAAAAATACAGTACCACTACACGATTATCAGAAAAGCAGAGGGCAGGGTAATGACAGAACAGTTTTGACTGCTCCCACCATATTAGGAAGCTCTCACTAAAAGTAGCAGTTTACACTCAGGTTATTGTACTCCTGAAATTTGTGGCCAAAGGCGTTTGCAGAAGTAGTCAGAATCAGCACTTCCAAAAATGTTTTAAGTAAAGGCCCAGAAAAAAATATTAAATAGAACAGTGGTCTCTAACATTATTATTCAGTGGCTGTGGATGCTAGGGGAGAATGAGGATAAAGGACAGAAGACAGGATTCAGGCTGATGTGCACTCCCTGAGTAGCACCTCCTGATGCCACTGTCAGAGAGTGAATACTGGGGTAGGCAGACTGCTGGCCTGACTGAGTAGGGCATGAATTATACTCCTGTGTCAAGACTGCTAGTCAGAACAATTTAGCAGTGAGTCTTACAGTATCTGACCAGGTTTATTTCAGGAGAAAAGAAAATATGATGAGAATTTCAACTTTCATTATAACAGGAAATAATTCTGCATTTCCTGCGACTGCAAAAAGCCAAAGCCAAAACCAAAACCAAAAAAAACCCACCCTGAAAGTATTTGCAGATGTCAACCCTGTGATGCAGAAGGCAAATAAAATGAAATCCACACCTTTTGTTTTCCTAAATATGACTTATAAACCAGTCTCATAACTGCAGGGATGATTTATAACCCTGCAATACCATGCAGGACTAGCTCTTGTATTTGTATTATTTAAAATGTTTTCCTCTTACTTGACTTTATCAGATAAAGCTGCTGAAAAGATGTAAACTGAAGTTGTTTGGGCATGTGATTGTCCCTTATTTTGTATTCAGCACAGGCTCTGTGCAATCCTTCTCACTTCATTTCAGCTAGCAGACACGTAGCCTAAGGTAATTGTCTAGGGCCCTTCTCTGGCCAATGTAGTAGAAAATCACATCATCACAGAGCAGCTGAGGTTGGAAGGAACCTCTGGAGGTCACAATGTCCAACCCCTGTGTTCAAGCAGGGCCACCTAGAGCCAACTGCCCAGATTTGTGTCTAGGCAGCTTCTGAACATTCCCAAGGATGGAGACTACACAGCCTCTGTGGGCAGCCTGTGCCAGTGCTCACACTGGGACTGTGACTGTACCAGTCACCCTCACGGTACAAGAAGTGTTTTGTCATGTTCACAGAGAACCTCCTGTGTTTCAGCCTTTTAGCCCAAGGGCACATTGCTGGCTCATCTTCAACTTGGTGCCCACCAGGACTCCCAGGTCCTTTTCTACAAAGTTTTTTTCCACCTTGGCCACCTGCTCAGCCTATACTGGTACATGGGTTTATTTCTCCTCAGGTGCAGGACTTCTCCTTGTTGGACTTGTTGTTCCTGGCAGTCTGCTTCCACAGCCTGTAGAGGTTTGTCTGGATGGCAGCACGACCCTCTGGTGTATCAGCCACTCCTTCCAGTTCAGTGTCAGGAGCAAACGTGCTGAGGGCACACTCTGCCCCATCATCCAGATCATTAATGAAGATGTTAAGCAGGATTGGACCCTGTACAGAGCCCTAGGCCTGATCTCCCTGGCCTCCAAGTCTTTGGAGATCAGTCATGGCACCAGAATTTTAACAGAATGGCCCGAGTCACTTTCTGCTGTGCCCGTCCCTTTCTACTGGCAGTAAAGGAAGCTCAGCACACTAACTTAGGGGTACGTGCCTAACTTTTGAATGACTAAAGCTTCTGCTGCAAAACTGGCCCTGTTCACCTAACAGTGATTATTTCAGCACCTGCAGTACCTGAATTGGTTGCCTCCATCAGTGCTTTATTGAAGCTGGCGCCCTGCGTGCTTCCATAGTCACTCTTAATTTTTTCCACTTCTGCTTCGATCGGGGCCAGTTCCCCCAACACGCTCTCGGTGACAGAGCTGGCATTTTCTGCCATGCTCCTCGCGCTGGTGATGATGCTGTCGATGCCACCTGAAACACACGGAAACGAACGTGCAGGTTCTTACAGGGACAGCTGAAAGGGGCAGGCCAGAAGTGATGGCTAAGTAACAAACCTCTGTTTATCCCGTTGAGATTGTTTCGAGCATTGACAAGGTCAATTTGCAGTGCATTCTTCTTTCCATCAGCGACATCAAGTCTTTTCTTTAGGTCTTCGAGGTTTGGATCAAGAGCTGCAAAATGGTGAAAGCCCCACGTGAATTTGAAACAAAAATAGCCATTTTCTGCTGGACAGGTGGTGTTGCAGCACTTGTCTACACTCTTACACAGCTCATGCTGCCACTGAGCATTGAGCCCACTGCAAAACAAGTACAAGGCAAAGGATTTGCTGGACAGGAGTACTGCAAAGGTACAAAGAGCATAGCAGAAGCAGGAAATCTACCTTCTCCCCTTTTTGACATAGGAAATAATCATCCCAAAATGTCCCACTGTAATGGAACTAGCTTCTTTTCATTAAACAAGTGCTGCAGGGCTTTGCTGAGATGTGAAAATTTATGGTTCAATGAAAGCTTCTTATGCTGTGTCAGCATTTCCAGCACCGCTTTCTTTCTGAGTACCTTGCAATGTCCTTTTAGTCTCCTGTGCTTGATCCATGAGCGCACCGTTCTCAGTTTTTAACCTCGCAGCTTTTCCTGATAGGTCTTCTCTCTTCACAATCTGATAAAAGAAGCACGGTACTGTAAGACTGCTTGATAATTGCATTAAAAATTTAAGAGTAAAAGAGACAGCCCAATCCAATTTAAAGAACCCCCAACTCTACAAGGGCAGAGATCTCATGTGAAGAACATCACCTTTAGCAACAACTATCAAGGGTAATTTAAGCATACTACAACCCTGGTCTTTAGCAAACTTCAGGTGGATTTTAGGGCATTAGGAGGAAATTACTAGCATACACCTGTTAGATGTTATGCCCCTGCAGAAGAGCTTGTGGGTATTAGTACTGCAAAGTACAAGAGAACACCTGAAATCACCTGCAGTAATTACCAGGGCTGCCTTGTAAGAGCTCTTCATTTGGCACTGAGAGCAACAGTCAATATTCATATGGGCAGTCCCAAAAGAAAGGCAGCAATCGGCCCGGTTAGTGCTGAGCCAAGACTAATTCCTCACCATGCAGAACAGCAACTCATATAAAGGTCACAGGAAAATAAAGCATGCCAAGACATGCCGAGGTGTTTGATTTTGGGACTGCTGCGATAGTTACAGAAAATAAAAACCCAGTTGTAACAAGTTTACCCTCATTTGGCCACTCACTGATACTCACCGATAAAGCTGAGTCAGCTGCTTTCCCAGCTTGGTTGGCTGCCTCCTCTGCTGCCTTGATGGCACCAATGATATTGTCATAGGCGGTAGACGCTTCCACAGCACAGCCCACCAACTCGTCCTTCCTGGCACTGTTCTTTATCCTGTGGGAAACAGGGTGGAAAATGCAGCCTTCTGCCAAGGCTGCGAGGTGTGTTCCCAACAGACCTGACCTCGGTGTTTTCTAAGGAGCACCAATACAGAAAAGTGTTTTTCAATCAGATCTGTAACTTCATTCTGCAAAAATATCAAACTTGGAGGCAGACCGAGGTGGAAAGACTCTTCAGAAGACAGGATAAGTTTTCCACAGGTGTGTGGAAAAGCACAGCTGTGGCACTCCAAAGCAGCCTCTACATGATTAACATACAGAGAATTCACCAAAGCACATGGTCAATAATAAGGCACCTCAAAATCAGCCCTCCAAATGCAGTTCAGGTAAGAGGAATTCAGAGAACTGCAGGTTTCAGATCGTGTCTGGCTGCTCCAGCATCCTGATAAAGCACAAAATGGTGCACCTACAAGACCTTTTGTGTTTTCCCTAAGAACCAGCACAGCAGCTCTGGAATCAGAAACAATAGACAAAATCTCTTCTACCCACCCCCTGTGAACTGTACAACTGTCTAGTATTAGCTGCCTTGTATTTGTGAGAACAAATTTGTGTGAAAAAAATCACACTGAAAACTAACAAAAAAAGTAATGAAAATGTGGGGTTTTAACCAAGAATTTTCCAGCCAAGTTGGGGATTTTGGAATTTAACTTTTTGAGACCTTCTAGTTGGTGTAATGACAAAAAGCAAACAATTTCCACAGGTAAAAATAAATCTGGATTTCACTTTTTTTTTTTTCATTTTGTTCTGATGCACCACAGAAGGTCTCCAAAACCTCTCTCATAATTCCAATGTAAGGTACAAATAATGGAGAGAGAAAGACTTGATTCCTATCAAGTTTATAATATTTTTGCCTTTCTAGAAGATTCCTTGAAGGATGAGAAAACTAAAGGAGGTCTTTTTCTCCATAGTGCTAAACAGGTGTGCCTGAAGACTGCTTAGATAGCATTTATTCCAATTATTTGCCTCAATTCTTTGATACCATAAAAGCATCCCTGAGTACAAGTACCTGAAATAACTCTACAAAAAAAAAATATGCTAAACATCTTCCCACTCCATAGATGAGGATTTTCTCTTGTTAGGAAGATGCTAATGAAGTGTTAGTACAGTAGTATAAAACAGAATGATGGGAGTTCACACTTCTGGTGGGGAAAAAAAAATCAGGAAAAATACAGGATGATCTGGTTTTTGGAGAAAAAGAAAACTTCCACACATCATGAAGAAGTAGAAAGAGACCAACTTAATTTCTCTCTAGCTTTGCAAATGCAAAGTTACAGACAGACCATTACAACCACAGATATTCTGTACACAAATTACTCATTTACAGGACTGGCAACATACTCTTCCAGTTGCTTTGCCCAATCTTGCAAAGATTTGGCGTGTTCCTCGGCCCTCACCACCAGCGGTTCTTTGCTTGCTGATGAGAGATTTGCCACTTTTTCATTCATGTCCTTCCTTGCCCCATCCAGCTGAGCAGCCAGGCTTTCATATTCCTGTGGTTTTAAAAAGATACAATTTTATCTGTATTTGCACATGTTTGATTTTGTCCCTGTCTACCTCAGTGTTACACATACCTGGGAAAAACATTCCCTTCCAACTTACTCTGCAGGTTACTGGAAACAAATTCCAGTCATTACATTATGCTTCCAGACCCATTACCTAAAAGCTGAGTCAGAGCAAAGACCCTTCTAGCCCAGTATCTTGCCTCTGACAGGGACTAAAAGCAATTAGCCAGAAAGAAATACAAGAATAGCACAATTGCTCATGGTACTTCTCACAGATGTTCTCCCAAATTCTGCTATCTGCAGCTCAGTGTCTTCCTCAGACACATCACAACCCTCAGCAAGCTTCTCTTACAGAAATTTGTGCAGGCAGGCTCCTTTTGCACCCAGGATGGACCGTGAGATCCTTTCTTTCTTGACTGGCTCAGATAAGCCTCATCTCCAACAAGATATTGGGGTTTTTAACCCTCTCTTAAGGTGGTTAACTTTACCTCTTTGCTCTCTCGCAATAATCCAAGTGCACTGCTAGCTTGTGCCAGGGAAGATTTGGCAGAGTTCAGAATACTGAAGACACCATTCTGTTGTACATTGGTCTCCTCAATCTGTTTCTGAGGAAAAATGAGAAGTTGAACAACATGTGATTGAGTTAAGAAAAGGGGCAGGAAAAACCATATCTTGAAACCAAAATTAAAAAAAAAAAAAAACCAAAACAAAACAACAAACCCAAACCTAATTTAGCTGGTGATGCCTTGAGTGGCCACCTAAAACACAGAGACTAGGCAAGAATGAGAGAATAAAAGGAGGTATTTATTTGAAGGGCCTTCAAAGGTACACCCTGGGCAGTCCAGAGGCTCCACCCAAGATGGACCCTGGGTCACGGGTTCTTCACACTTTTATAAGTTTGGTTCATTTGCATATCAGGGTTAATTCTCTAATTATAACCTCAGTTCATGATGGAATTACCCCAAGTTTGCCCCCCTTTAGAGGCTTTTAGTTGACACTTTTGGGGCCTGGTGTCCTTGGAGTGGAAGCCTGCAGAGGTTTGTTATGCCTGACCAGCATGAGGGAACAGCAGCTCACAGAAATTTCAGAGTTACACACCAGGCAGCGCAGGATTTGAAAAATACAAAAGTTAAAACCTAAGGCATCAGTGGCAGTGGGATTTACCAAAGGAACAGTCACGTTTTTTTTCTTTAATTCCAGACAGGAGTGTGCTAAACCAGTGATACATTTCAGCAAAACCACAATTAAAAGAATGTGTCCTGCAGCACTTATTCTTTGTACTATTTTACCAGCTCTGAAAATCAAACACTGCTCAGTAATAACAGCTGTTCCTTGTCTTGATGAGACCTCAGAAGCTGTTCTGTAGAACATTAATCCCAAATAATTTAACAGTACTGCACACATTTTTGCTCCCATCTTCCATGGCTGTTAAAGCTAAATACTTTAAAGAACTTACTAGGAAAAGTACATCAGCATCAGGAATTTGGTCTAGAAAAGGAAACAAAAACACTAGTGGCAGCTGAAGAGAAGTGCTAGGAGGAGCACTTCTCTGCTCTCATCAGAGCTGTTCTGGTCACACAGAGAGGCCATAAACAGCAGCACACTACATTTATACCTGTCCATACACACATCAGAAGATGGAAAGAGATATAAAGTCTAAAGAAAGTCTGAATAAAGTCTAAAGAATTAGTGCTGCTTGGCTTTGTGAGGTCAAAAGCACCAACCAAAACCACTTCTTATCTTCTGAGGTTTGACTTTTCTCTCCTGAACCCAAATATTACCTTTATGTCTTCTAAGAGAACTGCATTGTCTCTGTTTAAGCCTTCAGCCTGCTTGATTTGTCCCGTCGCATCATTGAGAGCTTCACGAAGGTCGGTGATTTTGGATTCATATTCATTCAGTGCATCCCTCACAACTTTAATGAGCCCACGATTCTCTTGGTGGAACTTCTGTAGTTCGTTTTTAATACGTGTCAGTACTGCAGTATCAGGACCAGAAAGAAAAGTTTTGTTCAGAGAAGAAGGGAACCAGAACGAACTTGGTTAAAAAGGGATTAGGAAGATGTGAACTGAGCATCACTTGTGTGAACTGAGCATCTTCTGCACTGCTGACTTCAGTGCTACTATAGCAAAGATACTATTCAACCTCTCACTGGATCAAATCTGCTCACTGGTTTGCTGCTGAAGACGCAGAGCACAGACAAATATTCTCTAAATTAAGTAAGGATGAAGCTGATCTGAAAATACTCATTTCCTTTTTTATATGGAAATAACATAATTTCATCAACAATTTCATCTACAATGTAGACATCTACAACTGTGCTGGTTATCAAAGCCTCCTCTGTAATCAATGGAGACATAGGGGCACATTTAATTTCAAAGAACATAGGAACACAAAAGATGTCAAATTAATCACACTCTTAAGCATGCCCATTTCACTGCTGACAAAATAGGATACAGGAGAGTCACTCAGAGGTAGGTATCAACATTCAAGGTTGATGGAAATTGACTGTCACTCATATGGTTTTTCCATATTCCTCCACTATGCCTCTAGTTAGGAGATAAGCCTGTGACTTTTCTTGATATCTCTACTGTCTGGAATCAAGCTTCTGAATGTCCCAGTCAAACACATGCAGAGAACATGACAGGGAGTACAAGTGGTGCAACTAGAACTCCTGAACTTCCTCATCGGTATATGATCTGGCCCTTGGACTACTCCAGCAGCTTCTGAAAATCTGTTATTAAATTAAACATGCAATTCCTCTAAAATAACGCTATGTACCACTGCTTATCTCTTACAATACACAGAAGTATTGCATTGATGTGTAAGGATTGGCTACATCTTTATTTCACTGAGATCGATCTAGTTACAAAAAGAAGGATCTACTGTGTCTCTTCCCCAGCTCAACCCATTTTCTTCCATAACAAACTAAAAATGCCTTTAAATCTCCTCCAGAACCACCACTCTCCACTCTAACCCAATCAATAACGCTTCAGATTTATTGAGACTGATCTTCCTGGCAAGTCAGAAGCTGAGGGAACGAGCACTTACACCGCTGAGCTTGCGCTCGCTCCTCCTCTGCCTCAGCCTGGAGCTGGCCAAGGCCGCGGTTCCGCATCTCCGCCACCATGCGCTGCGCCTCGGCCAGCTCTTCAGAGGCATCTCCCAGGGGCAGGCTGTTACCGTCTGCGCTCGTACCAGCTATCTGTTCCAAGAGCACTGGAAAAAACCACTGTCCAAGTTAAAAAGAGGATGTGCTTAAGCCTATTCAAAATGCTCAAACGATGGGGCCAACCTCTTTTCCCTCATGGATCTGCTTCATTAACAAATTCAGGAAGAGGCATGTCTTATTTTTCCTTAATGAAGCAAATCCATTTTGCATTAATTCTATCGGGATGAAAAGTATCCCGTGTCACACAACCAGAGATAGTAAGACAGCACTGGCCTCGGAATTTGTCCCACATGACCAAGTTCACAGCAACAATTTCAAACTTCTAACTTTAAAGAGCCCATGATAACGACCCAGAACAAAGTTAGACTTGAGTCAGAATAGTCAAATTTGTTGCTCAAAATGTCCCTGTAGTGAAGCTTCTCTGTCCCTTTTCACTTCATAGGGAACACAGGGTCCTAAACTAACATTATATACTAGATTTCTAATAGGAAGAGTGAATTCTACAGCTGTGACTAAATTCTGATTTATGAAGTTGTTTTCTAAGAAAACCTCTTATGCTTAATTAAGAAAAATAAATAAATAAGAAAAATAAATAAATACACTGAAAGGATGATATAAAACAAAACATGAGTTAGAAATTATTTTTTACCTTGTATATTGTTGACCGCTATTTGTATTTGTGAAACCAAATCCTTTCCTTTCTGATGAGTTTGGCCGAAATTGTTAAATACTCTCTCAGCCTCTTTGTAATTCATTTCAGCCTAGAAAGGAAAAAAAAATTATTAGATTAAAAGTATCTGGATACAGCATGCTAATACATAGTCAGGAGGTGTGAATTTTTAAATTGATTTGGTAAGTTACCTTTTCCTGGAGAGCATTTAAATCACGATCTAGTTTAATGAATTCTGTCTCCAATTCATCTACCTTTGAACCTTGATTATGAACAACAGAACGGTAGTTGTTCAATGAGACCTGAAAAGAAAGGAAAAAAAGAATTCAATAAACCATCCATTGCACAGCAGATAAAAAGCAAAAAAATTCACTGGACTAAATCCTTATCCAAGGTAAATAAAAGCAGAATTACTGACATGAAAACCGACCAATTCCTTCCCAAAACCTGAGGTTTTTATCTGTGAGTATAGCAACTCCTATTCCAACCAAAGAACAATTTTTAGAATGAATTTCGGTAATGACAACTGGAATGTTGGGGGGTTTCGGTAATGCAGAGACATGAAGTGCTTGAAAAGACACAGCTCGAGGGAAACCTCAGAGATGTAACTGCCAAGGTGAGCAGGCCTCAGAAAAAGCAGAGATACTGATTCTGTTTCAGAGTTTGACATGGAAACCACAGCTGCCTTCTAACAGGTGAAGCCCAGCACTGCCAGCACGTGGAATTTGGAATCCAGGGTTGATGTACGTCTCCTTGCAAACTGACAAAACTATGGCAGAAGTTCCTGGGTTCATTCCCTATCCACTTAATGTGAAATCCACTTTTCTGCTTCTGTATGCCTACCTTTAAGTCCTTGATGCGTGTTTCCAGGTCTCTCATCTGCTCCAGGGTGTGGGCACTTGCACGGACGTTCTGCAGCTGAGACTTGATGAGCTGAAGCTCGTCACCTATTGCGCTCAAATCCTTCAGCAGTGTGATCACACAGCTGTCGCAGGCTGCAGAGAGAAATGGAGATCAATACGTGTCCTTGATATGTAACACAGAGAACATTCCACCGAACACATTAATAAGTGGCATGTGATGGAAAAGCTTTGAAGCTTCGTCACCTGGTGCTGCCTGAAGAACAAAGGCAACAACAGAGCCTGCAGCATTAACGAAAGTGACCCAAGCCAGAAGTAAGGAGGAGGTTCCATTTACATCTGACTAGGTGAGAACCTCTTTAATCATTTTTCCAAGTATTTGGTGGAATGTTTCCTTTTAAAACATTCATTACGGGATACCTCAGTCTTTTTTTAAACTCTGTCACCCTCAAAAAAGTCACCAGTATGTATTCAGAGCCAGCTGAAAGTAATCCAACCGCAGTTCTATTTTATTACTTACAGTCACAATCTTCATTGGGATCCACATCTTTTGGGTCATTATTGAAACATTCTGAAATCACAGGATTGTCATTAGTAACCAAAGTCTTCTTATGGAAATACTACTGAATTTTTTCCCTCACTTTTCATGTTTGGCAGCCATTAAAATATGATGGTGCCCTTTCATAAATCCATACCCACTGTGAACGAGCTGAAATGCTCAGAAGGCTTAAACATGCCAAAATATTCAACTCCCATTTATGCCTTCCTGAAATGCCTTTTGCACCCCTCAAAGGAAACCTACTGTAATCCCACAATATATGCTACTTGGGTAGCAGCAGGAGACCCTCTCACATCAAGTGTGCCAAATGTATTGCTAGAATTTGCCTGGAATAGCACCGCCACGACTGGAGACAAGATTATATTGTTAAAGCACTCTACCCAGGACATAAGTTCAAACCCCTTTATCTACTTTAGTATCCAGGTTCAAACCACAGGTTCTGAGTCCCCAAAGAATGTCTTACCCACAAGGAACTGAGAAATATTTACGGCCTTCCCTCATGCCTGTCACAGCTTGCAAGATTAAGGTATTAATCAAGCTTGAGAGAAATCCCCAGTGTGTGCACGGATGGAGGCACTGCACGTAAGACCAGGCACACAGCTTGGACCACAGATGCAGGTGGTCTATAATAAACACTGCCCTCAGACTTCCCAACAAGCCAGCACAAGTGACTTCCTGCCCAATGCACTCTTTTGTTTGGTTTTTACAAACCCTGTCATAAGAAGCTTAACAGTCTCCAGGTGCATGTGGAGTAACATCCCGGGACCCCAACTTCTAGGAGACAGGAGAGGAACTGGCTCCTAAAAATGCCATCATATAGGACAGGAATCTCCCCATCTTGATGCCCACATTCCTTTTACAGTCTTGGTCCCACTGCCAAGCTCTAATCTCCTCTTGAAAATGAAAAGGGCTGTGCATCTTGGTCAAAGATTGAACTCGATGATCTTGGAAGTCTTTTCCAACCTTAATGATTCTGTATCTTTTACTCTGAGGATGCACTCAGTATAGGCTGCTGCTGTCAAAGAGTCAGCAACAGCTTGCAACTTGTGAGAGGATGCAGTGATAAAATTGGACCTGAACTTTAACAGCAGCATGAAACAGCCTGGAAGAAACTGCCTGGCTGTGCCATTTTCTTTGGCACTTGCACATTAAGTCACCAGGAAGTTAAACGGGATTGGTAGTGATCACTGCTGCCAAAAGGAGACAAGCCATAAAGAATATATTTTTAAGAGAATGAAGGAAATTTCTCTGAAATTCAAAGTTCTGCTGTTGTGTAATTCAGCTAACACCAGACACATTTCAGCTGTCACTGTGAAGTACCAACTAAATAAAACTATTATTACAGCTCGTGCACCAACAACATCAGCCAAGAAATTGGTGAAGTGCTGGCCAAGCGCCCAACATCACGCAAAAGGAACCTGCTAGAACGTGCTGTGCCAATGATCACAGAGGGGTTTATTCTATCCCTAATGCAGAGAAAGAGACTGCAGATCAGGATGTGGAGTTGGAGGAAAACAAACCGACTTGTTGAATATTGCCCTATGGATTTGTTTGTCCTAGCTAACTCTTGCTTCAAACAGAAAGGAATGATAAAACATCAAACGCTGCTTGGATCTGTTCCACACAAGGTATAATACAGAGATGTATTACTCCAGTGATGAAATATGAGATGAGAATGAGCTATTGAAAAATTGCACCAGCTGCCAACAGCAGTTCACATCACTTGCTGTTTTTCTAATTTCTGTGGCCAAAGAAAGACAATGGGTTCCTTGTAGCTGCTAGACTGCAGTATGAACAGCAGTGCAGAGAAATGAAGAGTATGGAAATATCTGGAGTTATTAGCTGGAAACTTCACTAACATACGAGGAAGAAAATCTGTCTACAAGGAAGGAAAAGTGAAATTTTATTGGTGAGTGAAAATATGGGAGAATCAAGGACATTTCAGGAACAGTGGCATGTGCTTCTGAATATAAAGGAGTATCCCAAGGGACTGAGGTGGATCAAGGTAAAGACACTCTGAGGAATGTAGGATCAGGCCCTTTACTTCAGAATTCTAATAGATAAAGCAAACGTATGCCCATGGCATTATGTAAGAGCTTACTAGGAGTGAAGTACACGTGTGACTGATTCTGGGAAATCATGGATGTCTTAGCTAGAAGAGCAGTGTGTGGCAGGATTTATAAAAGCCTCCTGAGTCGGGTTCTAACTCCCACTGTAAATGCAGTCAGCTTGGATACCTAAGAAGGCAGTGCCTGATGCAGAATCTGAAGATTTCACTAAACTGTGCCAAATACATTTTAAAAAGGCATATTGAGGATGCTCAGTTTCCTAAATCCACAACAGACTGGCATGATATGATTTAACCATGTCAGCAGAGAAACCACGATATATTTAAAAACACTGCCATGAAACAAAACCCAAATAAAGTTGGCGGTATTTATGAAGGGAAATACAGGATAAAACCATTTAGAAGGGTAAACCTGATGACTCAGGACAGCCCTTCTACTACTATGGTCTTATCTTTTGTAAAAAGTTATCTACATTTCTTGTTAAGTCTAGATCTTTCCTTCAGTTCAGTTTATCCAAGTACCTTCCTTCTTTGCTTCCCAAACAGAGAGCAATGCTCCCTTCCACGTTCACAGGCACTCACATACCTCCAGTCAGGTGGTCACAGCTGGCCAGCTGCCCGTTATTATTGCAGTTACATTTCTGACAGTAGCCTCCGTATTTTTGTGGATTTCCAAAATACCCAGGAGCACAGCTAGATAAAGAGATACAAGTAATTTTTATTAAACGGTTGAAGCTAATTTTGTGAAATACACTTTCTCTTGAGATAAAAACCCAGTTATTCTCCCTAAGAAACTTTCAAGAACTTTTGACTTCATATCTTGACTTAGACGGAAGAAATATATTTCTGGTTTACAGTATCCTCTGCACCGTGCTAAAAATATCTTTGTGAGCGCTGCAGAATTTTTTTTTAAAAATAAAAGAACTCCCACAGTGCTCTTGCAGGAATAATTCACTTAATCTGAAAAAAACCAATGCACACAGATACATACACACATAGAAAATTTGACAAGGCTTAACCAAGCAAATCAGACCATTCTGGTCCATGATCCCACCAGAAAACACGAATTAAAGAGGAGCATACTGCATGCACAGCTGAGATTTCAACAGCAATGGCACTGAGTGACATCATCACCCTTCTGCTGCGTGATACCCCCTCTTGCCTCCTGCCAGCAAAGCAGTCTGTGTGACTGATCTCTAAATATTTTAAAGGTAAAATATATTGTTCAGACTGGATGGCTAATATTCCTAGAAGTCACTCTGGTAAGGCCTATCAGGGTGGTAATGCAGGATCAAAGGGCCATGATGAGCAGCTGAGGTACACCTATATCTGGAAGAGAAAACATCTATAACCCGCAGATTAGACGGGGTCAAAGGCACCAGTCTTGAAGGATAAGACTATGTCCTGCTGTAGGTCCTGTGGTCAGATGAGACATCATGACTTACTGGCCTTAAAATTTCCAAACCAGACAACACCACTCCAGTACACTTCAGTTCTCTCTGAATTTGCAACTCAGTGAAATTGGTTCCTCTGCCACTGCCATGCTGTTCCTCTCCTGCCTTGCCAAACTGCTGCGATGCTCCAGCAAAAGAGATGGCTTCAGTCGGGTGTGTGTAAGCTCCAAGTGTGGAGCACATCAGAATGATCTGGGATGAAGGGTATGGTGCTAAATGTTACGTGGTTCCTGTTGGATAAGACCACTGAGGCAGGAGGAAACGGGAAAATATTTTTAATTTGAAAAGGGGTGAAATAAGTGGGAGTCATTATCACCAGACAAGGCAAGGCATAGGGCACTTAGGCAAAGAGGCAGACACCTCTTTTTTGGTAAAAATGGTGCAATCAGTAGTCTGTGGAGAATTGCTTTCATTTCTCCAGGGAGCACTGGGTTTGTGACTGGAATTACACTACAGCAACACTCTTTAGCAGCTGTTCCTATAAACAGCTACTCCTTAGGTACTGTGCATACATAGGTGCATGTGCACATGTGTCTGTTCCAAACAGACACCCCTCCTTTTATTGTGCCTCTCAGAACTCTTGGGTTCGAGAAGCAGGTTACTCACTGCTCACAACGAGCTCCTGCGTAGCCTTCTTTGCAGAGACACTGGATTTCTTCACCATTTGCCACACAGCCAGTTGCAAATCTTTGAGAAGAAGCAAAAATATTATTGTGAGCATATGATCAAATAGGTTTTACACTCTAGAGGTTCAGTTTAATGACTTTCAGATTAAAAAGTTTTTACACCACCAAATTACTTCTCAGCTAATTTAACTGCCTCTAGATAATTTACTGTGACTAATTCTTTGAAGTTTCATATTTTTTTTGTGTGAATTATTTCCTTAGACTAAAAAAATTATCATTTCCTGGCCCTGTGGACTGAGTATAATAGTTCACTGCCCAAAGGAATACCTAAAATAAACCTTAATAGTGATGTCATAAAATAAAACAAGTCTGGGTAGCTATTCTATCTTAGTAGGCAAGAATCAATAGCCTGTGCTAGACAATATCTCCTCATGTTTGTACAGCTTTGCTTTCCTTTCTTTTTTATGGATCAAAACATTAAACATTAACATTAAACAATAAACATAAAACATTACATAGCTAATATTGTTTAGGGGTTTTTTAACCAAGGCCAAGTAGAGTTGTGCACAATTTTTGGGATCCAAGGATCTGGTTAACACAGTGAATATTCTTCTCTGCTCTTTCAAGCAGACTTGTGTAGATTCAAAGTCCAATATTTGTGAAGGAAAAGGCAGGAGGTGAAGCAGGGCCATGTTTTCTATTTCCATTTTTTAATCTATGAACAGCTGGATAAAGCAAGCCCATGTATCAAAGGCAGAGGTCTGCACTAAGAACTACTGGAATTTGACTGGATGGAAAATTGTCAACTCCAGTAATGCCAGGTGGGGTGCATTTCCTGTGTCAGGAATGGCATTCACCACCCTAATCTGCAGTTGTGAAACTGCACAGCCTTCTGGTCTCCCTAGATATTTCAGAACTCTGAAAGCAAACGATGACTAAAAACATGTTCAGTCAGCCTCAGGCAAGCACCTGCAGAAGAGGCTGTCAAAACCAGATCTATCAGAGAGTTCTCTGATAAGTGATAAACCTGTCTATTGTCTGATGGTGTAAATCTCTTACTTAAGGTTACTTGATGTGTGCTAATGCACCTGGCAAATACTATGTGGTGCCTTTAGCAATTTATAGCTTAGGGGGTTTTTTTGTTTTTGTTTTCGTTTTTTTTAATTTGATTTTATTTACCATGTTTCAGAACTGACCAATGATGACAATCTGGCTAAACGTACCATGCATTTAAAATGCAATTTACTGCCCAATTTGAAAAGCCTGGCAACCTTATTAGATCCAAGGAAGTTTCACTTTTTCACCTTTCATCTCAGTATGTTTGCACTTCAAACAGAGCTTTCACAGGAAAAGCAACCACACCCTTTTAGAGTTCTAGACATGTGCTTAAGACCTTAAATGTTTTTATATCATTTTTGCATCTTACTAATTTTTCTGAATTAAAAGGCTTGTTTCACTGTTGCCTCTTATCTCTAAGCCAGAGTAATGGTGTTAAACATCTTCCATTCCAGTAAAAAAGAAAGATTCTGGATTTGCCCAGTGTAAGGGAAAAGACCTCCATCCCATACTTCTCACTGTGAAGGAAGTGGTGGTGATTTTGAAATAAGCCCACTACTACTGCCCGGGGGTCCCCAAGGCTGTGAGCAGCGTGCCTCTGAAGTTCAGGATCTAAATGAGACTTGGAATACTCAGCTTATTAAAAAAGGCAATGCCGTGAGACAGACCACAACGCTCTCAATATGAGAACAGAGAAGAAGATCATTATATTCCTATGGTAGCAGAGTTTGGGCTATGGGGGCTTTTTTTTCCTCTCTTTTTTTTTCTTCCCTTTTTCTTCTTCCCTCCCCTGCTTGACTCTTCTTGCAAGCTTTTACTGTACCTGTTTGTATACGGGCAAGGGCACTCCCGGCAGGAACCCTGAGTGGCATCTCCAAAATAACCATCTTTACAGTGCTCACATTTCTCCCCGGCAGTATTATACTGACAGTCCTTGAAAAGGGAACAAGCAAGACAGTTAGCAGTGCTTTATCACTCAATATGGCTTCACTGTTATTTAAAAAAATGCAGCTAATTTACTCAGAGAATGTTCTTTTCCTTCCCCATAATCCAGTGTTTATTGCCAAACTGCCTTCACAACCAGGACAGAACAGTTTCAGTCAATTTTCTAACTGTAGAAAGCGCAATTTCCTCCCTCTTGTGGAAAAGCAACAGATAAACAAGTTGAATTCAACATATTTTTAAAGAAACTCAATCAGATGCATGGTTAGTAAAGGAGCATTCCATTAATGCACTCTCTCTGTCTTGATATTACAATTAAAAATCACTACGTTTATATAAAACTTTAAGTTTTGCATCTTAACACTAATTAGAAGGCAGATACAATCTAAAAGCATGTAATCAATTAAGCCCAAGTACATTGCTTTAAAAACCTCATTAAATAAATACAAAAATTGTTTCTCTTAGTAGATTCAGATCAGAATTGAGTTTCATGTAGTTTCTCCAGTGTATGTGTTACTTGTATTTTCATGTAGTAACTGGAATAAGTGATGGAAAGCAAAAGCTGAGAATACAATTGAAACTGATGCAGCTGAGCCACTTTTTCCATGATAAAATTGTTGGGAATTGTATCTTGGTTTAGAAACATTCTTAATCCTAGTGCTAATTGTCACACATTTATATTTTATGGGGACAGCATGAGGAAGTTGCCTTTGCATTACCTAAAGCGTTGCTAATTTAAAACAGAAGTTGTTCAAATACATAAAAAGCATAATATAAAATACGTAATGAGCCATAATAAAAATTCCAAATGACCAATAGTCAAGAGGCATTCACACTCCCGAGTTCTACAACTGTTTGTCTTCTGTGCAACAGACTGTCCCACAGAGCTGAAGGCTTACTAACAAAGCAAAAGATGGAAAAAAGAAAGCGGGAAATTGGCTGGAAGCAGTCACTGAGCAAACCGTGCTTCCATTTCAGGGACCTGGATGGCTCAGGGCTGTGTGAAGACCCTGCTGCCATGACTGGCCAAAGAGGGGTGTTCTCCCCTGCAAATGAGAAATAGTTTTGCCTCTCCCATCTTCTCCAAAACTCCATTTTCCTTCACATTTCTTCACACCAAATTGCCTCAACCACGAGCTCTTCTCTCAGGTAGTAACCCCTAATTTGTTTTCATTTTGGTTAAAGAACTAAATCTGTGGCTCACTGATAAAAGGTTCTGAGAAAGAACAGGAGAAGCTCCAGTTCCCATATGAGCCATTTGACATGAAGTTAAACACCGAGTATCACAAAGGCACTGTGTTTGCAAAAGAAACCATTTTAAAATGTGGCCTCTGTAAAAACTGATGCATACGTTCCTGCAAAAACCGAATGGAAAGTTCAGACTGTTCCTGAAAAACTGCTGTCAATTTTTATAATCCTGAATAATAAATTCAACTGCAGAAAGAGTAAAAGAGATGTATTTAAAATATAAGTGTTGGGTTCGTCTTAGAGCAACCTCCTCCCACCCGCCGAAGTCTATCTCCTGGCTTTTTGTTTTGCTCACTCTGGCTATAGAAACTGAAGCAAATCTGTAACTGCAAAGAAAATCCCAGCTATTTCACATATAAGCCACTCTAAATGTGCCACACTGCTCCTCTGGCTACATGGCATATAAGCCATAGGCCTGCCTATAAAGTGCTCCTCTAACTACATGGAGCTCCCTGGGCACAGCGCAACGAAGCCAGAGCAGCAACTCCTTCATGGGTCTTCCTTCAAGTTTTATGGGGTCAGAGACACCCCTGGAGTCACAGCATCTCCAAACCATCAAGTACTGCAAACACTAAAGGAAAGCTTCCAGCTGACTCCACATGCACCTATATGGTACAAGAAGCCAGAGCAGAGTGTGTCAGGGCCACGGAAGAGCCACTGAGGTTACGTCAAGCACGCGGGGCTGCGTGACATGAAGCAACACGCCATGGGGTGAGCAAGTCCCGGCACCATGCTGCTGCTGAGGGAATGCGCCTTCCAGGTCCAAGGGCAGGGACCACGAGGACACAAAGCCTGATTAATGGCAGAGAGATGCCTTTTCCCCACACATGAGAACCAGGTCCAGTCTCCTCCACCTCCTCCTGCCCTCCGTTGTCCCCTGCTTCCAGCAGCACGGCAGTGCACCCCTCTCCTTCCACCAGCACACAGCAGCGGCAGAGTGACTGCCTGAGCCAGGGAGGGCTGTGCTGCTGCCAGGGGAAGGAGCCAGCCTGGGCTTAGCCTGCCTCACAAAGCCTCCTCTGGAGACTGTTGCTGGAGAGACACTGACAAATGTAGGTACTCAGGTCAGGGGCTCCAGGTGAGGAGCAGGAAGCCAAGTGAACAAGCTTTGCACTTTGGATGTGGAACTTGATGGCTTCGCAGTGGGAAGCCTCCTTGTCTTCTCTGTGCCACGTCAGGTTTTTGTCCCATGGCTCCTCTAAAGAGAGACAAACTTGCTCTTGGTTAGGCAGAGGTTCACGATGGAAAGAAAGGCCCTCAGGGCTTTCGTTTTTCACCACGCTATTCTGGATGACTTTGCTTGCCCTAAATCTTGTCCTGGGACCAAGGGCTGATTTAGCTCTATCTATCTGAAAGTTAATCCAGCTGTGAGAAGGACGGGATTAAAAAAAACCTAGATCACATACTTCATGAGGTGAAAGTAAAATTTGCCTTCATAATTCTAATCTGAAGTGAAACTTCCTGATCTTTCTTGCTGTGCTGCAGCACTTTCCTGTCACGGCCTGCCCTGCCCCTCCAAAGCAGCAGCCTGTAAGTCATCTCCCAGAATGTGCTGAATTGGTTGATAGTTTCCATTAAAGCATAAACGGTTGGTGGAAACAAAGTCGGGGAGAATGACAGAACGCGCAGGAATGCACCGCGGGCAGAATGGACGCGCCGCGAACAAGGAAGGAGTAACAGAAAAGACAGACCATGAAAGATGTTGGCAAGGTTCTTGTTTACACAGCACATGAAAAATCGGTGAAAAGTTTTTAAGGGGGAATTTTTCAAGACAAACTGTTCAAGGAGGCATCGTGGATATAAACGGGAGAAGCACAGTCAGCCAAGTGTCGCACTTCCATTATCGAGGGCTGATCCACTCCCATGGGGCTGCTTTGGGTTTAATGCAGTGTGCCAGGGAGCAACATCTGCCCCACTACATCTTCTGTAACAGCTGAAATTTTCCAATTAATCTAACTTCTATTACTTTTATTTCATCTTATTTAATTCAATATTTTTAACCCATCTAGCTGTAGACTATGATCAGTGGAGATGCACTGAAGCTGATTTAAACAAGAGATTCTGCAAGGCCCATGCTATGCATGAATGTGCTGTTTGTCAGCATTATACAAATATCTGTAAAGTGCTCAGGACTGCAGATGCCAGGATAAGACCCATGTTTATTATAAATAACGACAAACGTTTCCTTATGCACAAGTTTGTAACCAGGAGCTAACAAAAATTACAGAGGAAAGAAAAGAATTAAGACAAGGACACAAATTATTCCAATCACCCATAGTTACATTAAATGTACATTTAAGTGTATGCATCTTACGCCCATTAACAGTATAAAATTTAGAGAATGAGGCATACAAGGATTATTCTTAGTTGCTTGGAACTTAACAATACTGTATGGTCCATACTGCAGTAAGATAAATGGTTTTTTCTCCTTTTCTTTGCATTAATTTATTGAATGTTACTAATTACTTACAATACATTTTCCAGTACCATCTTGACATCTATTTGAATTTCCATGGCAGTTGCAGGGCACACAGCGTCCAGCAAATAATCCCTTATTCTCACGATAAAATCCAATGCTGCACTCCTGGACAGCAAGCAGAAAAAAAAAAGGTGAGCATTGGTAGAAAGTTTCACATGTTATGAGAAGTGTACTTTGAAAATGTTTTCCATTTCCAAGGGGTAGTGAAGGTGTACATTTCCCTTCAAGCTCTCCTACGCTCATAATGTTGTTTAAGTTTTTTAATGCAGTAAATAGCAGTGAATAGAGATGAACAAATTTCATCTGAACCCTGTGCTTTAGACACTTTGGTAGTAATGATTTAATCATTTTGACTCTAACCTCAGAGCAAAACACGTTTCCTCTGGCTATATATAAAGGTGCAGAATATGATTTCTAAACCACATAAAAATATTTGAGTATGAGAACACTGTAGTGTGAATCTAAAGAACAACTGGAAATCTCAGTGACTAATTAGTGGTTATATCTTGATATTAATTTCACTACAGTGTATTCCTTGGAAAGAATTCTGGATACCTTTTACATACATTCATCACGACTTTCACAGTTTAGTCTACCAAGAGCTAAAGCCACACCTAGACACAGCTAGGTGATGTAATAAAACATACAGTGGTCTAATTTCTAAGTACAGGCTTGCCTGGAGCCTAGGGAAGCATGAGAAGAATGTTCCAACTACTGAGGGCACAGGAGCAGGAGCACAGCCTGTCAGATCACAGTAGGATTTAAACAGGGAGCTGAACCAGAGGGACATTATGAATGAAGCAAGAGACATCGAGTTTGTTTGCCTACAGCAGGGAGGCAGTAACTAATATGTTAAAACCAGGTTCTTGCTTGGCATGGGCAGGGAAAGCACAAGGAATTCCTCCTGGGCATGAAGCCCTCCTGTACACAGATCAAAAATTCACACCCACCTTCGCCTGGCATACTCCTGGCACATCAACCACACTAAAAATGACTGGACACAAGTCTATCCTTTCTGTTCTGCAGCTCTTTTTCCCTAGGAACTAAGCTGGTGTGGTGCAAGGAAGATCAGAGGCTGTACAGAAGTGGGGAGGGAGCTGTGCTCCCCACGAAGCCAGCGCCTCCCAGGTTCCTGCCTCCAGCAATGTTTTTGGGAGCTGTACCTGTGCCTCACCTCTGCCTCACGGGCAGGGGCTGGCCCCAGCAACATGCAGAAAACAAGAGACAGTTGAACTCCAAAGCCATAAATCTTTCCTCATAGTAAGTGCACCACCAAGACCGATGGGACCGATCTGAAGAGCAAAGGGTCTGTGGGATGGTGTCACAAATCACATTCCAGTGGTTGGAGGTATAAGTATTTATGCAGAGGCAGGATTAACCATAGAGTTTTTCAATGACAGAACTACTAGAGGGACAAAAATATTTATCTTTCACAAGGCAGATCTCAAATGGAATATTGAGTATTGCTACCAGCACCTTTGCCTTTGCTATAGGTAGGATAATTAATAAAAAGAAAAAAAAAAAAGAAGTATGCAGAATATGAATACCATCAACAGCTTTGAATGACTCCAGTGTGAGCAAGGACTAAATTTAGAATAGACAGCTGCAGTTTTTCTGATAAATTTTTTTAAAGGGGGAATATTTTCCCTGAACAACAGGGAGCCAATATACACGGCCTCAGGAGAAACCAGGGCCTGAAACACATTCAACAGCATGACTAAGTAAAATATATGCTCTAATGCATATAAATTTTCTTTACTTAAAGTCTCTTTTTGGAGAGAAAAATAAATCACAGATTGTAAAAATACATCTAATTGCATTTGGAAAAAAAAAATCTGTACAGCCTTTTGTTTTTCTATTTATGCTGTCTTTAAAATGACACATTTGGAGTACGTGGGCACTTTGTTTTTGAAGCAGCATTTGTGATTCCACACAAATGATAAATTGATTCCACATGAAGATAAAGCTCTAGGCACTTTCAAGTGCTTTTTAGGATCATTGTTTTCAAGTAAACAGCAATTTAAAAGAAACCTCTTGCACATACTTTTGTTGGTAAAGCACTTTGAGACATAAGATTAACCTTCTCATTACTTCTATATTAAGTAATGCATAAGGTGTTCCCAAATTAGTTCATTTAAAAACAAGTGAAAGAAGGAAGCAAGCAAGGAAGAAAAAATGAACAAATTACCTCTCTCGGATAAAAATCCATTTGAACTTGTTGCCACTGACTCCTCTCCTGAAGGTGGGGATAGGAGAGCCTCTGCTGCATATCTTGTGCTAAACAATGCCCAAGGGACACTAAAGTGACCACCAGCCATCCTACACTTCTCGGCCTCTGTGTTTGGGCCATCATTTCACTTTGGCTCCCCCGTGAACATTCGCTGCTCTCCCTTCGGTGCTCACCGTTCCTCCTCTTATTACGCCCCCTTCTTCTCCAGCTTCTGACTCAGATTAATGAGGTTCTGTGCCGTGATGGGCCCCACCTTTAAACTTTATCCGTGAGTCAAGTCGCTCAGCACACAGAACTGCTCCTGAGGTTAACAAGTAACCCCGCAGTTCCTGTAGCTCAATATATACCTAAGTCGGGGTGTGGCAGGCATCACCTCCTCCCCACCTAAGGCAGCCAGACAGAGCTTGGCGATTAGAGCAGTAAATCACTGCCTGAGTAATGCTGCATAAACATACGGGGCTTACGAACTACCCGGTGAACGTCTTGATCACTTCCTTTGGCTTTGTATTTTCACCAGGTTTCATAAAAAAAAAACCCCAATAGCTCAGTTTAACCAAGGCACTATGTTGAAAGCAATGGGATGGCAGTAAAATTTTCAGTCAATGCTCATCAATTTGTGTGCGGCACAGAGCAACGGAAGTGTGAAGAAATCAAAAATATTTCCAAAATGGTTATTCTGCAGATGATGAATTAGCTGTCCTGAGCAGTGGATGCACACATGAAATGTTAGCCAGCCATACATGTTTTTGTTCAGCCTCTTTGCAGCTGCTCCAGCCTAGATATTATTCATTCATTCTCAATTCAAAAAGCTTTTGCAAGGTTAGTACAGCAATTGCTACTTTATGGTAATGCTTGACCATTTTGTGAGAGTAATTCCTCATATTTTGTGCACTTTGTACGCTGCTTATCTCTCTGGTGCTTTATTCTGCTGCACTGGGTGCTCAAACACGGCAACAGCCAAGCTCGAAACTAAGCAAAGTGACAACCAAAAGAATTACAGCTACAGGAACTGCATCAGGGACAGGATATGCTGCCGTATTGCCTGTTTTCAGCTAATAGTATTACTTTGCAGAGCCTACACTATTTTTCATAAACACATCTCCAAATATTTTTTGCAAGTTAATTTCAGATTTCACACGTTTTTCTATACAAATAGTATCCTGAATTATCTGGATTCAGGCTACTTCCCTCGGACCCTGCTAAAATAAGAAACACCAGGAATCTTCTCTACTGTGTATGGTCTCACAGACTTTGAGTAAGTCAACTCTGACCTTCTCTCCATTAAAGTAAGAGATTATTCAGCCTCTCAGAGGGCATCACAGAAGAATCCCTCACTACAGTGCCTTACATATGCAAAATGACATTTGCAGCTCCATAGAAGCAACCACGAGTAGAATAACCCTACAGTGCTTCTTAGACGGTGAAAGCGCTTGAGCTGTCGAAAGTGCACAGGAAGCACACGAGAAGCACATTTAATTACTTTAATAACCATCCTGTTCCTCTAACTAACCCAGTATGCATAGCTGCAGGCCAAAGATAATGGCACAGTGTGGAGGTGAACGTTTCCTACCTGGCACGAGTCCCCGGCGTACTGCGGAGGGCAGGAGCACGTCTCCACCCCGTGCGCGACGCTGCCGCGGCCCTCGCGGGTGGCTTCCTCCAGCCCGACCTCGCCAAGCGTCAGGCGCTGAGTCTCCGTGAAGTAAAGGGCTCGGATGTGCAAACCGTCCAGCCTGGACAGGATCACCATCAGCTCTTCTCGGGATACCGGGTTGCCGCTGCTGGCGTGCCTGAAGTTGCCCTGCACGGTGACGGTACAAAATGAGCTGCTTAAAAGAGTAGCTTCAAAGAAGACCAGACGACGGAAAAACGGAGAAAACACCCATGGAACAGACTCGTCTAGTGCAAGTTGGTGTGGGGTGAAAGAGACTCCACGATGGGTGGAAAAAAGAATAATGGGCACAAAGAAAGGGATGTAGCTTTTACTGTGCAAGGTAAGTGTGGCTTTGAGGTATTGAAAAGTGAAGAAGCCTGCAAGTTCTTCTTCAGTCATCCAAATTTCTTTGAGATATCACCCACCAAACCATAAAAGGGTGAAGGAAAATGCTTTTATTTTTAAGAGTGAGTGAAGTCCGAGAAACCCAGTCTTTCAGGGCTGCCTTCACATGCTTTCTTGCTGCTAATAAACACAGCGTTGTTGAAAATGGAATCTGGCTTGAAGAAACGTTTTTTTTTTGCCTGCATGTGAAACAAATAACCCAAACTGACCTTCTGAGCAAAGATTCAAGGCAGGAATAATCCCTGCTAAATTCACCCACCTGAATGTTGGACACCCCATTCTAAACTAGGTACCTAGACACCAAGGAAAACAGATAACAATTCATTCCATACCTGTTAAGTACAGTCTGCAGCTGCAATGAATCACCTTCTATTGAGGACTGATTCAGTATTACTCCACTGGCCCTGGAGGGAGTGCTAAGGGCTACATTGGACAGGATGCCTAACTCAGAGGTGCTAAAAATTAGGTGTCATGAACCAGAACCCAGGTTCAATGTGGCAGTAAAGAGAGATAAAAAAATGTTCTTCGTATTTAAAGTCTACAGTGTTCGGGTTTATATTCATCACTGTTACCAAGTATTTGGTATTTCTGCACATATTCTGCATGTGTGTATTTTTATGTGACTCTGGGAGGAAGAGAGAAGGCCATTCCCTTCTCAGTTCTTACCTCAACCAGCTGCACTCGGCCATAATACTGACGATCAGGCAGTGGGTTGTTGGGATCCAGATAAACAACTTCCATTTGATGGCCCTGTGTGAGAATGAGGGAGGAGATAACATTGCTGTTTCACTGCTCGTTATGGGAAAGGGTTCAGATGCAATAAAATTTGGTGAAGCACACTAATCCTGTTCTTTGGGGGATTAAAACTAAGTAATACCAGGAAAACTGTACCTCTTTTTCTCAGGAAAGTGGTACAGTGAGCATGGCGTTCTAGGGCCAGCAAGGTTTGCACTGCTTTTGCCTATTAACAACCTTGTTTTCAAGCACCAAGAGAATCAAATTAATGCTGATCAATTTTCACAGGAACTAGTTATTACTTTAGAATAAAAATGGTTTTGCATTTTGAAACACTCTCCTTTGCATCCTGGTGCACCAGCAACTATGGGTATTACAGTAGCAGTTTATGAGCAATGTTTCCCAATAAAAATCCTAGAATATTGAATTAGTATTCCTGATGGTCTGAGGAAACAAAAGTCCCCCTTGAGAATTTCAACAAACACTTAAAGATTTCAATTTTGGCCCTAAAGTGGTTAAATTAAAAAACTGTTAACCTAAATTGCATTTTTATTTCAGTCCTTTGAAGCCTTATGATTGTTTAGTTTTATGCCGAAAAAAATTCTCACAGAAAATGAGATTAATTACACACGAAATCCAGGGCATCTTTTGCAGAGATGAGGCCATACTTGTTGACAAGTGTGCAATGCATTCATTAATTTTTTTTTTCCACAGGCATATTCTACAGAGAAAATCCTGTTTTATCTTTTTACTTGCTCTCAAATCAGTTATGCTTAACAATACGTTACTTTGGCAACAGAGCCAGATGTGTTGCTGGCTTTGAGCAAGATGCAACAAAATCACTTTTATAGAAACATAGCGAGTTGTTTTAATAGTTAAGTACACTATAAGAGCAAAATTTGCCATAGTTCTTAAGTAACAGAAAAAATCGTGGGTTTTGTGTTGGTTATAAGAAAAAAGAGTATTTCAATGCTTACTGTTAGTCGTATATCAGGTTTCTTATCCAGAAGAACCATGCCCTCACTAGGCAAGCCAAAAGATTTCACTTGGTAACTTAGGAAGCCACCATATGACGAAAGCTGTAACAAAATGCACAAGACCAGAGATACTTTACAGCACTATTGCTTGATAATAATGTAAATTTGTATTCCAGTTTATCTCATCTTCCAGCACTGTAAATAACACACTTGCTCTTTGTTCTTTAGAGAAAATATGAAAATATTGTTGTTTGTAAGAAATTACTTTCTATTTTGTTTACTGTGTGTATCTGATGTCACTTTTAGAGCAGATAATGTTCTCTGAAAGGTTACCTGCATCATGGGGTTTTTTTATACTTGGGTTCACACCACCTGTGCCATGGAGAAATCACATGTCCACATGAACATTGTTCCTCCCCTGACTGTACAGAACAGATTTGGGGCATCAAGAGAAGACATAAGACTGACAATGAAAGTGGTGGTGAACCTAATGAATAGCCATGGATAAAAAGAAATCAGACTAAGCATGTTTAAAGGTGGGTTTCATAGGCCAGCATTTTCTAAACTTACTGAAAACATGAACCCAATCAGGAAATGTTTGCTCCACCTCCAGGACAGGATTTCTTCTGGTATCAGCTCTGTTGTATGCAGACTGTGGTTAGCTGAAACCACACTTCTTTTGGCTCACCTAGAGGTGCCCACAGGCGGCCTCAAACCCAACCAAACACAGGGCTGCTGCCCAGAACAAACACAGGCAAGTGTGTTTGAATCACCCCACAAACACAGCTCTTCCCTGGGTGCTGTGGGAGAGACTCAGTACAAAACACACTGCGAGCAAAGGAAGCTCCAGGCACAGCCTAGGTAGTTTTTGTGCCAAGAAGAGGTTTTGTTTGTGGGTGCTAAGGGAAATCAGGCGTTTTGCCATGGATATCCTATTTTGGTTTGCAACCCTTGTTATTCACCCTTACATATTAACCTTGGTTTTGCCATGGAAGAACTGCTTTGTCAGGTTCTGCTGTTCTGTAGGTAAGCACCACCTTCGATCTACCCCTTTCCATAACTCTGATGAATTACAAGCAAAATACTGACATCTCAACTCTAAATTTGTTCTTTGGATCACGGGTCCATAATTAATGCTATTCTCCTTAGCCAACCTCATTTCCAAAAGCATCATTTGGAACATTGGTTATAGTTTGCCAACACAATCAAACCACCCTGTATAAATAAATTCTTTCACAAAAACATAAGAAAATTCAAATTAGAGTTGATTTCCTGTTTAACATGTTTCAGAACTACATCATTTGAGAAGCTGTTAAATTATTTATTTTTCTTTTTTTTTTTTAATAGGACCATATTGGTGTTACAAACTAGCCTCTGTATTCTGTATGTAGAGTATTTATTTTCTAATGTCAAGAGAGGTCTATTAAATAGAATGTTAAAATGTAAGAGAAAATGGGGACAACATGATTTGAATTTCTCAATTACTCTTTGTTTCCGCACTGCTATACATTTTACATTTGACTCCCTTTTAACTTTGTAAACAAAAGACAGAGAGAGGAAAGAAAACACACTCTGCTAAATATAAATGTTCCAGTGGAACCAGTTAAAAGGTTTCAGATAATGGAAAACAGTATTTATACTCTCATCATAATGAAAAATAGCTGAAGTGATCTTGTTCATATTTTCCAAAAGAGATGCTATCACTGGAAGCAGACCAAACCCTGACATTTTCAAAACACAATAACGTGAATAACTGGTAAATTTATGAACTTGTAAACTCACAGCTAGATAGCATTTTGGTGGGACATTCATTACTGCAGTATTGCCTCTGCTAAAATACACACTCACACACAGAGTACAGCAAAAGCAGGACCCAAATTAGAACCATTTTATTTGCAGTGTTGTCACCGTAAATAAACGCAAGTCATGGCAGGCCTAGGTAGAGACTGTGACATGCAACATAAAACTCTTAGCACTGATCTTAATAGCTGTGTTTAAAAAGGGTTACTGCCTGCTTTATATCTTGTTATGGAACAACAAAAGTACTTTTATTTTAACACTGCAGGTGATAACGTATGCTTTACCATGAAATTTCTTCCAAAAATAATTTGTAGTCACTGAAACAAGAACCTTTATAACATCAACAAAAAGCACCCGAACTAAATGTGCTGTTCACCTGAGATATATACAGTTCTGAGCACAGGAGAGCAGGAGGAAAAATACTGCTCTAGTCTTTAAAATGAGGACTAGGAGAAACTTAACAAATTGTACCATCTTTCACGCCTTGGTGTCTACACCATTTGTTTTCTCTTGCGTGTCAGCAGGATTGCATCTGAAAAGCCTGTGTGTCCTGCAACTGGCTGATAAGTACTGGCACTGTCAGAGTTCCAAAGAGGGGGGGCTCTGGGCCTGCAAGTCACCACTAGCAAAGTCCCCTGGCTGGTGTGATCCTCAGGCTGAGGTGCTGATGGTATCAACCACGAGCAGGAGACTGCTCCCATGCAGGAGTCCAGAGAGCAGCAGACAGCCCGAACAACACAGAGGGCAGAAAACCAGCTGATGCTCTTCCCAAGCAATACATCAAAAGCAAAAGGTTGGAGGTTTTTTGTGTGCCACTGAGCACATAATCAATCACTTTTTATTCTTTTGGAAATCTGCCCAGGACATACTCTAGAGAACCTAAAGGATTGACAAGCCCTCCGTGTTCTGGGTTTCAGAGCAGCCACATTGGCAAGTTCTACTTGTTCTGGGCTTCAGAAAAGCAGCTGAAGGTACCAGCTCCTGGAGCCATTTGAGCCACTGAGCTCTTGACCGTGCTGTTCACATAAAGACCTGTCTGGCATCAAGCAATATGATTAATTCTGTGTTACTGGTTAATTGCAACACCGTACTCAAGAAGTAAAATGTTGTGATTCCCGGCATGACAGGGAAGAAAGACAAGGGAAGAGAGAGAAACTTATCTAAGAAAAACAGTGAGACTCTTTACCAACGATGTTAGCAAAAAAATGATTACATGTCACTAAAGGAGATGAGTTAGGTGGCATTTACCTTCTCTCCCAGGTAGGATGGTGGTGCTTTCCAGTACAAATTCTGCACAGAAGCAGGCAATTCTTGAACATCAGCCACCACACTGTTACTGACTGGATTGAACGTGACTGGAATGTCAATATTTTCATCCACTGCCTCCAAGTGCCAGTTCCTCATATCCACAAACTAATGGAAAATACATAAAGGAAATAAAAGTTTGTCTCATCCTTTATTAAACTTTACCAGCACCAAGCAATGAGAAGAAATTGTTTAGCCTCTGTAATTCCCTGAGCATGAGATCCAAGCCCTTCAGAGCCAGCCTAAATCTTTGCACAACGAATGTTGCATGGACCTCAAAAGAGAGTGTAAATGTAAAGACGTGCCAGAGCTACTTGGGATGCAGGCATTTGGTTTGTCACCTGGAAACTAAATTCTATCTTCAGCCACATAAAGACATAGCCTTTTGAGGGTGACTGGGAATTGTGCACACAAACCCAAGGATATAATTTGGAGATGTTTTTTTAAATCCATTCCAAAATCAAAACCAGGGCACTAACCTAAAAGACAGAGTTTGGACCAGATTAACTCTTAGGGAGGGGACATGGCACGACATTTTGGAGTGGCAGGCAATGTAGCCTAATATTCTGGCTCTTTAATGCACATTTCATGTTTATGGCTGTTGTTTCATGAAAAGACCACGCCTCTTTTTATTTATCATTATGCTGGAGGAAAGAGAGCATAATATGTGTGTATCAGAACAGTTCTGGATTCTGGTGTGTTGCCCTTGACTGGCCAGAGCAACAAAACAAAAAGATAGACGTTTTCATAAACAGTTTTTGGTGAGGACAAGTAACAGCTAGAGGAAATTTTCTACTGATTTCACTTAGGCCACATTTTCACCTTTTGCTTCTAAACAGTAAAGGGCACAATCTGGATTGCACCTAATCTATGTCTAAACCTTAACCAAACTCCCCATCCACCATTCTCGCTCTCTTCTCTTTTCCTTTCCTTTCTCTTGCATTTTTTCAAGCAGGTGTTGCTTTTTTTTTCCAGCCTTCAGCCATTTCACTGTTCACTTATGCTACTAAAAATCTTTGTTTCTCATGCTTGATGTCATGTCTCTTATAGAGAGGGAAGAAAGACAATTTTTACGATCTCTGTAGAATCTGTCACAATTCTTAAGAATGCATCTATAACAGACATGTAAAATGATGTGTGCTTATCAAAGCATCTTGAAGGAGATCACTGACAGAGAGTTTGAAGATAAAGCAAGCAAGATAAAGGCCTGCTCAACTTCAGTCCAGCTAGTGACTTGTTAGCAAACAGGTGAAAAGGGCCATTTCTGCTGAACGGCACTTTCAGACTACGCCTAATCTCAGGAGAGCTGCACTAAATCTTCACTTGGAGGATTGCTTGGAGAGTATTTCTCATCCTTAGAAACTAATAAAATGTATTTTCAACTTCGGAAGAAATTTGGAATTTCCTTAATGGAACAAGTGTGAGTTCACAATTAGAAAAGAAAGAAAATCTTTGGTACACCTTGGTTCTGCGACGATCCGTGCTGCGACAGACGCTGGTTGCCCCAAAACAAAAGCAAGGTGTGCACCCCCTGGGGTTGGCAGGGTCCAGATAAAAAGATCCTGGTCGGCAAGTGTCACATGCTGCACCTTCAACATTTTCCTGTTAAGGCAGAGTTCAAAGAAATGTCAGTGCTTTTGTTTTTGCTTTGCTGAAGTCCCCAAAACTTCCTGCACATGAAACAAATCTTATGAAAGAGTATTTATTTTAATGTATTGAAACAAATTAATGAAAATGTGTGATTGTCTGGATAGACTATACTCCAAATGCAAATAAAATTGGTTTGGAGGCTATTATATGAGCTGTCTTTCCAGCTTATAATGTGAACCACTGAGTAATAAATATTAGTCAGAGACAGCTGGTAACTTCCTCGCCAAAACCCCCCTGCTGGCTTCTGCAAACCCACAATATAAAAGGTCACTTGTGAAAGTTCACATTTATCACATTTAATTATGCAGATCAGAACAAAAGAAGATTTCCTAGCTATAATGATGTGGTAAAATGTCAACTGACATAATACGGCTAAAAAAAGCATGGGACTTGGTTAACATCCAAAAGGCGAGATGCAGATGGATAGTGGATCTCTGCAGGGTACAGACTGCTTCAGTGAATCAATGGACAGCTACTCTGCAGTTCTCTAACATCCTGCAAAACCCAAAACCACCTGTACAACTGACAGATACTGAAGCCTTTAAAAATAGTATTTAACCGCTACCATGATAATCTGTGCACATACTGAGAAGTGTGACGGCTTTGTACAGCTGCATTTAATTTTTACTGAAAACTTAATTATAAACTCACTTTATTCACCCCATTATATATGAAATAGCCACTGACATGCAAACGATGCTTGTGAATGCAGAAGTAATTTGATTTATCTGACCTTGCAAAGGCAAATTCCTGTCTGGGGATCGCAAACATCCGGCTCTGTTCCATCTCTGTTACACCTACACGGCATGCAGTTGGGGAAACCGTAAGTTCCAGGAGCACACTGATCACACCGACGCCCTTTTATACCTGGTTTGCACCTTTATCAACAAACACGGAGGAGAGAGTCAATGAGGGAGGTAGGAATGGAGCAAGGAAGGGAAAATGAAACAACAGGCAGGTGGAAATTTGAAGGGGTTGCGTGGCTATGACACAACTTTATGATTTCCAAAGCAGCAAGTTAGTGTTTTTCTCAGATTTTGCATAGTGTTGCATTTTAAATGGCCATGGAACTGACTAGGAATGGATTTGACTTTGAAGGATACAAATGCTCACAACAGAATTAGACTTCTACGGCTGTTCAGTGCTTGCAGTGCAGAACTACTCTCTCTGTATACAGAGAGAGTAAAATATGGATGTTGAATATAGGCAAGCAGAGCTGGAAGAAGATTTACAGCTGCAAAATGTGCCTGTGCATTACTCAAGGCAAGCACCTGCCAACAGAAAAAGGGGGAATTGCGAGCACATCAATAGTTACGGGGACCTCAGCCTTCCACAAAGCTTGGGTGAGTTTACAACTGTTCACAATGGATAAAATCCACTTTGCTCACACTGAAGACTGAATGCCCTAAATTTCCCATACCCTCTCCAAACACCTCAAAAGAGCATTGATGCAAACCATTCACGCACTGTTTATAACACACATAACCCAAACTTACTGGCACTGTCCACTGGTTTCATCACATTCTGGGCTCGCCACATCAACAATTCCTTTTTCTGAGCAGTTGCAGCTCTTGCAGCCAGCAAGGGGGTGATAGCTGAAGTAGTATTTCTCACACACTTCACATTTTGGCTTCACAGTTCGTGGAGGGCAAATGCATTTACCAGTCATGCCATCACAAAGACGCTGCCCACAGTTGCATACTAGATCAAAGAAAATTGTTCTACAGATCAATCACATCTCATCTTACAACAATCAACTCTTACTGAATATGCAACAAATACACACAGCCTTTATGTGCAGAAGACATGACTCTTTTCTCTCACTAGTTTAAAGTTCAGGGTCACAGAAATCAACTATCTGACTGCAACAATAGTTTCAAAGAGCAGCTTTAGTGCTTGGCTCTCTTCCACGGATTGGTTGCTTAACTTCACCACAGACATTGTTTATCCCTTGCCAAAGCTGACAAGGATTAAAAAAGTAGCTTTGGCGTCAAGGGCACCACTTTTGTAAAGCAATGTTTATAAACATCAAGTATAGTATCTAGGAAGGCAGCTGAAGTTTGCTGGTGTAATCTACAGATCTGTTGGTACTGTTAACATCAGAATATGAGGAATTAGGAATGCCGTGTCTCTGATTATCTATGGGAAAGCTTGAAGGTGTAAAATGGGATTAAACATTAACAACTTGGAAACGATTTAGCAGTCAGTGCAGAAAAAAAATCATTTCACTGAAATAGTGGCAATATGGGTTTTAACCAGTTCAGCTGTAAGCCTACTATACCTGATCAGATAACACATGCAAAGGCCCACCAGGAACTAGGTGTGCTTTAGGGGAAATGGGATTTCTTCTGCCTTAAACTGAAAGCTATGCTATGGTGAAGCTAAAACGGCTTGACCAGCCCCTCACAGATCAGGCTGCAGTACATCTGCAGTAAATCCAGAGGATTGAGTGGGTGTTCAGGCCGGGAGCTGAAGGAGTGCAAGCACGTACTTACACCTGCAAAATGGGAATCCATAGTAGCCGGTCTGGCATCGGCTGCATCGGCGGCCGATGACGTTGGGCCTGCAGGCACACTGCCCTCCCAGGGGGCTGCACGTAGGGCTCGTGGCACCCGCGCTGTGGCAGGCACATGGCAGGGCTCCGTCGTTGTAGAAAGCCACCAGGGACCTTACAGAGTCCTTACAGAAGGCTGATGATCGTTCCGGGCTATTTAAATTGAAATATAAATCACCTAAGTGCTGGCTATGAGAGTGCTTTGCAGAGGTTCAGTAAATTAGGGTTCTGTCTTTCAAACAGCTTGACATAAAGATGGCATCAGCACACATGCAAGGATATACTTTAATTAAATCAGGGGTGAATGGCTTTGAACATGCAGGTAAGAGATTTTTTTCATAACAAGTGCGGGTATTAGTTGTATCAGTTCAGACATGCCAAGCAAAATACCAAATACCAAAGATGGAAATACCAAAGACAGGAAGATGACATAGATTTTCCTCTTTTGTACTGTGAGCAATAAAGCTCTACCTTTACATTGCATTTGTAATAGAAAGTCATGGAAAAATGACTCATAGAAATTTAATGGGCCAGCATAAGCCATGAAAAGCATTTTAATGTAGCACAATTACAGGGATTTAAGACAGCTCTTTAATACAGAGTAAAGGTAAGATTATTCCCAGTTTATTGGCAATGTTCAGTTTTTTAGAAAGTGATGCTTACTCAATATAAAAACTGTTTCTTCCACATTGGCTGATAAAATCAAATGACTTGTCCACTGTCTTTTTGTCAAGAATTTTGTAACTGTAGGTGTCTGCTGGAACAACTAAGATATTTTCCTTAAAACAATAAGAAAGCTAAGTTGTACTTTTCAGAGAAAAATGAAAAGGCACAAGCTAAGGCATTTACATATTTAAATGTTGCTTCATTATACATTCTGGATTTTTTCAAAACCTGCAAGATTTTAACCAAAACATAGGAAAATAAACTTTGCACATTCCCCTCAAAGTTGTGGTGTTACAAGCAGTGTACAATAAAAACAGTGCAGAGCATCTTCAAAATTTAAAATAAAACGAAAAGCAGTGCAAAAGGTCCTAAAAATCTGAAACACAACATTAAAAAAATTATTCTTTTTGGCTTTCATCTTTGCATCTACCTCTAAACGAATGGCAGAACTGAGAACATTTTCAAGTACATTTATGTAACACACGTACCAGAACCAGTGTCCTTCCTTCCGGTATCACCACTGTAACAGAGACCTTGGGTTCAGAAATGTCAAGCTCAATTTGTTTTCCTGCAATCACCTGAACCCGACAGCCAGAAGTGTGAGGGCAGAACGAAGCATTGAAAGTACCTGGAAGAAAAAAATATGTTTGGTTTATGTGAAAAGGTTTTGGTTGCAGCGGGCTGCTGAGAGGGGTTCTATGAAAATCTGTCAGAAGCTTCTCCCATGTCCGACAGAGCCAATGCCAGTCGGCTCCAAGACAGATCCAACACTGGCCAAGGCCAGGTCTGACCAAGGTACTGCCTCTGGAATAAAATATTTAAGAAAGGAGAAAAAAAACCATCTTAAGAGCAGCTACAGCCATAGAGAGGAGTGAGAACACGTGAGAGAAAAAACTCTGCAGTCACCAAGGTCAGTGAAGAAGGAGAGGGACAAGGTGCTCCAGGTGCTGGAGCAGAGATCCACCTGCAGCCTGTGGAGGAGACCCATGCAAGAGCAGGTGGATGCCCAAAGGAGTCTGTGAACCTCTGGGAAGCCCACACTGGAGCAGGCTCCTGGCAGGCCTCATGACCTCATGGAAGGGACAGACCCACACNAGTGAAGAATTGCAGCCCAGGAGAATGACTCATGTTGGAGAAGTTGGTGGAGGACTGGCTCCCATGTGAGGGACCCCACACTAAAGCATGGGAAAAGTGTGAGGAGTCCCCCGCTGAGGGGGAAGGAACAGAGGCAACGTGTGATGAACTGAGTACAGCCCACATTCTCCGTCCCCATGTGCAGTGGCACTCAGTGGGAGGAGTTGGAGAAATATGGGAGTAAAGCTGAGCCCAGGAGAAAGGGAAAGGTGGAAGGAAAGCATTTGAAGATTTGGCTTTAGTTCTCGTTACCCTACTCTGATTTGATTGGTAATAAATTAAGCCAATTTTCCCCAAGTGAGGTCTGTTTTGCCCAGGTTGGTAACTGGTGAGTGATTTCTCCATGTCTTTATCTCCTCCCACAAGCCTTTTTTTATATTGGCTCTCCCCTGTCCAGCTGGGGAGTGACAGAGCGGCTTCAGTGGGCACCTGGTGTCCGTCCAGGGTCAATCCAACACAGCTCCATATCCCAAAATGCTGAGAAAGGGAAGGGGTTAGATCAAATGCAGATGCCTACCTGACCACACGCGTCCTGCATTCACACGGACTTGCACAGGGAACACCGGGTGTGCCAGCTGATAAAAATGTACCACAAACACGTATCTGCCCAAGTGGGGCACTCTGCCACTCAGGGTGATCTGGTTCTGGAGAAACAAGAACAGCTCTGATATTAAATCACAGAATCACAGATTGCATTTGTTTCGTGAAACATTCTTGGGCTTATCAGCTGTGCTCAGTGCCCCCTACCTGCAGCTAAAGAAAGGGGGCTTAGCATCTCTCAGCAAGTTAAACTTCTTCAAGGAACATGGCATTACAGCTGCATGCTCTGTTTGCCTGCCAAGCACATTTAATATCCTTCTGCAGTCTGTGAGACTGCTGTGTAGCTCAGAGAGAAGCTGGTGTTTGGGGTTTTTTTCCCCCTTTCTTTATACTGTCTCTGTGGCTTACTCAGTTTGCAACATTTTCATGGTATCACATTATCCAGTTTTGACTCTCTTACAGTGTTTCATCTATTTGACTTTACTGAGAACGTTCTTTGTGACTTGCGAAACAAAGTTTTCAAAACATGAGATACCTGTAACGGTGTCAAGGTGACTCCACGAACTGAACCTGAAGGTAAAGTGGCACCCAGTGGATCATGGAGTCTGTTCCCCTGTACTTCGGAAAGCTTCCCGTCTCTGAATGCATCCAAAACCAAAGCTTCTGGTGGAGTTTCCAAAACCGAGGGAATGCATGCTGCACTAAACACAGAACCACAGGAATTACCCTCAGGGCCAGGAGAAAGTTTTCATCATAACAAGAAAAGCTGCTGACTTACAAAAGTCAATATATTAGACTGTACTGCAATCGATAACGCAATAACCCTGTACCTATTCTTTGTGAGTGATCAGAAAGTAAATGAAAACAAGAGGTAAGGATTTAATTTATAAAGGGGAAAGTGTGTGCACTTTTAATGTATCAACTGATTTTACTCACATAAAGCTTCCATAACTTTAAGTTTCAGTGGAAAGAATTTGCTAAGGAAGAGGAAACTTAAAGGAATCAAAAGCATTAAAAAATACATACATTTTAGTTAATCCAGTTAGTTACATTCACCAGAATCTGTACTAATATTGAATTCTCAGTTCCACAAATATTTATATAGGTGTAACCTTTAAACATGCAAGTTCTCCCACTGAAGTCAATGGGACTACTTAAATACTTAGAAGTTAAGTATATACTCAAATATTTGTAGAATCGGAGCCAAGATAAATAACAGTACTCCTTGAAAGCATCCTTATTCATTCACTGCTGTGTTTAACTATTTCTTCCTAGGCATGTTTAATTCTGAGATGGAGAGATGAATTTTCCAAGACCGAAGGAGAAAATATTTTTGGGGGTTTCCAGGTTGTATTTGTTCACTTCTTGTAAGTACTCAGCAGACAATGATTAATCTTTGCTCCAGACAGGCCCAGAACTGGAATGGCAAGTATGTTTCAGGGCCAGAACTGAGATGTATTTGCCAGACCTGTGTGGGAAATCATGTGCAGCATCCACTTATAACACTGTTAAACTGAGCCAAGCTTTTGCATCTTTCAACTTGATGAAATGAAATACTTACAGGAAAGCGAAAATGCTGCCAGATAACAACAAAAACAAAACATAAACCTACAGTAAATGATGCAAATATAACGGGAGTTTTAAAAAATACCCAACACAAAACCAAAGTAAAATGTGTACATTTCTACATTAACTTTATTTTGAATTGGGTTTTTCACCCATCCTCTTTCCCCTGTTTTACTCAGAAAATAAACGCCTGGATTTGCAAAATAACTTTGGTGCAAGGACAAATATCTTCAGCCTTAGAAAGCTGCTCTCAGTGCTAACACTCTGAGCAGTAAAGCTGTGATTCAGTGCCATGCATGCTTGGAAGCCAAGCACAGTCACATGTTTTTATCCAATTTACTATCCAGATTTTTCTGCTTTCTATTTCAATTCAACCATTATATTAGAAGCTACCATCTGGAAAACTATTAGACCAAATCACCAACTCTTTTTGCCTCTTAAGTCCTGCAAATGACATTTACTTTTACTTTGAGGCCCTTCCCACTGCTGGATCAGTAGGAAGGAAGCCTGAGGAGTAGACATCACGAGGCACATCCTGGGGAGTGCAACAGGCACTGAAATGTGGAGGTCCCTAATTTGGGAGCTGCCGTGACAGCTCCTCTCTGTCCCAAAGAACAAAAGATGGAGAGGGGAAGAGCTTCAACAGGACAGAGCAGATGCTCTGCGGAACCCAAACCTGACCACTTGGGAAGTGAAGGTTCAGGTTCAAATCTTCCCAGCAAGAGAAGAGCTGTCAGCCTGGGTCAGCCAAGCAGCATATGAGCCCCCTAATTACTGCTCCTATCAAGTGTGATGGAGAAGAAGGATCAGCTGGCATTGCTGTGGGAGGTGAATGATGAAGGCACACCTACCCTAAGGGCCCCGTGATGAGACAGAGAAGGGAATGGCTTGTTTGTGAAGTGGGGGGTTACATGGTGGATAATTTGATGCTGCCAGTTGAGCTGGTGGATTTGTGCCCAAAAGGGCAGTCACATCCCACACCTAATGACAAATTAAAGCCATTTTGGGACAGCTGAAGCAGTAACATGCAGAAGAAAACTCCAGATGGAACAGTAAAGCATTTCGGGCCACCAAAGCAGGAATGATTCTCCAGCTTGGACACCTGTCATACTGGATGGCGTGTGAAAGATGTGTGAGAAAACACGCTGGGTAGTTCAGATGGGCCAGGAAGAGGCTGTTATCAACAAAATCCTGTGCAGTGACTGCCTAGATTCACACTAACATTTCAGCTTCTTTACAAAGACTACTTGGCAAAAGTGGCCTACAAATCACCTGTGAGTCACTTCAAGCAAAGCTTCACTCAAAAGAATTAAAACACCATTTATTCTATCTTTCAAAGTTGTCTTCAGATAACAGGAAGGATAAAACCAAGCAAGTTACCTTCCATCACTGGCACTCCTGTAAGCAGCTATGCACTGTACTTTAGGATCCACGTATTCTGGAGAAAATTCTTCAGCTGATATAATGCAAACCTTGTGCTGAAAAACAAGCACAAGACACAATTAACAATTAATATCACAAATAACAGGGCCAGGCCTGAACAGGAAGGATGAAGCCTAATTTTAGCATAGAGAGAGATGAGCCCAAAGCCATGTTCTGTCACGGACCTCCCACAAGATTTTGGATCCCTTTACCTCCCTGCACCTCAAAGCCTCAGGGTTCAATAGCATTTTTCTGTCCTTGTCAAGGGAATATTGGCTGTCCAGAAGTGAAATAACTAAAAGATATGTGTGGTAAAGGGAAAGACAGAAGGCCAGCTCAAAGGCTGAGAAGCAAGGCAAGGAATGTAGAGAGGTAGGAGGGAAAAGCCCTCATCTGTGGTGTCAAAGACTTTTGGACCCTGGGGGAATTCCCAGACTTCCTCAAATACAGCCACAAACACTTGCTTGTTCAAAGTCCATGGCAGTGAGTTTCAGTGACACCAGGATTTCTCTCCCAGGATTCAGAACTCATTTCAAAAGAGGCAAGACCTCATATGGGATTTTTAATTTTGACTAAAAGTAGACATTAACAAATGAATCTGTGGTAGTCCTGCTGTACCCACGGTGGTAAGGACACAAGGGAAGGCTTGTGGGTAGACACAAGAGTATGCACTAATAAAATATACAAGAAAATACATATGCAGCAGTTACAGAACTCAGCCATGGACTACTTGAAAAGGAGATGACGATGTCCAATAAGCAGTAAGATAGCTAGCACCAAGTAGTAATGTAAGTAAAAACTGCACAAAGAAAATTCATTGTTATGCAAAGTGATTCAGTTTGGAAGCAGGTCCTAAGGGGGTTCAGCCTGTGTTTTAAAAGCAGGGGAAAAACCAAAACCTTTATAAGCTACCAGGCAGAGTGCTAAAAATTCCTTTTCCTGGGCAGCCAACACTCTGCCTGTTACACTTTGCGTGTGACAACCCACAGGGCTCCAGGCCATTGCAGCAGAACAAGGGCACATTTTGAAGCTTTGAACAGCACTTCTTGAGTGGCTAAAAAGTCAGTGCTAAGTATGGTCTGGGTTTAGACAGCTTGTCTGCATCGTTATGAGATAGAGACTATCAAGATGTAAGAGTCTCTTTTGACAGATGTCCTCAAGAACCCCATTTCCCCTTCATTTAGACCAGATGTCTCCAGCATTGGAGGTGACTCCCACTTGCCTCTCTGGTCTCCACGAAGGGATCACACGAGCGTCTTTAACCCCAGAACTGCTATCACTGACTTCAGGATTGTGTCTGTATACCAGAAGCCCTTCTTTTCCCCTTTCCATCTTTTGCTAAGTGCAGCCTCTACAATTAAAAGATTGTAAAGACTGGATCTTGTTAGCACAGCAATTGCTGCAGGGAGCTAACAGACAACGTAAAAGGTAGCAGTTCACACTGACTCATGACATGAAGAAAGCATGGATCAGCTGTTAGTCCTAAGAGTTGTTACTAGCTGGGTTTGAACTCTAGATTTTAACAAACCCTGTGTTTCTAAAATAGAAAACAGAAACAACGTGTAAGAAAATTCAGTCTCCGGAAAAGTATATTCCTGGTGTGGCCAAAAGAGGTCAGTGAAGGCTTTTTATTTGAAATACCTAAAAGCTATATGACTAATGAATGCACTTATTACCTGAAATAAATGCATTTATTACCTGAATTTTGTAAGAGACACAGGAAACTCCTAAATGAGTTTTGAGGATTTAGGAAAAAATGGAAGATAAAAAAAGAAAAGAAAAAGTTAGGTATAGAAAGCTACCAGAATATTTTTCATTTAAAGTTTACTTGTAGAAGAGAAAGGGGAACTGAAATAAAGCACAAGAAAGTTGGAAAATACCTTAGCAACAAAGGCAAAGTTCTGTTTGTCTTGGAAACTGACAAGTTTTGCCTCAGCATTTTCTGGGTAGATATGAAAGATGTCTATTCAAGCATCTAATATGCATAATTTCACACATTACCTTTCAGAATGTGAACACAGGGAGGTAAATATCTTTGTTTACCCAATCAGGGAATAACTATTACAAAAGGGAAAAGAAAATGCCAACTTACCAGAAGAAAATTAATGGATGATGCCTTGAGATGTATCTTTGTGTCTGCTAGAAGGTCATAGGCTGCAATGCGATTCCTGTCATCAACAACAACGCTGCGACAAAGGAAACTGAGACAGAGAGCAGGATTGAGGATGAGCCTGCTGGCATTGCCACGTTGTGTAGGCTGTCACCTAGCTTCACTGCCTGGCTGTTGGCTAGCCACAGCACCTAGCCCTCCTGCTGGATCACAACTGACCTGCCTGGGGCCACTGCGGAACATGCGCTGTCCTTGCCAGCGAGACACAGGCTTCACCATGCACAGAACACTGCTTATCCCACTGGGTGGGTTACAGCTGAAGCCTTCAGATCTTAGCTCAGACACCCATTTGAGCACTGCCTTCAGCAGGATGTGGACAGACAGACACACTATCTGTCTGCTATCTGCAGAGGTTTCCATGCTGTGTAACACGGTGTGGAACTAATGCTCCTCTGCCTGGGCTGTGCTCCTTGAGGTGCCAGCACACACCAGGTTGCTCCTTTCCACTACTGCCATGTGAATCAGCAGCTCTTCCCACACAGTGGCAGCTGGGCAAGGCCTGATTTTAGGAAGCCATTCTGCACACTGAGATACTCCTCAACGTAAGTGAAAAGAACAGGTTTGCCTCCTGTACAAACCAGAAAATGTGGAAGCTTCACTCTTGTTTAAAGCACAGATCAGAAAAAAGGTCACCTCAGGGCTAAGGACATGTAAAACTAGGGAAATATAGGTCCCTTATTCATGATTTGCTGAAAGCTTGTAATGTTTTATTCTCTTACCGTGTTTTATTTGGAATAATCTAGCTCACAGAGCTGTAAGAAAGTCTGGCACAATACATTACAGATTCTACAAGTTACTGTTATCTACATGTACCTCACCACGTCACTGCTTGATTTATTTTTTATCAGAGGAGACTTGTGCCTTCCTGTTTGGGAAAGATGACACAGCACCTCGCTCACAATGTGACCATTCAGTCTGTGCAGAATGCCTGCAGAAGGGATTTGCTGCATTGCTCCCTTAAAGCAGCAAGGGCTTTCTTTGTATTTTCATGAGCATGTTTTTAATGTGTCATATAAACAAACAAATACGTTCAAAATGAGCCCATAAAATGTATTTGGGGGAAAAAAAAAACCACCAAAAAACCCCAATAAAATGGAAGATTTATAGCAAGAAGTTTGGGGCTCAAAGTGTTATGTAACAGGCTAAAATAAGAGCTTTCCCCAGCAATAACCTGACAAGGTCACTGCTCCACATGGCTCTGCTCTGTATCACAAACATGCTGATGAAAATGATTTCTATTAGTGAGCAATTTCATCCCTAAGCCTCCATTCTGCCAAAACACTTGGCTCATGGGGGAAAAGGATGCATGTCTGTAGTCCCCTGGCACTGGGTAGGCTCTCCCAAGGGCTCAAAATAAGCTGAGGTGCTCAAGTGTTAAGGACGATCTCACTCAGGACAGGCAAAATCTCTTGTGCAGAAACATCTGCAGTAACCTCATCAGTCAACAAGGATAAAGAAGCATTTGGCTGAAGACTTTGCCTACAGCCTTAACAGCCAGAGGATGACTACACACAGAATCTCAGAGATCTTTATACTTCTGCTTCAGCAAATCTTGTTAGAAACGGTGGGAATACTCCTGTGAAACTGGCTGCTACATTTTTTATAGCCAAAGCCCTTGCACACACTTTTAACTAGAGAAAAGCAGTGCAGGCATCTGCAGCCAACAGTGATGCTCTTCCACTGGACCTGAAGATTAATAGTTTATAAGGATTTAAGAATGCATATAAAAAAGTAACCCTTTGTATAGGAAAACAATTCATTGAAGCAGTAGCAATATTTAACGAGCTGATTGCACAAAGAGAATTAAAAAACTCTACAAAATCCACAGAATCCTGCACTTGCTTTTAAATCACCCTAGAATTGGAACAATCTACAAGGTCAAATGGATTCTAATATATAAAACGTATAATTATATTCCAAATGCTTATTTAATCATTTAATGATTACTTCAGAAAGTCTTACCTGTATTTACAACTGTATATTCTCACTCTGCCTTCAGTGACAGGTCCAGGACTATGTATTGTTACCTCTGCAGTGTACATCTGATCCTCTCTGTTGGCATATTCCAAAACCAGAACATAGCGACCGACTTGAGGAACATTTATGGTCAGCTCTAGATTGACCTGGGTCAAAATAAATCAAAAAATAAAAGAGTAGTTAAAGTTTTCACTCCCTTTTCTTGCAGGAAGCTCCCATTTCCTGCTCTTTTGACTGGTCAGCATCAGTCCAGGGCTAGTCCCGTAGTGTCTCAACAGAAGACACCCAGCAGAACGCAAGCAATGCTTATAAATATCCCTTTGTCCTCTAATCAGAGTAAAACAAGTTCAAGAAACAGCTGCCATTATGACAGTTCTAGGAAAGCTGTAAAATAACCCTGGGAAATGAATACATTATTATTTCTCTTCTCCCCAGCAGAAAGGGAAGAAAGTTAATGATGCTAAAAAATTGTCGCCATCATCTCTAAGCCATCTCTAACAACATATAAAAACTGAGTTTACTCCTCCACTGAAAAAAATACTTCCAGGAACACAAAATTGCTACTACAGCAATGCTGTATTTTGATTCCCTACAAAGAGTGAAAGCATCTTCCCCAGCAAACAATAACACCTTGAAGCATCAAGGTTTTCTTTTAGGTTACTTGCACAAAGTGGTTAACACAATATTTGATGCAAAATACTTCTAAGCAATTAAGTGCTGTGGTTACAAAGGTTTTGCTTCAGTTGACTACACAATTATTTTCAAATTTAAGCTGGTTTTTTTTGCAGTACTTCCTTAGGCTACAAACACTTAAACCTGTAAATAATTCTGTCAACAGCTCTCCTTGACTTCACTGCAATTATTCATACCAGTAGAGTTTTGCACATGCATCAGAAATGAAGCACCAGAGCCTGTGGCATGGGAGTATTCTTGCTGTACTTGGTATTTTTAAAAGAAATATCCAAGCACAGTAACAGAGGGCATAATCATTTTACATCACTATCACATACTTCATAAAATGCCTTATTTCTGCCAAACACGCTTCTAGTAGATCTCTTCATTTCATACAACATGGTTCTCTTTCAAAGGACCTACAGCAGTGGCATAATTGCTTTTGCCTTTTTTTCAGTAAAGCAAATATTTCACCTAAGTGTAGCTATTTAAGAAAAAAAAGATTAATTTAGAGTGATGTGTGTACACCTTTTCTGCTGACAAATCATTATGTCATTTCTTCTGAACAAGCCAGTATGCCTAAAGCAGAAGGATTTTTATTTAATGGAATGCTTTTGCCAGAGTGGAATCTGCAGTTATAAATCTGCCTACACCGATACTTTTACATTACACAGTTTTGTGTAAAATGCAGACCTTGGTGCAGAGTCCGTTTTAGGGATGTGATAGGATTTGAAAATCCTGAGCTGTAAATCTGCAACCATGTTAGTCTGGTAGGTTTATAGCCAAGAGCACAGATGGGACTGCAATTAGCAGGCAGGAATCTGACCTCTCTTCCACTGACGTGGGCCATCACTGGCTGGCTGGGAGCTGGCTGTTGCACAGGTATCCTTCTGGATTCTCCCCCGTGTCTGAAACGCACTGCCTCTGAACCAAGGACACAGGAAAATCTGCCCAGAGGCAAATGCTGATAGAGCAAGCAGCTTACACAAAAAAAAACAACAAACAAAACACAGGGTTATTATGGTTTTCAAGCGCAGCAGGATGACAACAAAACAAACCAAGGCACTGGTTTGCACTGTAGTGTATCTACTGACTGTTCTGCGGAAGCAGACCCGGGGTGTGTGCAGGGCTCTGTCACTTGGATCTGCAGCAGGGATGCCTCGTAGTAATCACTAGGTAACAGCACCAGATAATCCTAGAAACAAACAATACAACAAATGCAGAAGCATTCAAAGAATGACAAAAAGAACACCTATCACCAGGCTTTCACAGTGTAACAATGAACGAAGCCAATCACTTAAATAATTTGTACGGAGGATCTCTGCGAGATGAGAGTGGGGCTTTTTTCTGTTATTACTTGGGCCAGTAACATCAGAATGTGTCTCCCTAATTCTGTAGCTTCAGAAAGATGGTAGGAAGGCAGCTGCCCTGTGGTCAGGCAAACTGAAGCCACTCTCCCATCGTGTGCTGTACAAGACAGTGCTCAGAAAGGAGCTTCCCTGCATTCCAGTAACACACAGCCAGACGCCTGCAGTTTTCACCCATAAGTGCAATCCACAAGCACACAACTCAACTCTGGGTGACTCCACACAGGAGATTCACATATCCCAGATGACTTGATTAAAATACTCCACGTAACCTATTAAGATATGCTTCAAAAGCTGGTATATTTTTGTTCTGCCTTGCTTACTTAAATTAATATATTAGAGTTTAAGCAGAACAACTGCTAATGTGAGAACATGATGGACTAAAATATTTAATAAATACCTTTTCAAAGCTATTAGTAAAAAAAACAGCACAGTAATACTGTCACTTTCAGCAAGAAATATGTTTGCAAGCGCTTCACTAACACTTCGCGTGATGTTCCATAAATTTCACACAGCCCCAGGCTTAATGACTAGAGACACTGCTCACTTTTTATCCCTGCACAAAATACGTAAGAACTTCAGTACGCTGTCTTTGTGATCATACATATTCAGGGTTTTTCAGAAATGATCACCTCAAACCATTTCTCTTTCTCTAGCAATTTCTTAGAACTGCTGCTAGAAAATTTTTCAGTTTTTCAGCGAACAAAAGGAAAGAAATGATGGGAGGATAAAAGCAGTCAGAAATTGATCTGCTCACAATGTAGCCCATCTTACAATACTCTTATGAAGATTTTTTGTCAAGAAACTAAGGCCTTGGCTGAGCTAAGCTCTAGACACAACATCTGATATGTAAAAAATTACTAATTTTTGTGAGCATTTATGCTTTGTGCTGTATGTTAATAATACTTCATAATTTGAAGGTATAGATTTCAGATAGAGTCTGTAAGCAGAAGGAAAATTAGAGCAGGAGAAAGTCAGAGAAGAAATAAGAGGCAGAAGTGTAGATTTTTGTAATTGTATTCTGCTGCTTATACTCTTTTCACTAGTGCTGAATTTCACTTGCTTGCAGGGTTCTTCCCAGCAAATAACTCCAGAGCAGTAATAGCATGACAACCTTCGAGCAGTTGTTTTCCTCAATTGTTTTCTTACCAAGAGGACTTCCTCTGCCATTATACTGACAGTCCACGTGCCTGGAACCAGTGAGAAAGGCTCTGTGGAGCTTCTTCCTGGGATTGTGATAAAAGCTGGCTCCTTGCTGGGTGGGAAGACAAACTCTTTGCTCTGAGCAGCCCCTGCTAGAAAAAAAAAAAATCAAGTAAAAAAAAAAAAACCTGACTGTGTAAAATGTCTCTACTTGCTTAGTGAGCTGGACTGATAATTCAGTCCATTAAACTCTGTTTGACAGGAGCTGATCAATGCTTTTCAGTCAATATGCATTAGCAATGACCACACACAGAGCTATGCAGGGGTTGTTTTCATTCTTACTACTCTTGAGCAGATTGGTACAGGAAAGCAGAGCTCTGCCCCTGTAACGACCACTTTTGCATATTCTGAAATGGTCACTTTTTTTGTTTCCTTTTCCATAATTTTCCATTCAACCTCTCTCTGCACTGACTCTCCACATGTTCAGCTGACACAAGGCCTGTTCTCGTGTGACTTTAAGTCAAATACTTCAGGTATTGGAGGTTCTCAGTAGCATCTAAAATGTTTACTTAGAGGCAGAGATGATGGGACAGCTGTGGATGCCCCATCCCTGGCAGGGTTCAAAGCCAGGTTGGATGGGGCTCTGAGTAACCTGGTCTAGTGGAAAGTGTCCCTGCCCACAGCAAGGGTTGGAACTGAGATGATCTTGAAGGTCCTTTCCAACCCAGACCATTCTGTGACTCTGTGTACCACAGAAATACAGCTGTGGTACGCTTTGTCAAAGAGAAGTCATGAGGATCAACTGTTATGATTATTAAAGGTTTCCTCTTTGAAGACTCTGGACACAGACAAAATCTGGTTCCCAGTCATTAGAAGCCAGTCATGACCACAAACTGCTGCCACTCTGCTGAATGGTGTCTGTGAAGTCTTCGGTTTGGTCTCACTAGAGTTACTAAAAGGATCTACAACTTTACTCCTATCAGCAGGGCAGGAACAGTAAGACATAAATCTGCATATAGGCTTGGTGTGCCCCTACCATTCAAAGGATATGGAGTACTTATCTTTTATCAGGGCCTGAAAGGCATCACACATTTTTGAGGTCTGTAATCAGATTTAACTTGGTAGATTGGGTTCATCATTAAACAAATGTTACCCATGGAATGAAAGCAGAAGACACATTTAAAACTCGAATTTAAAACTTACTTGGCAAGTAAACCAAACTAAGTGTTGTTACCTCTTCTTTAAAAGCTTCATAAAACACACAGTTCAGAGCTTCCAAGTACAGGACTGGAAGTACTAAGTGTGGCAAACATTCGAAGAAACAAATGTTGATTACTTTTGCAAGCAGGGGTCTCATGCAAACACAGCCACATCAATTACACAGCAAAAACGTACGAGGAGAAGCACAAAAGCACTGACGCTGTTAAAGGTGATGCCTTTTAAGCAACATGAAAGACTTGACTTAGGTGCACCTTGGGAAGCCTTCTCTGATCTAACATTCACCTGAGCTGCTGCACGGCTGAGTTGCACCTACCTGCTCCAGGCTGAGACTGACAAGCAGATATGCGACCAGATAAGGTTTCACCTCCAGGGTTAATATACCTCAGGATCATGCGAAATAAGTAGAGGTTTGATTTTTCCACATTCAAAGTTATCCTCACTTCATTCTGAAAAATGGAAGTTAATAAACAAAAACAGCCGTAAAGTGCTGAATAGGGGAACAGTTAGAAGCCATGCAAGCACCAGACTAAAGTCCTACAAGAAAAAGGCACATGCAGACAAGGATATACTGGAATGGCAATACTGGTGTATGACAGAGGAAGACAGGCAAGCCTAGTGAGAAAATTAATTCACTTACAAGTATAATTAGTGCCAAAATGTTTTCCCTCAGCAACTGAGATCTTCCCTTTAGAGCTTTTTGAGCCCAGGCTGACATAGTGGAGGACTAGGTGGAAGAGCTTAGGGGAAGCCACAGGGATAGGCACAACCACCTCTGGCTGGGAAAAATAAAAAGAAAGGGAAAAAGGAGGAATGGAAAGTATATTACTTGTTACTAGCACCCAGAGAAAGAAAAACCATTTGGCAAAGACAAAAGGCTTGGGCAGCTTACAAAAGAGCACAGAACAAAATCTCCTGTGAAATAAAACTCCTGTTGAACACCAGCGGATCCAGAAGGACACAGAATGGCTGAACTAACGTGTGTCAGTGTGATACGTGAACAGTATTTTACTGATATCCTCCCCACTTGTGCCATAAAGGAGGCAGATGGTATCAAGGGCTGTCAGTATCACTGCCTTTCCAAGGAACAGGCCCCAATTACTGATCCTAGTCTGAGATCCCACAGCATGCAGACACCTCAGATTGTCACTACAACTCTGCTCCTCTACCAGATCCTGCAGCTGCTTAGAGCTGCAATACCACAAATGCTGTCCTTGTCCTGGAGCTGAACTGGCACCTCCAGGGCCACAAAATTCTCTGCATGCACACAGTCCCATTATTTAGTTTTCAGAAAAAACTAAGAGACATGTCAAGGGTCAGTGGTGGATTCAAAAAAACCAGGATTGGTGCAATCTCATGGGTTTGGTTTTTCTTTCCATCCTAAATCCTAAAGCCCCCCTCACCATCCAGCTCCCACCAGTCCACCCATCACAATCCACCTGCTGTCCCTTCCCAAGCTACTTGTGGCACAGGGACCTCCCCACCACTGTGGTCCACTCTGCTTCTCCAAATGCAGACGTTTTCTCTGTTTCACACATCTGAGAAACAGAACAAAAAGCCTGTACAAAATGCCACCAGAAAAGAAATGCAAAAAGCAGGTGAATTAGAAAGCAGGCATTAAGAAATCACAGATACTGAAGAATTGCCTTCATTTATGAATGTGGAATAATACTGAAAATTCAAAAATTATCTAGGATTAAAAAAAAACCCAAGACCAAAACAACAGAAGAAGAAAGACTGAAAAATGAAGAACATAAAGGAAATCATTGTGCAATGGTTATGTGCTTATGGCTCATGCTATAGTGATTCATTAGTCCCTAACCATCAGAGGCTGGACACAACTATACCAAAGCACTTCCGAGATGAGTGAACAAATCCCATTTATTACTCAAAACTACTGTTTTAAAATCCTGCTTCATTTGATCAGCAGTTCAATCCAAAGTCAGAAGGGCCCTTCTCAGAGAAATTATGGTGACTTTCTACCCGTGATTTACGTATTCCCTCAGCTGTTTTTTAGTTTATTTATAGTCTGTCATGAAACTGAAGTAAATGTTGCCAGTACACCCCTAATCACAACTTCTTTTACTGAACCACACACCTTCCTGTTTGCTGTACTGTGAAGGTATCATTCATCATAAAAGTTGGCACCTCTCTCTTCTTTACCCAATATAAGTTCAAGTGTAAGATGACTTCAGTGACAGCACTGTGAATTTACCTGAAAATCTTATGGACACAGACTGTCATGGACCTGTGCAGTTCAAATTATTTAGCCAAGCATTAATCTTCTCCTGCTGCTCTCGGCACGACAAGAATTTCTGCACTTAGTCTTACAGACTTTAAAGCTGTGAGTTCCCTCTCTACAGCTATCTCACAAAAAAACCAACCTCAAAGAACATTTATGAAGAACACATATTCACACAAGCAATGTGCAAATGACCTGACAATAACACCAACACTCACTAATCCAAACTGCAATACAGTGTGCCAAAGGGTTTGGATTAGTCAGATCCTGCCCTTTTTTTTTCTGTCTTTTTTCCATGACCTTCCACACACACAGCAGTACTATAAAGACATATGTGCCATGCACTTACGTTTTCACCCCAAAATCTTGAGTGAAATACCAGCTTACTTGTATAGAGGACATCTGGGCATATCCTCTCCAACTGAAGCCAGGAAACTCCTGAGGATCATAGCCAAATCGGATTCCTTCTCCCTTGACAGTAGTACCATCTTCAATCTCAAACTTCATGTGGTGCAGATCGGGAAAAAAGTAGTTTTTTTCAGGCCTTTCAAGGAGGAAAAAACCCACAACAAATCAACAAAGAATTACCAGTCATTTATGATCTACATCTAAGGGCAAAAAGCAGTGGAAGGGAGGTGATCTACTGATGACTGAAGAATTCTGACAGCAGCTAATGAATTCAAGACAGCTGGTAAGAGGAATGCAATGAGAATTGAGAATTTTCTCTCCAGAAGCTTTTACAGCTTACATACTTTTTCCCATAGAACTCTTGATAGATACGCAATACTATTGCAAAACTGGTATTGGTTATTTAAGGAAACAAGTCAGAAAATCTTATTAAAATATAGGAAGGAAACTGCCCAGGAAAATTAATACCAATAAACTAGTGCAATTTACCAAGTTAATTATCAACAAATCCAGAAAGAAATTTGCCACATGAAAGTTTAACAAAGGACTTATGGACAGTTTCAAAAAAAGTGTCCTGAAGCTCTGCCAGGAGCTCCAGCTGGACTCACTCCCGACAGGTGGTGCCCACGACGTGCGCCCTGCACCGGCAGCTGCCCGAGGGCTGGGAACAGGCTGGGCTGAGGGAGCCTCCAACATCACACTGGCAGCCTGTCAGGGCAAGAGCAGAACCCAATCAGAAAAAGAGCGATAAAAGTTATCAGAAAATACTCCACGGCTTCACCTAATTAAACACCGTTAATGACTCGTTTCCTCCTCCTTTAGACTCTTTCAAACACAACTTAATACACGAGCATAAGCTGCAGTTATTTTGAGCTTCTCATGTTTGTGCCTGTTTTCTTTTTAATTTCTCCTTAGAATGTGACAAAAGTAACTTTAAAAAAAACCCTCAGATAATACACCATGCCACACTGCGAAATGCAGGGCTGCAGTTTTGCAGAACAGCTATTCAAATGTCTTCCTAGCAAGTCAGAATTTCTGCAGCAAAATCACAAAGAATAATTATTAACAAAACCCCACAAACAACTAAACCTAAAACCTAACTTACAAAAATTGCAAGACGTTAATTTTTCGAAGTCTGGTACCCCAATATTTAATCTATCTGAGAAAATTGCAATACACGTGTTCATATAATATGCATATTTTCAACTGACACTGGACAACAATACTGAATGGCTTTTTACAGGAGAGCTGGGGCACAAACTAAAGGACACCTCTAGCAATGAGGTATAATATGCTGTACTGGGGAACAAGTATGTCAAGGCTAAAAATTTCAAGCTGGATTGAAAGGCTGAATGTTGCTAAACAAGTATTTATATCACAGTCTAAAAGCACCCTGTTTTCTAAGACGTGCACAAAATGACTGGGAAGCACAGTGGTAACACCTGCCTTGCTCCTTTCCTTCTCCTGCTGAAAGGCAAAAGAGGAGTCACACCAGTTACAAGCAATTACCAGCACCAGTGCAAAATGCTGTGTACATGAGTAATTCAAACATCCCCATTCCAAAAGTACAGCCTAGGGAATTCTAAAGACTCCTGTGCTAAGTGCCAATGTTCCACTAGAGATGTCCTGTATTCACTTTACCTTGGCAGCCAAAATAATTCTTTTTTTCAAGAGCATAATAACCAGCTTCACAAGTGTCACAGGAATCTCCACAAACATTAGGTTTACAGTAACAATGCCCATTTTCCTGTGAAGAAAATAAATTTCATCAAAAATGTTTCAGTACCTTTCCAGAATTTTACTAAATTTCAATACTCTGAATTCTCACTAATTCTAAAGAGGAAAAACTTTCAGATGTCCACAAAAAAACCCCATTATGTGGACATTATTTCTGTCATTTATGATCTTCAATAAACAGACTAAAAAATATATAAACTCAAGAAGACAAAAATTTTTAAAAACTTTATACATGCCTAGGATGTATAAAATTGACTCTTTCCTGTATAAAATTAGCTGGTTTATGTTCAAAAGCAACAAACAGTACTAAGATTTCTACCTTAGCAAATGTTACAATAATTTATCTTTACAATAAGCAGTTTAATAAATATCTTCCTTTTAATTTCACTTTACCTGCTGACATTCTCCAACTCCACTTAGTGTTCCACTCACATCACACTGGCATGCTGCACAGATGAAAAAGAAAAAAAAAGACACCTACATTTCATCTTTTTGTGCTACTTTGTAGGGAAAAACCCCACCACCCTGAATCTGCAATTTTGAGTCAATGTGCCACAAGGTGGATTTTACTCTGGAAGGTTCAGAACAGCAGACAGGCACTGGTAGGAGGGGAGAAGAAAAAGAGATGGAGGAAGAATGAGGACTTGTAAGTATGTGTGATTTACTGCTGTGCTTTAAAGTGATCTAACTTGTATTTGACAAAAACCAGTATTGAGTTTGAATTTACAATTGTTTTCTTTCTTAGAAACATTCAGACAATTGATACAAAACAGCACCTTCCATTCTGCAGTGCTACTCTGGGACCAAATCAGCTCTCCACATGAAAGAGAATTGGTGAAAATATTGCAGGGACGAGCTACTCTGACCTAGAAATTTGGAGAAACCCAGTATTGACTCTGTGACTGAAGGCAGAGAAGATGAATTACATGAAAAGTGCAGTACTTAATATTTGAGGAGTTGTTCAGTGTTTAGAGCTCTAAACTAAAAAATGTAATGATACCACTATTAGGTCTAAAGCTACTCATCCTGTCTAAGTGGTTGTTGTGGAGGAATCTGTTCCAAAGGAAATAGTTGGAGAGAATCTTTAAATTTTTTTATCTTCACCCTTTTTAATATTCATTAATTATTATTATCTGCCTGAAAAAACACACACTCCCTGTTGGAAAACATTGACAATCACCGATTATTACGCAGATATAAACCATAACAGATTTGTCACACCCCGAGGCCACAAGAAGGCTTTATACTCCAAGCTAGGAAATTATATAAAGTGAAAAAGCACCTTTTTTTCCTCAAAACAATGAGCAAAATTCTGATTTCAGGGTTAAAGGCAAAAATCCTGTCTCTCTCCAGTAAATCTGCCATGGGGCCACATAAAGTGAACATTGTTGTAACTTCAGAGCACACCCTGGTTCAGCACTGGGCAAACACCCACGAAATGATGGCCTGATTTCTGAAAGTAACTGCTGGTAGCATGGGTAATTTGGTGTTACAGTCAAGCAGCACGGGAGACATGCTGTTAGCAAGAGTTGTGAAAGTCACAAAGAGCACCATAGGTAGTGTCAGGGAATGAAGATGGCTACATTTCACAAGCCAGAGAAATATGTCATGAAGCCATACCTGTACATCCCTCGGGGTTTTCTTTGGCCAGGTTCCAGTACAAGGGTTTGCATTTACTGCAGGTAGGACCTTCAACGTGCTGGAGACATTGACAATACCCCTAACAACAGAAAGGAGCTAAAATTCACCTGTTTCATAAAAAACTTACTGCTCTTTACTACTAAGAAAAACCTAACATTATTAACAGCTCAGGCAGTTTACTGACTTTTGCAGATACATGGATCTCAGGCTGATTCAGACTTCTTAGATTTTTCTGTCTCATTCTATCAGCACGGGATTGTTCCACCCTGCACATTTTTCATGTGTCTAATTTATTCTAAGGGTCCCAAAGGACGTACTTCCCAATTCTTTTATAGCCTTATTAGAACTGCTCTAAAGTATTAATTGGTTTGCACAAAGTATAAACCCCGTGTTTCCTTAAAAATAATAATTCACTTTCATATTTAATCTTCTCTTTATTGGTGCAAGACACACAGAGCTCAATACAGGACCCTACACAGATACCCCTCCCATCCACCAGACTCACCCTCTAGGTGGTCTTTGCTACACATTTAACACTGCCTGTGATTTCTGCTAATAGGCAACCACTAATCACCATCATCGTATTAATAACAAGAATAGTGGGACGGCAACAAAGATGTAATGATTTTTCAAGAATAATTTGATGCTGAAAGGCCTGCTGCAACCCAGAACCAGAAGGTCTTTGAGACATGCATAGGCTTATAGCTTCATGTATATGTCAGTGTCAAGAGCATACCAAAAAGACATAAACAGTATGCATATTCTATATATAAAAGATAAAAAACCCCCACCCTTGACAAGAGTTTGCACTGGTATGATCAAAGAACAAAACAGAGTTTATTTCCACTCTTACTCTGCAAACAAGCTCGTGCAATTCTTTTAGAGTCTAAAAGCAGGCTTCAGGGCTTGAGAAATGAGTTGGATGTGTTCAGCAAAGGCACATGAATGATTAACACACAGTGTTAGCTGCAGTGGCAGAATACTTACAGGGTGAGAACCAACGCTACCTGTGGGGTCACACTCGCTGTTGACACCTTTATAAAACAAACACATTGAAAGATCTTTTGAAAACAGAGCTGTGGAATGTAGTAGCGCAGAAGCACAATGTGGCAGGTGTGAGCTTGAAAGGGCTTTTTAATATGGTTACCTCAGAGAGACTCAAATACTTTAAACTCCAAGACAGCAGAATCTTTTAGTAATTATTTTTTAAACGTGTATTTAGCCTGATTTATAGTATTTGGGTTTGTATGAAGAGCAGTAACTTGGAAAAACAGAACGCTAACGTATGGAACTGACGGACACTTTCTTAAAGCTCCTGTGCCATCAAGATGGAAATCTTTTAAATGGACATATATTTGAGAAGATTTATTTTCTCCCGTGTTGCAGACAGAGGAAGGAAAACCCCAGTAAAAGGAGGGAAGGCTTTTACTCACGCAAGCAGCTGGGATAGCTGTAATATCCTGGAGCACACTGGTCACACCTAAGCCCAGCGTAGTTGCTACGGCACAGACACTGCCCTCCAGGACCACAGGTATTCCCCAATGAGCCAACACCATCACAAATGCACTCTGCACAGAGGAAAAAAAATAACAGATACACACCTAAATCTAGCATTTGCCAAAAAACTCACCTTTGAATGTAAATCAATCATTTACATTCAGAAAACCAGACAAACCATGATTTTACCACCAAAAATAAGTATCCTGAAACAGATGGTTATTCTGCAATTGCCTCCTCAACCACTGATAATGGTGGTTCTTGCAATTCTGTAATGCACAGCTAAAGGATTCCGTTTGATGCCTTGCAAGACACAAGCAAGGGACAGAAATCCATCTTACATTTGGGAAGAATGTCACATGAGAGAAATATTTTAAAAAATCTTTAAAAAATATACTCAAAACATGTTGTCAACTGTAACAGCGAACTTCTCACGGAGTTACCACTATTTTGGGCTAACAGCTGAAGACAAGACTTGCTATTTTATTGAGATGATGCTGGAATGCTCCACAGTGTCACACTTCACAGGTACAGGCATGGGATCCCATCTGGGCATCCCAGCTGTCCCAGGTACACGATGAAGTGCTGTAGTCAATCACTTGGATCTTACAACTGGCAGAAATGGCTGACTGACAGAAATGTAAAACAAACACTGTCTTCCTGTTACACGTTCATGTTTCTGGTTCCCCCTTTTGGTTCCTCTTTCTGCTGCAGTCAAAGACATCTGACTTTGCTGTGTTTACTTTAAAGATGCTTGGAAAGACACAGGGCTTGCTAGGAAGTTAGTGTAAGAGAAATACAAATACTGACGCTTCCAAGAACATCACCTACACTCGAGTCCCCCACCAGCTGACTATTATATTGCATTCTCTCCTCATTTTAGTATTACTGTTTTGTTTGAAGGCTTTATTTGAACAAAGCTTCTATTAAGTTCAGCAAGTCAAGACCAGAGAGATCAGTTCTAGTCACAGCAGCCCAAAACATACAGGTCTGTCTCCCTTTTCAAGATAACAACTCCTTACAGGAGCAGCAGGCTGGGATGCTCACTTTCCACCACAGCTTGCTGTGTTAATTTATGTTTAAACCCATGGCAGCTCATTTTAACTGAACAAACTGTGAACTGCAGCAGTTCTGAGTAATCCCACACTGACTGTGTTTTCAACTATTTTTATCTGTCTTTTACAATTTGTTTTTGCATGCTCTTTTAAGCTTTTATGTCTCTTTTCAGCTTTTGGTGTTCAAAGATCAAACATGCTCAATACGGGTTTGATTTGCTTTAAGATTGCTACTTGATTTTGTTCTAGGAAAAAGAAAAAAGGTTATTTTAAAACCACTGAACAACATGTACCAACGCAGAATCCTGATTTTATGTTTTTCATTAAAAATGTTCATCTACTCCAGGCCATAAAACCCACAATCATGTGGTAGGTATTTCTTTATTCCGCTCATTGTGTTTGGTAACACAGCACAGTCTATCTTTGCAAGGTGCCACAGTTTAACCCCAGCTGGCAACTGGGCACACACAGCCACTCACACCCTACCCATGGGATGGGGAGAAGAATTGGGAAAAAAGGTACATCACAGCACTGCACACAGTACTGGCAATAAAATCAACTCTACCCCAGCTGAAACCAGGACACGAGGGCATAAAGAATTCTGCTGTCCATTTATAGGAGATAAACAACTGTACAAGCCCAAAGGAAGAAGACTGTTGTAGCCAACAGCCAAAAACAACAAGAGAGAAGAAAGCAAATCATAATGTTATACATAAATCTTGTTAATCAGTACAAGAAAACACATACCAGAACTCTACAATATTCTATATTCTTGCTCAATGGAAAAATCACTAAGGATTAAGGGCCCCTCTCTCACTCACTTTAAAGGCAGACAAAACCTAGGGCCAAGTAGGACTTGATGGGAGTCCTCGTACGCACACAAGACCATCATGATACTCAAAAGTTATACTCCATTGATTTCCCTGTCTTGTAAAAAAGCAGGCTAGTCCTTGGTGGGAACCCCCACAGAGATGTTTCATGCCTACATGGACAGAGTTTGGGTCAGTGCCTGTCAGATGATCTTAAAACGAGTGAGAAACCACCATGAAGGGCAAAATGAGAGCTTCAGATTTTCAGATTTACAGAACACATGTTTTAAAAGGTAGCCAGCAAAGACCCTCTGCAAAATCAGACTGGTGCTTCACAGCTCTGCTATGCTGGTTCCTCAGCAGTCAAGTGTGCCCTGTTGCTGTGGGCCTCCACGTGAGAACAGCTTTCAAATGCTTTAGTTATTAGTAAGACAGCAGTGCTGACTGAGGGTACATCAAACAGACTGACCACGAGAGAAAGAAAAAAGCCTGTGAGGAAACAGACTATAAAATTCTTCCCTGCTATTGAAACATGCCTGAAATTGGAGAATTAGCACATATGAGGAATTCACTGCAGAGCACAAGACGGAGTTGCCCATTTGCTGCTGTGAACATTGCTTCAGCTGCTGTCCTGGAAAGCACTCCTGTTCAGGAGCCTGTTTGATGCTGTACATGCAGTCAGCAGCCTTACCTTGACAGGCAGGAAACGAGTGGTGGCCAGGCTGGCAGCTGTCACACTGAAGTCCAGCGACCCCTGAGCGACAAAGACACCTCCCAAAAAAATCGCAGACTTCGGGCTGGGTACCCAGCAAGTTGCATTCACAGACTGCCAATGAGAAAAGATATTTCAGAGGCAGCCTCTGTACAGGCTCTTTTATCTTTCTTGAAATAAAAATATATAGGAAAAAAAAGAGCAGTAAAAGCAACTCCCTGCTCCCTGATGCTTAACAGGACCACAATTTTCCCATCAGATTTATATGGGGTCATAACGGCTTTTATTGATTGCTCACATCTGTAATAATTCAGGAACAAGGAAAACATTAATGAAAGAGCCGTGAAGCTGGCTCAAAGTTCAGTTATCAGTGTCAATGCACTGCACTTGGCCTGGCCCCACTGAGAGTCTGATTTATCAATCCCAAGTGGTATGCCAACTGTTGAAAGCAGTTCCATCACTTCTGAGACTGAACCAAAACAATTTATGGTTTAGATTTACAATCTCAGGTGGGAGTGGTTAATAAATTGCCTAAAAAGACAGTATAGAGACAGCTATTAAGGTTCAAAACCAGTCAGTTTTCTAGTATTGATTAGATAGGGTAGCTTGGTGCATCAAAGTGAGGTTGCTAACTCATATCAAATACAAGTTTTTTTTAAAAAACCCCAAGGATAAGTAACAGAAATGTTTCCAAAGTTATTCTAAGTTTAATCAATGTTACTAAATCCAACCACAAATTAGAGTCTGGCAGCTGCATCAAACAGCAGACAGCAACCAAGGAAACGGGCATTTTTAGATCAAAATCTCCCCCCATGACATTATTCTTCTTTGACTTGTGTGAGTTTTGGGAGAGCCTGTTATGAATACATGTCCATGGCAAAATAACTTCATCCTTCAGCATAAAACTTGAGGATTTGGTGTTTTGGATATGCTTGCAAAAAGGGAATGTTTGGCTTACCCTGGCAGAAGGGGTACTGAAAATAGCCAGCTGCACAGGTATCGCAGGAGAAACCCCCAAATCCCGTTCGACATCTGCACTGCCCGGTACTTCCATCGCAGTCACTGCCCAGCACTCCTGCACCGTGGCACTGGCATGCTGAAGAGCAAATTTGTAAAGAAAACATTTGCAGTATTATGGTCTTGAAGCTCTTATTTCCCTTGGAAGCCAAAGGCTGGCATTCATCCTGGAGCGCAGGCTCCAAGTGTCAAAGAAACTACGTCACTTACGCAGACACTGGGGGCCAAAATACCCTGGTTTGCAGCCTCCTTCTAGTTAAAAAAGGAAAGGAGAAGAAAAAAACAAAGTTAGTGCATCAAATCACAGAACTCCTTGTCATTTTGCAGAGAAAAACAGATCAGTACTCAGTAAATATTACTCTTGAACGAAAATACCCTATTTGTATGAGCCTTATATGCAAATCTCATTAAAAAAAACCCACAATCTGTAATTGTGCTTAGTCTGACGGCACAAATTTACAATTTCTACAGAAACTTCCACTTAGAGGCAGCTGCCTTTCGTACGCCTTCAAATTCAGATGCCGCTTGTTGAAAGTGTAAATAGCTCAAGATCTGTTTTCTCCTGTTATATTTTTCCTTTAGAGTTTTCTTTCTTCCTCCTTTTAAAAATTCATGAGAGAAGGGGATATGCAACAGAGCACACCCAGAGGCCTACCAGGGCAATTCTTTTGGATGCTGTACGAAGGTGGAGTGCATCAGAAGTATTCAAGTGATTAAGTGCTGCCTGTGATGATGTCTCCGTTGTGCAGTAGGATAAAATAGAGTAAAAAACAAAGGCCCACCAAGGGAACCACGGTATGAATTTCAGGCAGCTTTGCAGAGAGCTAAATAAGAAACATGACGCTTTCTTAGAAATCAAAATCTTTCAGTGCCAAGGGCAACGCACAATTTGCCAGGTGAGAGAGGACAGACCAGAGGCAGAGGCCAGTTCGTCTCGAGAAAGAGATTTACACTGCAAAGCAGTGGTTGTTGTGTCAGAAAGTTGTACATGTCAGAAAGTCTTGATGGATCTGTTCTTAAGTGCACCAAACAAGATGGTCAGCCCCTCCTGCAGATGTTTGCCGGAGGCTGGCCGAAGTTATTTTGATCCATAACTCCTTCTGGAGCTGGCCCACTAAACTGTTTGGTATGAACATGACAATATGATGAACTTCTGGCAAGAACAAAGGTTCTCTTGAAAGATAAATAACAACAGGGGCAAAATTACTACCTAAAGATCAACTCCATGATTCTATGATTATACAAAAGACCAGGCACCACTAAAACAGTGGAAAATAACAACATGGGGAAAAACAACGAAATGGGGAAAAAACCACCAAGAACTTGCCTATTATGTCACCAGCCACAGCATCTCTTGGGATTGAAGTAGTAAGAGGATATACAGGAGTATCTTTAAAACAAAAGAAACAATGAGGTGTTTGAGACAAACACATTAATTTCACTAAAAATCATGACAAGCAATGAAGTCACCTCCTGTCAATACAGAGAGCAAGATATTCACATGACTCTAGCAACCAACTTCACCTCAGTTTTCCTTAGTTTTCTTAGGAAAGAGGTAAGAGACACTGTACTTTTGATTTCCAATTCAGGTACAAACCTCTCTTCTTTAAAGAGCAGTATGAAAGGCCAGACACCATTAGGAAATGCCACCAGGCTGCTTTCCTGTTCCTTATCCTTTTGTGGAGAAAGCTTTCTTACACTGGACAGCATTGTGAGAGTTATCTAAGGAGCTCCATATTTATTTCACATTTCCTGCTTCCAGCTGAAGGTCCATCTCCTTCTGTGTGGCATTACCACCTGCTACATGAACTGCCATAATATATGACATGTACAGTACATCTCAGGAGCTTTTATTTGAGAGTCCTCCAGCTTGCTGGATTGCCTTTCCCATTCTTAAACACTCTTGCATTGAGATGGGATCCAAAGTCAAGGAGCTACAAACATAAGTGGGACTTGAATCAATGCCTGCATGAGCTGAACTTATTTAAAAATGCTGGCTTTCAGTCAAGAGGATATATGAGATGCGATAATCTAGAATGCACCGTACAGACAGGATTTCTTCTAGCATAGACATTGAATTCAAACACTGAATTTTCACAGGGTTTTTTTTTCCTTTGTTTTGTATTGTTTTCCCTCTTCTTGTGTTTCTATTGTGGCACCTCTCTTCTAGTCAGACCTCACATCCTGTCCCAGATCAACCCTTGTTTTTTATCAGATGTCAGAAACACACTTCTTTCTCCTGAGGGCATAAGACATCCCACCGATGCATTTTTGCAATGTCTTCATGGAGTCAGAAGCTTTTATGCAGCAAATACAATCCTGATGCTACATTTTCTGCTCAGTTATTTTACATACAATTTTTTATGGGAAAAGCATTGTTTATCAGAGATGCAAGTTCCAAATCCTAGGAGGTGTCAAGGAGAACACATACCCATTTCCTCCTCACTCTCTCATTACAATCGTGTTCTATTTCACTGTCCAGGTGGTCTTTATCCCTAAAAATCCTGACACGTGTTTAAACAATTTGTTCAAGGCTTTAGGACTGGAGTTCAGAACTCACAGAGGGTAGGCTGTAAACTTGATGTCTCCAACAAATGCAGGATTGTGAGAATACAGCACAATCTCTTTGTTTTTCAAGTCACTATCATTTTGTTAAATAAACTCAACTCTCTTCAGTATTGTAACAACTGATTTATCAGAACACATAAACGTGTGAAGCTGAAATGCCAGATGTTTTTTAACCAAGTCAAGAGCAGTGAAAACCATTAATTCTTTAATGCACATTTAAAATACAGAAAAAGGGGCAATTTTATTTGTATACTTACAGACACAAAATGGATAACCATAGAATCCATCAGCACAGCGTTCACAGTGCTCTCCCTGGAAATTCTGCTTGCAGAAGCAGCGGCCAGACCCTTCCTCACAGCCGTCTGCATGCTCCAAGTTACAACTGCAGGCTAAGTAAAAGCACCAGCAATTAGGCACTCTTTGGAAAATAATTAATTTGCCTTTTACAGCAGTGTACAATGACTTTATAACAACAAAATTGCAGCTGTGAACGACTCATTATTTAAAGAGTTAACATTTCCCAAGTACTTACATATCACCAATATATCCCTTAAAAGGAAGACCCATGTTGTTTCCTTAGAGCATTTAGGGGTTTTTAATTCCAAAAGCTGCACGTTGTTCCTCTACAGCATTGCAGCAAATTTTTCTGTGGCAACCACTCATCTGTCTCCATGGTCTAGGCTAAACACCACACTTGCACTTACACACACACTACATGCCACACTACGAGCACAGCTCTGCTGACCTCCCACTCCTTTCACACCCCAAACACAACGTTACTGTAGTTTCCTCCTACCTGTCCCATGGCTCCTTCAGCCTGTTTGCAATCCAACACTTACCTCTTACCTACACTCAGTTCTTTTTCAAATGTTCTATTAGTAATTACCCTATTGCATCGCTTATTAGTCGATGGGCTCAGCACTGCATGAGATCAGAGTAGTAACTCTTGTGACCTTTTGAGCGATAGAATAAAATTTTCAAGTGACCAAGAGTCAAAGGATACCTCACACGTACATCAGGGAACTAAGAGAAACAAGATCATGAGAACAGGAGATGAGAACAACTTCCTAGAGGTCCTGAGATCCTCCTCACTGTGCGGTGTAGAGCAGCACCCCAGGTTTCCACCATCCTATCTCCTCAGTACCCTTTTAGGGCCTACTTCCTCTCATTATCCTTCTGCTGTTCTGAAGATTTATGCTCATATGACACATAAATGGAGAAGAATACAATTTAAAAGGTTTAAAGCAACACAGAAATTCACTTGTAGCTGTTCTCCAACACCTTTTGGCTGCTCTTTCATTTTTTCCTTCCCTAAAAATGCATCCCATGCCTTGATTACATCCCAAACCCGGGCTGTAGCCACCAGAAGATACTCCATAGAGAAGGACTCACGTATACAACCATGAGGAGCTCTCACTGGAACACCGTGAGGACGATAGTAGCCTTTCGCACACTTCTCACAGTTAATCCCAGCTGTGTTATGCTGTGCAAAATAAGACAAAAGGATAATATGAGATAAAGAGAGGAACTTGGAAGAGTTAATAAACAATAACATCCTTTACACTGTTTCTATACACAACTAAGAAGGGGAAAAAAGAATGGAATAGGGCTGCAATAGACATCAATCATCGTGTGGCGTTCTTTAACCACCTGTTCTCTACAGGCTTCTGAATCCTGGTATTCTCACAAAAAGCAGCTGAATTTTATCTTTAAAGCACTGTAAATGCCCCCCGTTAAAAAAAATCTTTGGAAAAAAATCTCTTTATATCATATGATATCTCTTTTTAGGCTACTTTCTTACTATGATGTATGTGTTGTTCAAGCAACTGCATCATGAATTTTTCCTTATACTATATATCAATTTTTTTAATACCTTGTGTCTAAGATCAGCAAGCAAAATAAACCAAAAGCTGAACAGTCCAGTCAGCACAAACCAGATTTTCCATTAGAAAAGTCTATGTCTCTATAAATATGTGGTTTAGGCACACACATAAAAAAATCCTAAGTAATTTGAATTACAGCAGTGATGGCAAGTACCAGTTGAGTAAATCATGGTCATGAGGCATCCTGATGAGCTCACAGACATGAGAGCTGGGGAACCAGAGCAGGAAGCTCTGCCCTGGAGCAACCAAAGCATTTCCCCCAGCTCCCACTCCCTGTCTAGTTCCTCCTTAGGGAGTGTTGCAATTCAGGGCTGAGCAGGGACACAGCATTTCCTGGATGGACTGGTGGGCAGTTCATGAGCAGGGCACTCAGCACATTCCTCGGTGGCTACTGGTGCTCACTCCAGTGGCACATGGGTGGCCCCAGCCCAGACAGAGCTTCAGGAGGATGCCAGAAGGACAATGCATCAGGGTGCAAGTAATGCCGAAGTCATTTTGAGTGTATGAAAGACAAGCAAACAAGACAAACAGCAGAATTACAGTTCTGGGCTTCTGAAAAGCAGATTTGTCCTTGCTCAGATAGCTGCTTGACAAGATCCTGTATGAAAGCGTCCTAGGTGGGAAAGGGGACCAAGAGCTCATGGACAGCCTCCTTACAACAAGGAAGTTCTTTCCAATGGGCAAGCATGGCAGAAGGCCAGCACAGATAAACACAGACTTCCTGATTGATCTCAAACCCAAAAAGAAAGCACATGGAAGGTGGAAGCAGGAACAGGCTATTTGGTGGCAATACAAAGACACTGCCCAAACATGCAGTAGCGGAGTTAGGAAAGCCAAACCTTAGCAGAGTTAAAACCAGCAAGGAAGGTGAAGCACAAAAGGAAAGGTTCCAGGAGCACAGCAGCAGCAAAAGAAAAGCTAATGGGGGCAGGGGCCCATTGCTCAGTGGGGAAGGAGATCCAGTGAATATTGCCTTAGAGCACACAAAGGACAGGAAGGCGATGGGACACAGCCAGCACAGTTTACCCAGGGCAAAGTGTGCCCAATCAGCCTCATGGACCTCTGTGATGGGGTAACAGGTGCTGTGGGCAGACCCACACGTGGTGAGGAACTGAAGCACATGCCATCAAAGAAGCAGCTGAGATGATTGGGCTTCTTAAGCATTAAGAAGAGAAGGGTGAATTTATTGCTACCTACAACTACCTGATCAGAGAATACAGAGGGGATGGACCCCTAGACTCTTATCAGAGGTGCACAGCAAAAGGATGAGAGGCAACAGGCACGGATTGGAACAGGGAAAATTTCAATCAGGTATTAGGGACAAAATTTATCATGCAGGCAGTCCAACAGCCAAACAGGCTGCCATGAGTGCTTGTGGCATTCCAGTCTTTGGAGGTGTTCAAAGAATGGATGAATGAGTTCCTGAGCAACCTGATCTAATTACACCTACTCTGAGTAGGACTATGTGATTTCCAGAGCTCCTTTGTCATCATACTCTAAAGAAACTGATTCTATCTTCTATCTATCAATTATATCCCTTCTTTGTTCAGGCATCCATTCCTAAAACTTTTCTTTCCCCTGACACAAACAGAAAAACTAAAATTCATGTGCTCTGTCAGTGAAAAAAAAAAAAAAGGTATAATTGGATTTATGGTAAACTCATTTAATCCAACTTATCTTCCACAAAATTAATTACAAACAATTCGTATCAGTCATATAACCAGGACTTGAAGATTTACACTAATTTTGCTCTTTTCTATCTTGGAAGCAGTATAAAAGAAATGTTCTTTCATGAACAAAGAGCTGACAGAAAGGACCAACATGGTAAATCTTACTAGACACTGCATGAACAAAGTTCTGCACAGAAATGTCAACTGGAAGACAAAGGACATTTCTTCTACTCATGTTATTAAAAATAACTCTCTTCTGTCTGCCTTTTGGACAATATCTGATTATATTACAGCAAGAATACGGAAAACATACTATACACTTCCTCTTTCTTGTTGCTTAAATACAACTATATTTTTAAATGCACAGCATGGTAATACCTAAATCATGATGCATAGGTTTCACAAGAACATAGGATTGATGATAATTTTGCTGCAATGCAAAATTCTGGTCAGCTGCTTGTCATACATCAGATGACTTGACAACAAAAGGAAGACAGACTTCCAAGAAAGTCTGGATTTATTTAACCATGAGACCACTAAACAAATGAATAACTTAGGTTGTAAGTGACCTCAGGAGGTCAAGTAGTTCAGTCCCACTCAAAGCAGAGATAAGTCCAAGATCAGATCTTTATCAGAGTCTTGTTTGATCTTTCCTCACAGTCATTGCCAGAGTAGAACAAAATCAGAATGAAAGAAATTCCTGTTCTTTCCAAGAACGTGCTATCCTTTTATGACAGGCACAGTGTAAAGTCTCTGATTCCAAATTTACAACTTCTGATTCAATCCAGTGGAGCCTCTGAGACAGTTATGGGGCTGGAGCTCATTCCCTCAGTTTTCAGGGGAACCTGAGGGGACGACTTTGGTTGGCTTGGAGGGAGGTGGTGCCTAATGGTCATTTTCCTCTACCTAAGACACCTTTCCTCTACACAAATGACAGAACCAACTCTTCTCACATCAGCACAGCAAAAGCCCAAAAGCCAACTACCACAAGCTGCAATTGGGGAAATTCCTACTGAACAGGAGTGTGATTAAGTGCTGTAAGATTACCCAGAGTCTGTGTAAAGTGCATCCTCAGAAATTTTCAGAATTCAGCTGAGTGTTTCTCAGTGCACCTGGATACAATTTTGCATCTGGCCTTGGTGTGAGTGGAGCACTAGTCCAAAAGAATTCCAGAGGTCCCTTCTATGATTCTGTGCTTTCCCAATACCTATAACTTTCCATCCTGGTACAGTCTACATCCTCCTTTATTTCTGCTGATGAGAGAGAGCCCTCTGTGTTCTGCTGCAGTAAGGAACCAGCTGAGCCTGAGCTGGAATTTTATTTGGTCAATTTTACTTCCTTCTGTTAAGCAGGGAAATGGCAGAGTTTGTTACAACAGGAAAGGGAATTTTTACAGCTGAATAATTGTTACATTGTGTGGTTTTATTGTGATCACACAGGACTGAGCATCAACACAATTTTTATTTTGTAATGTCTTTTACACATTAACAAGCAATGCTGAACAAGGTAAATTATTTTCACGCACCTTTCTCCACACTTTGAGTACAAGTAGTAACACCATCAGAGAAATGGGCCTATCTGGACTGGTCAGACCCACAACTACTGGTGTGAACATTTATTTAAACTGATCAAAATGACCTTTTTACCTGGCAGTTAATGCAGACTCCTCCACCTTCATAATGCCCGTGGATGTTTAAGCTTTCTCGACGCTGATCAACGCCAGCATCATAGTAGCAATCAGTGGCATGTCCATGGCAATTGCAGGCTGAAAAAGTAATATTCCAACTCAGTAAGTAATATTTCAACTTTTTTATAATGCTGGAATTTAGGAATCTCCAGCATTTACCTCCAGCAGAGGGGGAAAAGAAGATTAGGGTTTTTTTAAGTGTACATACACTCAGGCATGCTGGAGTATACTCAAATGCACATGTTTACCTATAAACAACTGGATTTTCATACCAGAAACATAGTACAGTAATGTAGACATGAAGAAAACATGCAGCTAGTCCTCTCAGAGAAGGCAACAGTTGTACCATCTCAAAACTATATAGTTATGCCTTAATGCAGAACTAGGAAGCTCCAGACGAATGGCCATAGCAGGTTTTTTTTTTTAATTACCAAAAACATGCTCGAATGTTTATTTTATTTTTTCATGTCTCAAAAATACATCTGGACTGATTCTATGTGCACCAAACCTTTATTTAAAATTAACAATTATAGAAAATATATACACATTTAAATAAAAAGATCTACACCAAAGAGCTCTCATATTCAGCTGTAGATACAGATATACCAGCAAACTTTGCTGTAATATAATTCTGAGTAGTGACCAACCATAACAGCAAACAAATAGAATAAATCAAAGGGCCGCAAATTCATTCCATGTCCTCTCTTTTTCCTGGTCTGATCTTTCTTCTTCACTGGAGAGGAAAATGGGATTTTTTTTGAAAGAATGCAGGAAGCAAAAACAGGCTTCCCCAAGCATCTGGGTGCTAGTTGATCTTTTAATTACAGCTGCTTCAGCATTCCAGGGAAACCTTCCCAGGAAATTCCTGAAGGTATGACTTGATAAAGCTATTACTTCATGTTTAGGGGAACCCTCCCTTCATCTGGACCAGAGGACACAATACTCTGGAAGGCAATGGGTTACAGAAGCTGAGGGCTCCGGCCCTTCTTCAGGATGAGGGAAGCAAATGAGAGGTAGTTCTTCCAAACTCTATTCCCAGTTCCTGGTACAACTGGGAGCACAACTCAGGGACAACTGATTCTCCGTGTCTCACTACATAACCATACAGACAAGAGAAGAGAAACGGGATCATTCTCTGTATCTTCTCTTTGTCTTTTTATCTGAAGAGCTGTGGATGAGGAAACCTTTTCCTAGAAATTACCAACCACACAGCTGAGGAGGTGCCCTGACATCAGTTTCCCTTATGGTCTGCTGACAAGAACTGCACAGGGTTCAAGACTGGGTTCCCTGGCCAGGTTGCAATAGCCTACGAAGACCTTTGGGTTTTCTTACTCATGTAATTCTTCAAGAAAATAAAAAATTACACAATGAGATGCTGGCTTAAGATACTAAGTCAGAAAAGGAAAAAAGAGAATTTTTTTTATATATATATATATATGTAATCACAATGTAAATAAAACCTCCCTTGCCTCTAGGGCCAAACCATCTGTGAGCTACAGCTCAGCTATGCCTTCTAACAGCAATGGAAAATTAATTCCTCTGATTACAGTAATAGCATTTTCACTCACAGGGGAATAGAACCCCCTTCTACCTCATCAGACACCTTTTCACCACTTTGGGCCATTTGCTGATCCACACGCACTGGGAAGCTCACAGCAAAATGTTGGGCTGATCCCTACAAGCTCCCACCAACCTCTTTCAATCAGTTTCTCTCAAGGAACCTCAGGCTCCTGGAAAGTTGAACAAGATTGCTTTAATTCCTTCACTACTGGCTGCCAGCAAAAGAGGCCTGCACCTGGCAAACGCTCTCAACAAATCACCTCAAACTGCTAGGAGCAATCCATACTAAAAAGGATATTTTTTTCAGAGTTAGTTAGAAACGAAGTGGTTTTGGCTCAGAATCTTGCAGATGATCCTCTATAAACTCATTCTTCAAAAAACATGACATTATTTATGCTCTTTGTCTACCTCTTTTCTAGCAGAAAATGTTTTCCTTTCAAAGAGGGGGACTTAAATGAGGTTTCAAATATTGTTCAAAAATTGTGTCCCAACATGCCTACCTCCTATCAAACATTTTAATCACACACAACCTCCCTCCCCCCTCCCAAGTCGTAGTACTGCAGTTTTAATTAAACAAGTCATCTCTTTATTCCTCAGACTAATTATACAGGTACATCTCTCTGGCTTTCAAAGAAGGTTCTCCTGTTACCAGTTTGTACCCACTGGCTATGCTACTCTCAGGAAAGGCAGAAGAGAAAAATAAATTGGGCCAGACACAAAGGAAATGGCTGTGCACTGAGAGACTGCAACGCCCTGTACCACCCTGCCTGGTTTCTGGCTGGGGGGATGCAGAACACCCGTGTGTGACAGCACGTACCCATCACCAACAGAGGGTCCATGCTGCTGCTTTCTTTAACAAAAGAATGAAACACGGGGGAAGTGGAAGAAAAGCCAATGAATGGGCTTCTCCAGCTACTCACTCCGTAGGGGTAATGTACTCCAAGCTCCCAAATACAAGGATGGGAAGAGGTACAAGTGTGGAGTCACCAGGATTCCCCACCAGGAACACCTTTGTGCCACTGACACGCGGCCAGTGAGGGGCAACTCTCAGCCTGAGAAGGGAGGGCAGCTCAAGCACCTGTAAGCAGTGGCAGCCTTGAGCAACCTCTGCAATCTGAACACGAAGAGGCCAGGTGATGGAAAAGGAACATTTTGGATGTAAAGGTGCCTACAGCCTCTGCTCTGCTTGGAAATCCAGTCTGTCAGCAGACAGCTATGACTGGGGAGAGATGTTGACTCAACCTTCTACAAAAAGTCTTTCACTTTTCTCATGCCATATTCTCACACAAATTAGTATTTTCACTGTTTAATAAGAAAGAAGAACATAAATAATAGTCACTGCATTTTTGATTCTTTATTTCTGTACGGAAAGAATTTTCTCTATATAGAAAAAAAAAGGTGTTAAAGCATGCTGGTTATGCTCCATGAACATGTGTGCTATAGCTAATTCCCACCCCCTTGCCAGTATCTCTTTTAACCCACCATCTTTTTGGCTACTCACGTTCACAGATGTTTGTGCTCCCAGCTGTTGCAGGTTGCCACCGTTTCTGATTATATCCAGGGCAGCAGCGATCACAGGTTTCCCCACAAGTGTTATGCTGACATTCACACTGAAACCTACAGGAATGAAAGCCTCGTCATGAAGCTGGGCTTAAAGTTTTTTTCTTACGTTCTTAAATAAAAAATAATTTGTTTTTTCTTCATTCTACTGCAGTCCAAGACTTACACATAGCACGAAAAGGATAGGACATAAACCTCACATGTAAAGAAGACTTTCCTAAAATTCTTCAAGATTGATTACTTTAACCATGTGATTATGAGTTTATTAGAACACATTACTTATAGAAAACATTTACAATTGGATTCAATAGACTGGATTATGAAACCATTTTAGATTATTAAATCAAGCTGATATACAATAGTTTAGGATGTATCTTGTTTTAGCTTCGTTCCAAGGCTCAAGCTTGTTGGCCTACAATAATCAAAATATTTATCATCTCTAAATGCATGCCTTCATAAGTTTTCCATTATGCTTTGTTTACAATAATTTTATCAGTGTTTTTATTAAACCAAGATCATAACTTTATGTTGTTATTTTTAAGATAGTGCACACTGTTCACCAATGAAATGTAGGGATGGTTTTGATTTATTTAGCTGCATAGCCTACTTAAAGGGCAGGCTCTAATTATGGGCTGGGTCTTACCATCCTGCATAGTAACTGAAGCCCAGGAGGAACAAAGACCTTGAGACTCAGGAGGCCTTTTACAGCATTCTTCTATTATGTGTGCAGTCTAGTAACACAGGGGCAATAAAACTTTCGAGCACAACCATCCTATTTTCATAGATTTCTCACCTTCTTTACTTACTTTCCCCTAACACAGACATCTGGAATGGAAGCACCCATCTCCCCCGCTTACTCTTCACTAAAACACAACTGGAAATATTGTGTTGTCCTGATAAAAGTTTGTTTTAATGCCCTCATGGATAAGAGCAACAGCTGGTTTAAAGCAGGTTTTTAAAATATGTTTGAGACAGCCTGATCATTCACAGTCACTTCCCAGTAGCAGGTGAGCCAAGAAGCCTGATCTAACTCCCTGTGAAATCAATGTGGAGGTCACAAACTGGACAGGGAAAGGGAATAGTTCATTCAGATTGTTTCTATGTTTTTACAGTAATGGTCTAAAGCCATCGGATCTTGCATGAGCTCAGCTACAGTGCTCAATATCTCCATGAAGTTCACTGATCTTGTTCCTGAGCTGGACTTCTAATTCCTAATGTAAGAAGGTGATATCAACTCATGTTTTCCAAAAAGAACTATGGGTTTCTAAGAAATTTCTCAATCTGCCGAACTTGTATTTCAATTAAAATGAAAAATCTAAGTAAAGACTTTCTATCATTGTATTTCACATACAATCGCTCTTGACATGTTCTTTTGCCAACCATTAGCAGGTTCTATTTTTTTTTTTAAATATAAAGAAAAAATCCCTGTACAACTACATAATTCTATAATAAAAAAAGGGCATTTGAAAGCATTCATGTATTGCTCTTCTCAGATAAATGTCAGGCACCATTTACTTACTGGTATTGGTTTTCAGCACTCTTTGGATTACATACTTCAGCATGGCCATGGCAAACACATCGACCACCAATACTGATGTCCTTTATACTGTAGTAATACTGTGGAACAAGCACAAGAAATATGTTTAGGTCTTTCCTTGCTTGCATTATGTCAGAAATATGAACATCGTGTTTGCTAGACTTGGAAGGTCTCTACAATAAAAATGTGCACTCTCCTTCAGCAATTTAATAAAACACTTGAGATTTCATAAGGAAAATCAGAAGTTCCTTACACTAAAGCTGTGCTGCTTGCCAAGTAAACTGCACACTGCATTTACCTCTGCCTGTGAGCAACATCTTAAAATTTACTTAAGGCAATGAGGGCACTCGATGGGAGTGCTGTCAAATGACTGGAATAGCTTTTATGTTTTCCAGTGCAGAAACCCTCACACACATTTGTGTGGTGCCTCACCCCAGGGTTTCCTCCAATTGTTACCGAATCTTCATTTTAAATGAAAAGGTTAAAAATAGCAATACAATATGAGGTCTGAAATCTCTTTAAGTATACGAATTTCTGTGTGGTGTTCCCTGTATTTCCTTATATTTACTCATGGAATGGGAGTGGAACTTTGGCCTTCAAGCTCTGAGATAGCCCAAGATGCACTGAAAACACCTAGGCATCTCAAATGATTTGTGGAAAGATAGCAACTTTCAAGTATGGCCTTTCTGCTCCTTCAGAAACTCAGGTACTATTTTCTAAAAACCTTTTGTGAATAAATATCAGAAAGCAGTGCCAAATAAAACTGAAGAGATTTAGTTCCTCAGTTCTGCATGAGATAGTTTAGAATAATTTTGCTTTGGCTCTTTACAGCTCCCATGATCCACTCAACTTCCTCCCATATGAGAAAGCAGGGAATGAAAATGGTCTGTTACAAAACCATTAATCATCACTGCCCCTCCATAAACCCACGCTGGCCGATTATCTTCTTGTCTCAAACAAACCCGGAGAAAAATACGGAGATTTAAAGGTGGGTCACTGCAAATTTCATTGCCAGGATGTTGCAAACTTCAAATACTCAGACCACTTTTTGGTGCCTAACGTGCTAGATGCTATTGTTGAGTACATACATCTCAGTGACGACAGTACTTACCCTGCGAGTTACAGTGGGGTCCCGTTGAGCTTTGGATATCAAGTGCCCAAGAAGAGTATTAGTTCTGAGAAAACGGAGGCGGATGTTTGTTGCTTTTGTGAATTCTTGAAGGCCAGGGGAATAAGTGAAGTTTTTTGCTCCTGGGCGGCCATTTACCAAAGATACTACAATCTAATAGGGAAGCAAGCACGCTCTTGTTAAAATATATCAACTGCCAGTGCCAGTAGCAGCATAGAGCAGAATTAATAAAAGAACCCAAAAAATTTCTATTGTTTCTGAACATATTTGCAGTAACAACTGGGCATTTCATACTGAAGCCAGGATATTGGGAAAAACAGTGTTGTTAGTCTAGGAACCCCTGCATTCTCATTATCCATATAACACATTGGAAAAAAAGAGCCCCTATCTGTTTTGAAAACAGCAGGTACAGCATGCAAAAACTACATTTTAATAGGAAAAAACAATAGGAATAGTTACAAGTAGTTATTTGAACAGTTGACAGTGTCAATGGAAGTTTAGCCTGATTAAAAACACCAGATTTTGGCTCTTTCCCAAAGCACATTTATTTTTGGGTCAAGGCATAAACATTCCTGGAAAATATTATTGTTACCAGGTCCAGTGTCTGCGAGCATATTAATGGTCTTCTGGAAGAAAGTACACAGTGTTGCTTTAGAAAATCCCCTCACATGAAAGCAGGTTTGTCTGACTTCCAAAACAAGGGATCCAATGCTTTTTTATTTTTTAAAGAAACAGCCGCCAGCAGCTTAGCAATCACGAATCTCTATTGAATGGACAACCTAGTTTGTATGTACAGGGCTCAGTAAAAGACTTTAATTTGTTTATAACCATCCAGATAACAGATTTCTATTTTCAAATGGCTCCTATACTCTGAAGCACATAACAAGGGTATGATGACTGTTCCAATTGCAGCACAATTCCTTCAGGAAAAGTCACAGAGCATGCAATAGGGAATGGCACCAGCAGTGTTCTTCTGTGGAAATTATTCTTTACAATATCTGATTAGGAAAATTCTACAGACACATTAAGAAATAAGTTCTACTTTAATATGAAACCCCAGATCCATCTGCTCAACACTCTGGACAGCTCTTGAGGAGTTCAGATCTCGATTCTAACCACATCAGGCGTAAAAGCAGAATGCCAGGAGGAGCCATCAGCACATCCAGGAGTTTAACATTCATTCAAATAATACAAGCCACAGTTCAGCCTAGCAAGGAGCAATGGCTAAAATCAAAGCAATGTTTTTCAAATACTTGTATTATATTATAAACATGTAGCTTTCTTTTATATATATATATATTTTATTTTTTTTTAACAGCTACTTATTCTTGAAGGGTAACTATCTGTTTCTACAGCCTTTACTCACATGAGCAATTCTGGTGCACCAAGTTTTGCCATGCACATTGGAAGTATTCAGAAAATGCAGTCAACACCTTGGAATTCACATGGCTATAGGGAGGTACATAAATTATGATAAATATCAACACAGGCTGCTCTGAGTAGCCCTTACCCCCACAGGGGAATGGTGAAAATAAGGAGGAGTCAGGTCACCCTCCCAAAATCTCACTTAGGTTTAGGTTATGGACTTACTGATGGAGACTTAAGCAGTCATAGCTAAAAAATTACTTCCAACAAACTTCTGAAACCAATGCTGTTTGCTTCCAGCATCACACATTGCTTTCCTGAAAGCCCTTACCTCTCCGTTTTCAAGAGGCAGAATGCGAGAGTACTCTGTGGTGCACAGGACGTCGCTGTCCCTCCTCACGGGAAGATTCGCTTCCTTTCCAAAGCGCTCCAAGCAATCTGCTTTTGAGTCTAGCCAGGCAAGAATAAAATTAATTTTATATGTGAAAATAAGCCCTGTTGTTCTAATTTAAATTAACAGAGAAGTATCCTCTGTGCTTTCAGTTAAATTCTCCCCGTAACAGCGTAATAACAGTGACTGTGTCACTCAGCACAGAAAAACAGACATTCCTCAAAACAATAATCTCTCTTCCTAAGCAATTCCTGACAAGACATGGCACAGTATTTTTCATATTATCACAAAGAAAAGCTATGTAGGTACTCCCAGATTTTGCATTTATATTTTACTTTGATATTTGCAAGAAACTCCGGGGTCCTATGGGATGAAGGACACTGAAGTTCTGACATACCCAAAAAACAAGACAAACAAAACAACTCAAAAATTCCCAAGAGAGAGAAAAATATTCATGTGCTGAATTACGTTTTCAAGATGTCATACTCACACACTCTTATCACTAATTTGTTGTTGCTAAATAAGAAAGGAGAAATGTATTTAACACTCACTGTCTTCTCTGCAGGTGAAATCTTCAGCAAACACCATGGTTTGATTTTGCTGCTGCTGAGGAAATTATTAAAGAAACCTGTCCACAAAAGAGCCGTGACACAAGGATTGATACTTACAAGCAAAATATTGCCAGGGAGTGTAAGTTGTTCCAAAGTCCACTGATCTTTCCAAGACCCAAAGATCTGGACGAGGAGAATTTGCAAACTTGATAAGGATATAGGCAACGTGGAAGAGCTGGTAACAGAACATACACAGATCTTGTCAGGAGCTTTATTTGAACTCTATGAAAGCACGGCAATAACGAAACTAATGCAAATAAACACTTTTTTCTTTAGTGTACAGGGAGAAGGTTATTCTCTGCAGTTTCATTCCCATTAAAATAAGTGGCCAGATTCTCATCTGGCTACTTCACCTGGCAATGTGTTCAAGAACATGAAGACATTAAGAGTTTCATCTGGATTCTTTAGGTGCTCATTATGCATCACACAGAGAGCTCCCAAACACTAGAGAAAAAATGGATCTTACAAGGAAGTCTCCCTGTAAGCCTCTTGGGACTGTCCATGTCATAAAAAACAGAACATCAATAAAAATTACCTTCACACAAAAAGCTAAACATGGATTGATTTTGAAGGTCATTTAAAATTTAAACAACCACAACATGGATGGGAGCTGTCAATAAAAGTGAACCCATACTGAGGTACACTCAATATTCAAGTGAAGCTGCACTGGAATTTCCCACTCAACAGCCTCAACTGAGAATCATCTGCTGGCAGGAGATTCTCACTTTGATGGGGGAGACAGGGAGTTGCAGTCAGCAGTTTATCAAGTAACTGCTGCCAGAGCCCCCACATGAAATACACCCGAGCAGTATATCTTTGCTCATTCCTCACAAATATCATAACCCTGAAGCTAATACTTTGCAAAGTTTATTAGACTCCAAACCACAAGTGCATACAAGCTCTCAGCCATGAACTGGGAACAGAATCTTTTGGCATGCCTGGCCCATTCAGCTGTCAGCTAGGAACAATTCAATAGCTGTCACACCAAGTGGGGCCACCAAGAGGCAGATGTAAATGGTGAACAACGCAGGGAAGCGGACACCTGGAAATATTTGTCCCTAACCAGCACTGCACATGACAATCCCATGGATACCTGCAGCCTCCATCCTCACACATCTATTTCAGACACCAGCTTCTGAACATCTGTACACCGTATTCACAGCAGAAAGTAAAACCTTCTTATGGAGAAATGGGAGGAATTCAGGGACTTCATGGAACGTGGTCTCATGATAACACCTCACATCTCAGAAGAAAACAAAATGAAACTTTTTTGTTGTGCATTCGTTTAATGCAGTATGTCCAACTACTCTCCGAGGCAAGCCCCTGTTCTACACACACCAAGGCATCACTGCAGCAGGTACTGTACCTTGCAACCTATTTCAGAAGCTTTTGCTTTGCTGAATGCTGCTAACTTAGGGCAGCGCAGAGAGAACCAGGAGGAAAATAACCCAACTTTTCTGTTAGTGTTGAAACTTACCCCGAACGAAATTTACTTAACACAGCCTGACAAGCACCAGCTTCACCTCCTGAGATACTAAATTAGGTGCCTCAACAACCAGACATTATCTCCACAGGAAAAATTACTTGCTAGACAACAATAGTGAGCACAGTGAGTGGCAGCCATTCTGTTGACAGAGCCACGGCCTCAATGGCTGCGCAGGTGGAGTACTGCCCTCAAATTGCTGATTTTAGCCATTGCCAAAAATACTTTGGGGACAATGGCAAGATTTGCTCTTACTGAGTTTCTGATACTCTTTGCCTGAGTAACTTCTGCTACTTCACTGTCAGGTTTCACAGTAGAGATATTGGCTACACAGACATTACACATCCTCTGGTATGGCCACTCACCTCAAAGATTGGTATCCTTCTAAGAAAGCATAATAGTTCTGAAACTCCTAAAGAAAAGAAAAAGTGCTTCATGTTCTTGCTTTTGGTCAGCTGAATCTCTCAAGGGACATTTACCTGTTCAAACCAGGTTTGCACTGGCAGGCAACACTAATAAGTCTTTCTTCCCCTTTGTCTTAAGATCTTTGGAAGTCCCATCTCGACATGCATGTTAGCAAGTGCAGATAACACTCTGTGTGTTGGCTGATACAGATTTAACCAAGACAAGTGGTTTAGAAAGCTCAAGAGGAAATAAAGGAAGCATACGGACAATGTCCTGCCTTTTCCAGGGCTCCACTGCTCGCAGTCACGTTGTGGAATGATTACAACAATGACCTTATACCTACTCTTCAAAAATCTGTGTTACATCAGGACCTCTGCGAGTCTGCCAAGGCTGAAAGAACTGCCACCCAGCACCACTCCTTGAGTATTTCCATGCAAATCAAAAAATGGAAGCAGAAAAAAAAGTACAGCACCTTCACAGTACTGTTACATATGAAAACCTTCAACTCACGTGACGCTCTCCTTACATCTCACGGTTTGAAATACTGCTCAGGTTTGTACTGGCACATTCAGAAGGGAAAAGGGACAGGTCTGATAAAAATTATTAGCGTTAATTCATGACAGCATATCACCAAACCATAGTCACCATGCCTATGATCTGTCCTGCTTCTGACTTTGCATGAGTGCCTATGATTCGGTTTTGACCCGGATCAAGGATGCAAAATGGCACTCGAACATCTAAACTTCCACTAAGATTAAATACTGACCAAGTTGATGAATGGTCACTCTCCAGATCTGATGGGACAACAACAGAAGAAAAATAATCCTTGGTTTAGCAAATAAATCCTAGCTGAAGATAAAAGAGAAACCTTGCTGACGTAAGACCTAGAAAAGCAACCATTAAAGCTGATTTTAATCACATATTCTAAGCTGGTATTTCACTACTTTAAATCTTGATCCTGACCTACGACTTACCCTGAAAAAAAGGCAGACTAAACTCAGAGCAATGTTTTCCTTCAGCCATTTAGTTTTGAGAAAAAAGAAGAAAGTGCCCTAATTTTTGAAAAAAATGTTTATTTGGTTGCTTTTAAGCCAAATTTGTTTCATTAAAAAACCAACCAGCTCTCAAAAGGAATGTTAAAACTGTAAGTAAGAAGTTTGATACAATTATATAATGGTAAAAAATTTTTCACAAAAAATCCCAGAAATATAGCTTAATCAAAATTCTGACCATTTTCTTGTATGAATAAAGAACCGAATTTAAAAGCGGAAAAAGCGTTTCGTTTCCAGTCATGGAAACAATGCACTCTGGAAATGCATGCTTGAAAGAGGATGTATTATTCTAAGTGTTGAACATCATATCCTGCTGTAATCCAGCACCACAGGTCAAATCTGATGGATTATCAACAGCTGGAATTTAACCAGCTCCACATTGATGTGACTATTTCCTGTTCACTCAGGTTTGCTCAGATTTGAAATGTTCTTGCAGCCAATGGCCTTAAAGATTCGCAAAAACCCAGAAAAAGTTTTTTAAAAATCACTCAGTAGAATGAGCAAAAAGTCCTCCTCATCTGAGAATGAAAATTAAAATTCAGTGTTATGCATTAACAATATTACATTATACAGAGAGACATTTCTGTAAAAGCTCTTTCAGGTGAACTTCAGATTTTATTAAAAGAGATCATTTAAATTGATTGAGAATTACACTGTACCATTATTGTTAATGATACAATATTCATCATCTCTAACAGCATGCACACCACTTATTTCAAACCAACAGGAAGAAAACTCCGTTACCCACTCCATTCTCACAAGAACACTAAAAATTGCAGTAATATTACTTTAAAATGTTTTCTCTATTTTTTCCCTAAAAGTTTAAACAACTCTTTGCACAGAGAAATTTCCAAGATTTGTTTGAATCCTAGAAAGTATTAAAAAATGGATAAAAGTTAGATGTGCATACATAAAGGCATAGCACATTTTTCTCCATTCCTGTCACCATACACTCAAACCAGAACACTAAAACACTGAAATGACTTGTTAGATGAGTGCTGGACATAAACTAGCACAAAAGAAAAACAGACTGTGTTCCAAACAATCATGATGTTGTGTGCTGCTTCTGTAGGAAAAGATTGTTCTTCCTTTTTGGCTCACGAAGAATAAAAAGTCCTGGAATGTGGTAGTAGCAACAATCCAATTAAAGCCAGGTAGACCATCTATCTGAGGCCTGAGACCTATTCTATAGGTCTTTAGATGCATTCAAAAAGATACCACACCAGTCCTTCTTCATGTAATCTGAATCTGTTTTCAGCAGGGTGAAATTTCCTCAGACTGTTACTAGCAGACACAGCTGCACCACCAAAACTTCCCTCAACACAGCACAGTTGCTTTTCTAGGTTTCTTTCGTTATCTTGAATAATGTGGTTGGTGCTGCGGATTGCTCAGAAGAGACAGAAATCTGGTACGATTCAGCACACAAACTAAACTTCTCAAAGGGGGACTGATGCAGGAGAGGGATTTAAGGAACTGTGAACAGCACCTGCTCCAGAACACACCTTAGTGCCACTGACTGCATAGCGTTGCCCATTGATTTCTTGGTGTAATGAAGGCTTAAGACCTTGAGCACTGCTTCCTCTCAGAGACCAAGCCCCAAAAGCATCAATCTATTCAAATGAAATAAAAATCCCATGTACTCTGGTCAAAATAAAGGCTTTGATTTCTCGATTTTGCAAAGAGGGAAGCGGTCCTTTTATTCAAACATCTCAGTAGGACTTGAGGCACCCATGCGGATCCTTGTACTGTATAAAACACTCCTGACAGTCAGTATTCATCAATTCCCAACAAGGTATTTTGTAACATAAATTGTAATACAAAAAAATGCCAGCTAGAGAGAGCTGACCCAGCATTTCTGGAGTTGCCAGCTACTCTTCTGGGTATGTGGAAAAATAGCTACAGCAGAGGTGAAGAGAAAATCGTGTGTGGATAGAACCTGAGAGGCATCAGACCTCCTGAGTGTGTTCCATCCAGTTCACCTGAGCACACATATACACAGCAAGGCCTACACTGCATAAACAGTGACAGTGACTGTAAAGTCACTGCACAGCATGCTGGAGTCATTCCTCATGTGCCAGCTTCCAGTCCAGGGCACAGCAGCCAGGAATAAGCACAGGATTTTCAACATTGCTCAGTTATCACTGTCCATGCTCTAGTCACATCACACTTTCCTCTAACCAGCCACTGATGCTGAAGAGTGTATCTAGTTAAGTGAGTCAGTGCCTGTGAAGAGGCTTCACAGACACATCTGGAGATCTCTTCTCTATCCCAGCTGATGGCAGGACCAGAAGGGAGAAGCTCTCTCTGTACATTTCACAGGCAGTGCTCTAGAAGGGAGAACTGCTTCCAGAAATGAAAGGGTGGTCCATTCTCCACATTCAACCAGTCCTTGGTCTTTTTGCCAAGGCTGCGGGCAAATACATCAACGACTCTCAGTTATTCTCCTGAAATTTCTCGTGCAGCCACTTTTCCATTAGGATTTGGACAAAGCCCAATTCAATGCTCATAACTATTTTTTACATATAGCCTATTTCTTCACAGAACACTGAAGCTATTCATATGGGAAAGGGTTTGTGTGATTCAGCCCTTAGTTGTCCAGAAGATAAATGTCCTCTTATGAGGGCTGCAGTTCAAACTAGAAGGAACATAGTAGACTGTCAGCACTGGGAGGAAACCCAGGGAAGTGCAAAGGGTTGGAGGCTACCAGCAGAGGTTCTGCTTTTACTACATCGGGTTGAAAGTGAGGTATTTAGAACAACACATCACAAAATTAAAGTAACCTGTAGGAATGAGCGTGGAAAGGAAGATGGGGGAAGCAGGAGTACACACATGGAGAGAGGGAAGTGAGATGAATGAGTGGGAACCAAGACCTTCCTAAAGGGATGCTGAGGAAGAGCCAGAGGCAGACAGTCAGGAAAGCAAAGCAGAACAAGATTTGTGAGATTTTTTACTGCAGATTTTCAGAATAATATCAAATTAGTATCAAAAATGCATTTTAAAAACAACGACATGCCTCTAGTAATGCAAACATAAGGAAAAAAAGCTGAGCCATAAGGTCTTTCATTAAAGCTTTAAAAAAACACAACACATTGACTACAACTTGAAGGAAAACATATGAGCAAGAAAGAATGTATTTTAAGGTATTTCCCTTATTAAGGCTGGTAGCTCAACTCTGAATGAGTTGCTTGTAGTGTGACTGAGGAATAAATGGAACACATATTACCTGATAGAACTTTTCGAAGATTCTATCAGACAGGTGCTACTTCATCAGCTGACGTTGTGTTACTCTAGAGCTCACAACTAGATGCACCTTCCTGAGGTATGAGCCAAAAATCACAACTCACTTCAAAGCATCCTGTTCTGTGGCATGATCCCAAATCAGTGTCCCGCACAAACTGAAATACTCAGAACCAGAGTTCTCTAATAAGAAGGAACACTTCTGTGCTGTTAGCATCCCCATTTTTGGGTACTGCAGGGACAATGCTGCGCTGCCCCAGACTTAAAAGCCCCTTTTCTCCCCAGTGTGAACCAAAACAGCAGAGAAGGGCTCGGCGCTGCAGTGGATTCAGAGCCGTGCAGGGGTTCCAGAGAAAAGGCTTTGTCTCATGGCAGGAACAGCTCTGCAGCACTGCAGAAGCCTCGTGCAGTGGTTCTCATGCCCTGACTGGTAGGACTTCCCAGTGTTATTACAGAGGTTATGCAACTTCACGCTAGAGCTGGGTCTGATTTCAGGGTCAGGGATAGCACAAAGTCTTCAAAAGCCAAGCACAATGAGTGCAATGACTATTTTTGGGAGCCCAGTTCAATGCAGCTTGTGATCAATCTCCCACCACCTTGAAAGTTTCTCCCTACAGAAGAAGTGAGCACAGGACACTTTCTATTTTACAGAATGACACTTAAATTAACTGTAACTTCAGAACCATTTGAAGTTATCATGTCAATCTTTTGTAAATTAAGAACAATTGTTTTTAGTTCCCAACAATTAGCCAAAGCTGAATAATATTCCAAACAACAAATATTGTTTGTAAATCAAAGGATTGCTACCAAATACAAAAATTAGACCGCTACCATATAAAAGCAACTCAGAAGATGTGCCAGACTGTGAGGCTATTTACAAAATGTTTATACACTTTAACTGGTAGAAAACATAAAAACATGAAGTCCTCCCCAGGCCACACCACTTAGCTTAAATTTATGGTTGAGTTGCCCTCCCTCTGTAGCAAAAGTACTAATTTGGACATTGCATTCTACTGTGTATCTTTAATTTACAACAGTGACTAATAATATCCCTACATAAAAACTATTCAACACATTAGTGCACAAGACTTCACTGAGTCTGAGTCTTTCAGCACCACATTATTGCCAAAAAGCACAGTTAAAAAAATTATACATAACTAAAAGCAACAATAAAATATATGGGCTATACTTCTCTGACCTACTTTTTGTAGCTGGACATTTCTTTTTCATCATACACTATCGTGCTATCCTGAACTTTCATTTCTTCTGAAGAGAGTTCAGGAAAATACCCGGGGGAGTATTACTGTAATATCTGCTGAGCACTAAGCAAGCCAAAGATGAGGACACACCTGCTGAAATTAGGCAATCCAAAAAGTCAGGGGAAGGGCAATGAAATTCAGTCAGACATTCTGGATTCAAAAGTTTAAAGTATGTTGAAAACTACATTGGGAAAAACACCATCAATTAGAGGAAAAATCGAGATTTCATTTGATCCAAATATTTCAAACAAGTCAGGAACAGCCACAGTGTAAGCAGGTATGTTAACAGAACGGAGAGACTGCCTCAGGGATCAACATTATAACTGTTATTCAGAAGGACTGTGATTGATTAGAAATGTAACTATAGTACAGAAAGTCAGAAAGGGAAGTAAAGCAGGGCTTTGGCTTTAAGGTTTTTGCTTTTTCTCATATTACGAAGTACAGCGAAACGAGCATTCTTCTTGCAAACAGATTTAACAGCCCGAAGGCATTCTGACTTTCAAAACCACCCTAGTCCTTGTGAAACAGAAGCGGCACCAGGTGGGTGTTCTGTTCCAACTCTGCTGCAGTGAGCACTAAAATTTCCATTGTGGTGCAACTATTCAATTAAATATTGTCGTGAGACCACGGTAAGAGGCTCCACTGGGACTCTGCCCTCAACCATAACGATATAATGGCAGGAATGCAGAAAATTAAAAGCTTTTGGCTTTGCACTATGTCCTGCTTCCTCTGATTGTGGACACCAATTACCAGCTTACACTCGGCCACTGCTTCCCTGCACGCATATGTACCTTACTCTTTGTCATGTTCTGCTCACCCAAAAGCTTTTCCGTATTTGGTTTGCAGAAAAAAAGTGCTTTGTATTAAAAAGAAACAAAACAACAAAAAAGGACAAATAATTAGTGAGGAAAACTACATCCCTGTTATCTTTTCAGTATTATGGTATGTGGTTCTGTAAAGTATTTAGACACATATCTAACTTTAAGAAGATTTATTTTTCCTTAAAACCCAAAACCTTCATCTCAGCTCACTTGACGGGGAATTGCACCCTGAAAAATTGTCTCTGAAAATTACGAAGAAAATCTGCATGACTAATACACACCAAGCCCTTAATATTTAGGACTTTAAAACAAGGTAAAGGTGAATTGGGGTCTCAGTGCTTACTTGTTCACCTGAGTAGACTTACTCTGTCACAGTACTTAATGTTCTTCTTCATTATTAGTATTGTGTGCTACTGTATGAATTTGGGGGTAAAAATACCAAGCAAAATGTCAAAAGTGAATCTCAAGTTCAAACAAATCCTGAGGTTAAGGTTTAACTGGATGAATGCAGATACGAGATAATGTCTGTGAAGTGGGAAAAAAAAAAATCATATGAATCCTAGCAAACCCTCATCCATCCCCCAGCTAAAATGATTCATTCCTGATCACAGGATATGGAGTCATTTTCACCTTTGCCTTGGATTTCCTTCATGTCCAAGAAAGGGGATTCAGAGTCACCTTTCCAAGTAGTACCAGAGCAATGAGAAACACGCAACCTCCCTCTAAGAAATTCTTTAGTAACTACAGAAATCTTAGCACATAGCAGCTGGTCTCCAGGGAGTCCCACGAGAAGAGGGCACTCAGTTCATATTCCTCCTCTCAAGGGAGGAGGTTTCTCAGGAGCTTCCTCAGCACACAAAAAGCATCTGTCAGTAGGTCTTCCAAAGAAGGTAAAGAGCACACAGCATGAAAAGTTTAGCATGGCCTTTCTGCACTGCAGCTCTACTGGACACAGAAACACTGACTGAGGATATCCTCAAAACAAGAACCATTCCAGCCATGGGAGGAACAAGAGTATTAGAGCACCACGTAAGACAAGATGTAAAATAAGTTGCACCTGAATCCCCAACAAAATGGCAGCTAGGTCTCACAGAGAAATACTTTCTTAGTTATCCCCTACCTTGCTGTCAACTAAATTGAAGGTCTACTCAAAAAATCCTGCCCTATAAAACCAGTCAATAAAGAGTTACTGCGGTCCAAAATATATATATGTACGTGTATACATGTGTTTTGCAGGCCCACACATATATTTATAAACCCATGTTTTCACGTGGTGTGAACTTGCACAGCGTAACTAAATTCACTGGATCAGCACCCAATTATGGCAGCTGAGAATCCATCCCTGTGACTTAAGAAACAGATACAGAGGCTTTACTCTTAGCTGCTTGCCAATCACCTGCAGACAAAATATAGGCATTTGTGTTACTGTCTCATTACTAATCCACATTACACTGGTTTTGCTGTCCCTTCCCTTTTAGACCACTTTATCAGTATTTTTCTATCTATCTTGAAGATCTTGCTGGATGACAGAGAAACCAGAAGGACCCCTGAGGCAAAAGCAGACTCCGAACATTATTCTCAAAATGTCTGCATGCACGGAGATCGTGAAGCCTCTCTCTCTGCCCTCACGGAAAAGGAGAACATTAAATGGAAACTAGAGCCCAAGTTGGAAGTAAAATGTCCCCCCTTGTAACCTCAGGGTAACAAGTTAAAGTGTCTGTGCAAGGAAAGTACACCATCCCTACATCTGTGTGACGCCAAGAACCCCCACCATCAAAATTCCTAAAGGAAAATAATCACTTTAACATAGCCAACTTGGTAAAAAAATACAGACCATAAACCAGATAAAAAAGCTGTGATGTCAGAAGTTCAAATCATCAGCTCAAAAGTCTCTCCCAAATGCAAAGCATACACACAAAGGCAAGAAATGATCACACCTCACCCCACAGCGCAGGCACTTACCTGCCCCAGATCCAAGGTGACATTGACTTCGTTGTACTTCAAGCCCATGGAAAGAGGGGGACTTTGCCACCAGCGTTCAGTGCCATCGATGGCGTTGGTTATCGGGTGAGCTCTGCTGGGATCGGCAGCGTTGCAGTAATCACAAAACTGGCCCTGAAACACAATAAACCAAAAACGTGGTCTCACACAAAATACTATGCACTGATGACACACGTGGTTGTTAACTGAGATTCTGAACTAGAGTGTTGACTAAAAATTAGAGTAATTTTGAATGTATGAATTATTCCCCGTGCAATTAAATTACACACTAACTTTTATGTAATAAACTAAAACTCCAGAAATCTCAATAAAGGAACTATAGTAAATCTTTATTAACTTATTTACACTTTGGTGAAATTACCTATATTACATCTACAGTGGCGTCTGCAGGAAATCTGCAGAAAATCAGTGAAACAAAGATTCTTAGAACTGGATTAGGAACAACAAGCAAATTATCCTCAATTCTTCTAAAACGTCATGAAATATCCACATATGCACGTAGCCTGGTATAAATAAAACCATTAAAAAAATGCTCTGCTATTTGGCTATAACCATGCTATTAGAATTCTATAACACTGTTTTCATTTTGTTTCATGCCATTATAATACATTCTGAATCAGAGTTTTCTAAACAATATGTACTTGTGGAAAATGCAACAGATTCTACAGACTGCTCCCTTCAAGCTTCCCTTTAAAGAATACCATTGTATCTTCAGTTCCAGAAGTCACTGCCCAATTTCCAGTCCACAACTAAAGCCACAATCCAGAGACGCCCTTTGAGAATCTCTTAAGCTCTTTGTACAATAATGATGAATAAACTTCAGGAAATTTAATTGTCTTTTGATTTCATATCTTGGCTTGCCCCAGAAGCTATTTTTTTCTCCAAGAAAACGCATTTCACAGTCTACTAAGATTGGCGCTGAACTGCTGAAATTAGTTATTAAGGGATCTTTTTAGTGACCCATTCACTTCTTATTCCAATCACTAGGTGGAGATAATCAGTGAAAATGCTGAACTGTGCCAGGCACAGATCTTTGTAGAAAAATAGCATTTTCATTGAATGGCAGTACACCCGACACGGCCATGGCTACTTCAGTAGGACAGTTCCTTAATCCATCAGTCTGTGAGGTGCTGACACTGTGTTTGACTCCTGTTTAAAATAAAGGGAATGGGGCGAATGTTACCTTATCAACTTAGCAGATTTCCATCAAAAGCACGTGACAAATCTTTTGTTGTTTCCGCAATCCATGTTGCCTGGCATGAAGGACATTCCTACCTTTTAAGAATTAACAGAATCCCATATAACTGCCACTGTTTTGTTTGTTGCTGCTGTCAGACTAACCAGTGTAAAGCAACTGGAGCAATCATACTTGTCCACCTTTTCCAGAGAAATAACAGAAGGGCTCTCACATTCTTGCTGGCTGCAAGAATGCAAGCTTGGTGAGTTTAAGACGTTTAGCAGAATTTATTTCACATCTACCACAGTCACTAAGGGACTGGAAAATACTTCATCAATCTCATGTGAAACAAATATACCATCCTGTGTCTTTCAAATATGAAACAACTACGTTCACTGAACTGAATATTCCTCCATCAATAGCAATAACTTCAGCATCTGCACCTAGCAATAGTTCCGTCCTCATCCTCCTCTTCCAGAAAGCCCAGAATACGATGCAGTTTCCAGAAGACATGGCTCCCATTAAGCTGTTCTGATTCAGCACTGCCAATCTGACTGAAGGTTAACTCCTGACAATTCAAAGAGACTAAATACTCACATACACAAGTTGGTTAACTACATCAGGGGTCATGTTACAACACGATAGGTCTGCTAGAGAAGATGGTTTGGCTGACTTAAATACAAACTCCAGTATGCCAGGACACTGCCTGATTCAGATGGGTTGCTGCAGCAGATACACATCAGCCCGTGCTAGCTCCAGGCAGCGCTGCCAGTTTCCGCAGTGACGACAAAGAACATCGTGCCACTATCTGCAAAAATCCATACCCTGAGAAATCAATTTATGCACTGGCAACTCCAGTTACCACCACATCAGAGCATCTTCCCTGACAAATGCATACCTGAGCTCTGACATATATGTTTCAACAGGGCAAGCTTCCCCAAATAGCTTTATAATGGGCTTGAAACACAGTCTTTAGATCTAAATTACATTCACAATCATCAGGCTGGAAGTACACAGGAAACAGTTGCTGTTACAGCAGTTTCAGCTCTGATCTGGAAACAACCTCAAAGAAAGGTTGAATGAGAAGGAAACAATGGGGAGTATTAAACACAAGAGTTTAATTTACACGCACTTATGTGATTTCAGTATACCAGAGCACTTGATCTGAACTCAAGATACCATCTTTTTCTTTTTGGGGCATATAATTCAGAGAATTTCATTGCAACAGCTGGAGTTTCAGTTATTTAAATTACATTCCAGCAACCCAGCCAACTAGGCAGCAAAACAAAAACGAAAGAAAAAAAATTATTGGACAGAGCAGCCTTCCTTCCTTCTCCCTGGCAGCATCTCAGGCACATCGCGCTCAGCCTGTCTGCCACAGGACACGTCTCCACTCCAGTAGACTGGGCCTCGAAACTTGGTTTGATTTTGGCTGCAGTTCATCAGACAGGCAGGTGTGCGTTTGCTGGTGACCTTGTTAGCCTCCTTTCCCCTGCTTCTCCTGAGCAAAGGAGAGACCTGGAACTGCATGAAAGAGTTTGCCGAAATACGCCAGCGCGAACCAGGGACACACAGGGATGAAAACGTCTTGCCTGTAAGTTACAGAAAGTGACAACAATGAAGGATTTGTTCGCTATTTCATAGCCAGCAGCTCTGTGCCCACTGGCAGGGCAGGACAGGTATGCAGTTAGACTTTAACTCACGCCCGCACACCACTGTGGACAGACTGGCAGGCAAAACCAGGCCTGCCACTTATCTATCAGCTGCTGAAATATTTTATACTGTTGTGCATTTCTTCACTCAACACTGCTCTTATTAAGTCGTTGTCCCACATGCCAATGCGCTCCATAAGGGAAGCCCAGCTCTTTCCACAGTGTATGTCCAGCACTGCCTCAAGAGCCTTGGTTGAGCTGTCCATGAAGGGACTGGCCACCCCACCGATCACCTTTAAACAACCTCCAAATGCCCTTTCTGGATTTGCTAGATACTACAGGCTCCATTAAAAGACACATCACCAAATGGCAAGCTGAACGAGAACAAGCAATGACAGAGCAATGGAAACGATGCTGGGGCTGCTCTTCCTCTGCCTTAATTTCAGATAGCACTGGCAACAGAGCTGTCTGCTCCGTTTGCCAGAATGAGGATCACATTCTGCACCTCCTTTCCAATCTCCCTATTCATAGAGCAACTCCTGCAATCCAGCACTGTAGAGAGTCCAAAAGAGAGTGACTCAAGTGTGTGGTATCACTTGAACTTGAACCAGCACAATAGAGTGGCTATTACACCTATCACTTTGTAAAAGCCACATGACCTTCCCTCAGACTCTTAAGAAACAACAGTTGAACACTTTTGCTGATTTTAAATCCTTCTATGCAAGCTCACGTTCTGTAAAAGTTTAACGCAATTCTCTCCAATCTTCCACGAAAGAAGAAATTCTCTTATTTACAGCGTCTTTGAACTTGTGAGGTGAAGTGGCTTGAGAATACACACATTGTGCATTTTCCATGTCTGGACTTCCCTGGCCTTTTGAAAGACTTTCCAACCCTTCTTGAACCACAACAACCACTGGTAAACCACAGAAGCATTCATGTTATGTGTCTCAAAGGGGCTTTGTTAGAACTGGAGAGAGACGCTGCTGTATCTGTGCTTACACAAATGCAATGGGAGGCACAACACGCTTCCTCGTGCCAGGGCTGAGCTATCAGTAGTCCTTTGGGAACTTTAATCGGGCATGAACCATAACAGCCCTCTAACCTAGGACCTGCAAGTCAAACATTTAAGAAGAAGAACTCCCCCCTTTTCTAGCCTCCCTCTTCCTTTACACAGCAAACCCTCATTTCCAGTTGAGTGTTAGCATATAAAGGAAACGACGACAAAAACCATCAATGGCAACACGCAGGCTTCGTTCCGCTTGCTTGCCAAGTTTATCTGATGTTTGCTTTGGCTGATTTTTATTACCCTGTGATTTCTGATATTTCAAGGCATGTCGGTTTGAGATTTCACTGCAGCACTGGGCTATAGCGAGTTGCTGAGACTGCTGGGTTTGCTATTCACCTGGTGGCACGGGCGTTTCAGGCAACTTTAAACAGGAGTGTCGCATTCAGTATGGAAGGATGGGTGCCTAAACTTCAGAGGTGTGTTGGAAACAGCGAACCAGGCAGTTTCCTGATCATCACCACCTCTTTTTTGTAACCTCAGTTTAAGCATGTAATACATGTGTCCCAGTTTCCCTTTTACTAGAACTGTACACCACTCAGCCTGTAAGCATCTCCAAAGCACTTTGAGCTTTTTTTATGACTGAAAGCACTACAGAGATATAAGGTAATATAAGGGGAGAGAGAGATATTAGAAGATTTCACTGTGAGGCAGGGAGTTATGGCAGAGGGAAGTCCAGAGCAAAGCACACTGCTGGCTGCGGCTGCCCAATGAACTGCGAGGGCAGGCTGCATGATGGTGCACGCTCCCTTCTGGCACATGGCAAGGAATACATATGCCGCACCTTCTTAGTCCTCTACCCCTCTCCTGAGCGCCTATTCTCATTAAAAAATGAGAAGAACAACTCTGTTATCCATTGCAACCCCTTCTGAAACCACATATTAAGGGTTATTTCACTATTAAACATACAAACACCTCATAAGACTTTGAAACACTAGCCCTTCTTCCAAGATGCTAAAAATTCACTTGTATACTTTCTGTGTTGCCCGAAGTCAGATAGTGGACCTTTAAGCTTTCCAAATCCCTTTCAAACTGCAGTTTCATTCTAGCTCTCCTCCCACCAAGAGAGATTACAATTAAAATAACTTTGGAAGGTCTGAGGCTTCAGGAAAGTCCCCTCTTTTAACAAAGTTCTGATCAAACAGATACCAAGCATCTATCAGTACAACAGAGTGTGGTGCATTTTTTACTCCTTCCTTATCCTCCAACAAATATGTAAATACATGTTTCTTCCAAAGGAAAAATATATTTCCATTAATCCTTTCTCAGAAGTTTTGCAGTTTACTGTTATCTTTTTTGTGACTGGCACAAAACGTGTGTGGTAATCTTGGGCTATGCTAGGAAAGAACAGCACGATCCTTGCTGCCCTCTGTGCCTATACTCCCTGTCAGAGTCCCAGGGAGTCTCTGGCTTCCTCCCACAAGCAACGCAAGGCACAAACGATAAGCCTCACACTTAGTGCTTCTAAAATACCACAAAATACTTGTTTAAAGCCAGTACTCTTTTCCCGCCGCCCGCAGAGAGATGCCCGCTGTCCAGCCAGCGGCTGCCAGGGCAGTGCCGTCCCATCCATCTCCCCCAAGCTCGCTGCTTTACCCCCAGCAGCATCTCGCTGCTCACCGCAAACCACGGGCCACGCTCTGAGGCCACAAACCACCACCTTGCGCACTCCCTAAGGCACTTCCAGGTGCCCGACGCGACGAGCAGCCCCCACACTGGAGCCCGGGAGCAGCCGCAGCCCCGTGGCACCGCGGCCGGAGGGGCGGTGTGTGGGTGTGTGGCTCCAGGAGGTGCCGGCACACCTGAGGGCAGGTGCGCGGGCAGAGGCGCCGCTGCCCGCTCCCATCCATCCTACCCGGCGCTTCCCTGCGCGGGCTCCCCTGCGCCGGTCCGCTCTCCTCTTCCATGCCCGTCGCACACGCCCAGCCAGGAGGAAACGAGACCGCGCGCGGCAGGGTCACGTCAGACCCCCCCAAAAAGACACACACCCCCCTCCCCGCATCCCCACACACACCCCGGGGATGCGGGACAGGGAGCCGCGGCGCGGGGAAGGGGTCGCGGCCGCCCGGTTACCTGGATGGCGCGTCCCAGCGGGGCGGCGGCCGGGCCCCCCACCAGCTTGCAGAA